>MU380136.1:0-557442 GCA_022495085.1 Xylaria sp. FL1042
CCGCCCGCCCCCCCCCCCCCCCCCCGCCCGCCCCCCCACCCCCCCCCCCCCCCACCCCACCCCCCCCCCCCCCCCCCCCCCCCCCCCCCCCGCCCCCCCCCCCCCCCCCCCCCCCGGGTAGCTGCGACAATGGAATCTTACATAGTGATCCGCCATATCTGCTGCCGACAGCGATGCGCGGAGTAGTTGCACAAGAGCTGCGTCTTGGGATTTGGAGGACGCTGCTCCCCAGGCGGGGGAAGAAAGTTGCCAGAAGCCGTTAAAGAGTCGCGGAACTGTAAAGCGACCCAAGACCAAGGTCTCGGCAGGCTTGCCCACTGAGATGTCCATTTTCAGAAGTGACCCATCGTCTGCATCGTCCAATGCTGCGCGAGTTGGGTGATGAGGATAAAATATGTGCAAAACATCGACAACCTGCCTCTCCGCTCGTTGAAATGGATACTCCAGGGCTTCGGGCTCATGCGCCCCACAGTAACGGCGGCACTCTCTAAGGGATAGATGAAACTTGACGAGCTGAGATTCAAGGCCACCGTGTTTGGGAGGGTCGGCCTCTTTCAGAGCCTGCACTGCCTGGACTATGTCGCCGGCAAAGCTTTCCAGGGTCTGGTGTAACTCGGAGTTGACCGTCCAGCTTGCGCGCGCACCACGCAATGAACATACAAAGTGATCCAGGCTGTTTGACCGGACGTTCTTTAACCGGGAAGCTACCGAACCTGTGGTATGGTATACGTACTATGACAACGATAGCTGCGCCATCTTACTCGAAAAAAGGCACCTCGTAAGAGCTAGGTACCTCGTGCACTCTTCTGTTAACTCATCGGGCCCCGGAAACAACACCTTGGCGGGAACGAACTCGGGTTTCGGATCCAGAAGTCGCTGGCGGATGTGGCGAACGAATGGCTGCTGTGTAGCTGAACCCTCGGAGATGAGAACTCGCAGAGCTGATCGCAGATATTCCGGGGGCACTACTACGGTTGGGACTTATCCTGCAGTTATCTGGTTATCTGGCGATGTCGACCTACGGTTTGATATTAGGACATCGTCCATCATATTTCTAAACGAGACCCATCAGCACCACCGTATCGCCACAGCTAACAATACCATCTGCTCACACGTGTCCAACCATTATCACGGTGTTCGGTGGCTTCCTGTTAGTGGGGAGTAGACGTGTATTGTATAGTATGACTAATTATTTCACACTCTGCTCGTCTCGTTTTGGGGATAACGACTTCGGCAATGAAAGATACTTCCGAGAGAATGGCACGGAATTGAGAACCCTAGAATCTCGACGTCGCAACCCGGAGGAGGAGTAGCCGCTTATTGCGAGGGAGCTCTAATCCATCACCCCCTGCCCTAATCATCTCCGGATTGAAGCCGGGGCAGGCACGGGCGTTGGGTGAGAGGGGAATGTCACATGACTCACGGGTCATGGACCCACATTAGTACTGGTAAGAACACATTGTGAGCCCTCCATCACTCCTACAAGATATTACCTGTAAACTATTATTGCCAAGACCGCGCGATGTGTACATTTCTTTTTCCTGTTTTCTCCTCTGCTATTTTTTCCATCCTGTTGTCAGTTCGACTTCTTCTACGCCCTTCACTCTTTACCCCCCTTGAGAGAGAATCAATGGCTTATGAACTCGAGCAAGGAAGTCTTATCTGCCAAGGTCATGTCTATGCATACAGATGGCTTCACTGAAACCGCATCAGTGATGCAGCTGGCGAACACAAAAACAACGGCTACCTATACTCATGCCGTGATAACTGCCTAGGCGGAGAAATGGCTATTGGGAGAGGAAAATAAATGCAACTGTGTTAAAAGATGACGAACGTCTGTAGTTGCGCCATCCGTGCTAAGGTGGTGTGCTCTCTTACCGACTCTCCCTGGTTGGCCAAGCAGGCGACGATTCGTGCCCTTATCATATTCGCTCATAGCGAGCTGACCTAGGGATTTCATTATCACTAAAGCAGTTCAAGATAATTCTCCAAGAGGTAGTCTATAATTAGTAAAAACAAGGGCATTTCTTCACTGATATCCTTAGCTATGCTCCTGGGTACTATTCTTCATTCTTTCTCTCCTTTTCTATTAATAGCGCGTGAGACCAAGCGAGCTGTAAGCCTAGACTACGTAGAGGATATCATGGTAATCCATGCCGATTTCCCCACACAACGCGGAGATCTGCGTACAGCTATGCCTGGTCTAGGTTAGAGGGTTTCTGTAAAGGGTCTATAGGACAGGGGTGAAACTGAGATCCATCCTACTGTATATACGTATACTGATACTGAGTAGTAGTGCAGCTTTACATTCGTCTCTCATCTACGTTTATGAAATGGCCGAAGACATCTGATTGAGTGTATGTAATGCAAACCAGGAGAGAATGATTATACGTAAGACGGGGAGAGAGAAAGAGCAAAAGGAAGAAGGTCGAAGCTGTGCCAAAGTCCTTTGCAAACACTCAAGCACACACACAAGCACACACACACGTTGCTCACAGCTTCCATCGGCTACGGAAAACTCCAATTGTAACTATTGGTCCTCAGCTTAGCCTCGCCCCTGGGCTACTCGGTGATGAATTTGAGGCCTCTGCGTCCATCGCACAGCACTCGCCGTGTTGACGATAACGGGCATGGTTGTCCAGGACAAGTCTCGACGGTGGAAAGAAAGCTAGGACCCATCGCCACGCCGACGACTTTACCCAGGACGAAGCGTGCTACATGCTCTCAATGTAGGGTACGCAAGGTTCGTTGCGATGGGCGTGAGGGCCTCTGTCAAAACTGCGATCGTTTAGGCTTCGAATGCTCGTTTCAACAGTCACCGAGTAGGTCGCCGAGCCGCTATCTAAAATTGCCCGAGCGTCGGAGACGCATGCAGGCCTGTATCCCATGCCATCTCAAGAAGACGCGCTGCCACGGCGAAGTACCGAGCTGCTTCAACTGCGCCCGCAAGGGGCGGGAGTGCACATATCCGGCAGCTAGGAAACAAGGTGTTGGTGTTGGTGCTACTACTGCTCCCGCCGCTGCCCTGGATGGGGAAGAACGCTCGTCGACTACGCCGGAACAGGAGATGTCGGCGCGCCATCCGATCCCGGTAGCCGACCCTGAGGACCCTTCGTCTCTGGAGCCGGGTGTGAGCACGGCCGAGAAGGTGTCGGGACCCTCCTTGCCGGATGCTGCCATGGTCGCCGAACACATAGACAGTTATTTCGACTACCTATACCCTCTTCCCTTTTTCTCTTTCCTCCACAAACCCACCGTCATCCGACGATGTCGCGATGGCACTGTTAATGAACCACTTAAATTCGCCAGTAAGCAGCCCTTAAAGTCATACTGTTTTGGTGGCCTTGCCTTGTGATGATTACTTTTCGCCCCAAATCCAGTCCTGGAAGCACCTTGCCGCGCGCGGCTTGTGAAACCTCGTAGGTGACGCTCCTATGGCAACAACTGATTCGAATTATTGTAGTCTGCGCCGTCACGTCGCTCCACCTCCGGCGCGCAGCACTCTCTCACCCCACCTGGGCGCAGGAGGCCGAGCAGCTTATCCTCCAGCAGATCGGTCGTCCGTCCATTTTTCACCTGCAGGCTCTACTCCTCGTCATCCGCTACCGCATCGAGAGCGGCGAGTTCCCAACCGCCTTCGTAAGTCAACGTGCTCCAGGGTTCCTCTATTTGGCGCCTGGGCGCGATCTCCCCGCTGGCTAGAAGTTCATGATATGAGCGCGGGTCCAGGGCAGTTTCTGCTCCCCAAAAGCCACCGCCAGCCGAGATAACGGAGAAGGAAGCAGACCGCTGACTCTGATGGCTACGTAGATGCTAGCAGCCCTAGCGGCACGGACGGCCGTCGCCCTACGGCTCAACTATGAGCGCTCTGAATTGGCCTTCGTGGCCCAAGAGGCACGTCGCAGGCTCTTCTGGGCGCTGTACCTCCTCGACGACTACTTCTGCGTCGGCCTGCGTGAGTTCGAGCTCTGCCCTGAAGAGACCATCTATCTCGAGCTGCCATGCCGCGAAGAAATCTTCGAGGCTGGACAACAGCGTCAGACGGGGACGATTCGACCGACGGCATCCGACAACGTCGCGGCCATGGGATTGCGCGGCGTCTACGTGAGGCTCATTTCGACTCGACGCGCCATCATGAGGTGCGTATGGTCGGGGAATGCCTCGAGCCGCTCGCTGTCCTCACAAGGCCGGTAGAGAGCGGCGGAAGAAAGGCAAGCTGGCTGACGAGTAACCCTCCCAGATTCAACCGGCGGGTCGGCCTCGGTGAAGAGTCGCCGTCGACGATTGGGGATCGCATCCAGCAGTTCGAGCAGGAGCTGGCCTGTCTGCAAGCCGCGCTCAACCCGGAACACCAGTACTCGGTTACGAATCTGGCTTCGTGCGCATGGCCTGCCCAATTCGTGATGCTGCATAGTATGTCATATTCCATATCCCCTCTCCCCCCTGACATGGTCATCCTCGCGATAGCGACACGCTTATTGAGGCGTCCCCAGCCTCTCGCCGGTGCGCGCGCACTAACCAACGGCCCCCTAGTGTCGTACTATCAGTGCTACTGCGACCTATACCGCATGTTCCTGACCGGCTACAGCGAGGCGGCTCCATCTCGACTTCTCGCGAACATTCGCCCTCAAGACCGCATCGCAAGTAAGTCCGCATCCGGATCGGCTTTCCTCCAACTTTCATGCCATACAACACAAGAAGTACAATGAATACCTTGCTCTTTGGTCACTGGACTTCTTACATACATGCCTCCCATTGATCTATGCTGAGAGCCCCTATCCTTTTTTTGCCGGGGGACCTATAGCTAACGATCGGAAATCGAAGTGCAAGAGCAATGCCTCCAACACGCCGAGAATATAATTCGGATCTTGGGCGACTTTATCTCGCACAACCCTGGTGAAAGTCATGGACGTAGCCGGTTACTTCTACTAGAGCGCGATGCCGCCGTGTGTGCCTTTGAGAGCGCGCGACTCGTCATGTTTGGAGCACGTCTCCCGTGTGCGACGTCAACGCTCGAGGTAGCCATCCATAAAGCCCGTGGGGTTTCATTATACTTTATCACCAACCTCTTCCAGTACTCAGCTTCGACGCGACCCCTGGTAGGTTCACCCATACCTTGCCCTTTATCTACCCGCCACTGCCACCACCGCCTATACGGGGAAGACTCTCCACCCGTAACACCGTGCCACGTCTGTATCATTTGGCTGATTGATATGGCTCTTACAGAGCGTCGCTCTGGAACATCTCATATCGAGCTACTCAAGCCGCCTAGCTGGACAGACGCAGTCGCAAACGCGGACACAAGAAACGCATTCCGAGCCCGAATCTGCAGCCCCGCGCTCTTCGTCCAAGATATCCCAGTACGCGAGCTCGCGACAGCGCCTGTCCGTGCAAAGTCTGCTCCTCCAATCCGACTTCACTGACGACAGTCACGAGATCGCCGGTTCATTTTCTGTCACTAACATCATCAACACCACTACCTATATCCCCAATCAACCAGAGACGGCGTACCCGCCCTTTCTGCAATCAAGGACGACCATCAACCCCAGCTTAGGCATTAGCCGAGGAGGGAGCACGAGCACGAGCACGAGCACGAATGATCTACCCGCCCTACCCGCTTCATCGTCAATAAGTAATAGTGTCTCTGCCCCGCGAAATGCGACAATGGGGTCCCTCCCGTTTACCCTATGCAATTATAATAATATTACAACCCATCAATCCCAACCGTTATCGCTCCCACAACAACTGCCTCCTCGGTCCGCTTCGTCTTCGCCGTGGGTTGTGGCCATCGATGCACGCCGGGAAGACGCCGGACTCATATTCAATCCATGGATGGGTTTCACGGGGATAGAAGAGTTCTATGGCCTACCAGAGGGACTCGGCGAAGAATATTGATGTCTTTTCATGCAAGTACAATTACTACCATGCATCTTGGTGATCTCGTAATGATGTATAACTGGAGTGTGACGTCATCGGTTTCATACCAAAACTAACTAATGCTATGGGTATACGGCGGCTATAATCTTCCACCCCAAAACAACGCCGCTCTAGAAAAAATGCTTTGATCTAATACTATGCCAGAATCCCCAATTGTGTTATTACGTATGGTCTCTTCCTTAGAATTCATTGAAACGAGATGTGACCTAGCTAAGAACGTAGTAATGCGGACTCTATGCCAACATGGAAAACTAGCGCGAGTTGGTGCTTAAATATGCCTCGACTCGATCTGGTGGCTAGGCTGTTTCTAAAACAAATGGGTATGAGAACCTCGTTCGAGTCCGCCTCGCCTTGCTATTAAGGTTGAGATGGTGATGGGACTGGCTTTCTAGGCCTTTTCTCATCGGGTAGGTAGAAGTGGGCGATCCGATATATCACAGGATTCGTTTTGGAATTCGCTGAAGGTTGCGGGCACAAGGAACAACCAACAGGGGATACCGAAGGCCAACCGTTTCGATTGTGACCCTATCCGTAGTTTTGAATTTCAATGGGAAATAGTTCTTGCGTCTATAAAATGAGGTTGCAGTCAAGGCCGCATGCCTCCATCACATTAGACCAAGGAGCGAATTTTCTTCGACAATGGCCGAACCCCCACTGCCGCAGTGTTACCTTCACAAGGGTTGGATCTAATCACGGATTCGGAAACGTCCGCATCAACGTCCGCATCTGCATGGCTTTCAACATCGGCATCGGAAGCACTCGTCCCAAATCCGGCATCCTTGCCAATAGCTGATGGTGGTGAGGTCATGGATGCAGTTTCGAACATATGATTAGTGTTACTACCTGCGGTCTTCGCCAATCCGGGCGGTTGTACATTCGTCGTGACATGTCTCTTAGGCGAAGGTAGGGCATATTTACTCGGGAGTCTAGTTGAGGTTGTTGGGGGTTGGGAAAAATCGAATGATTCGGTCTCGAAAGTGGATGATAACACCGGACCCGTTTGTGGACCGCTTATCAGTGTATTGTGCTTTGGGAACTTCTTCAATTTCAGATTGGGCTTTCCACGAGGATGGCGTATTGTTATCTCTAGACGCTCATCATCATCTGAGTCATTATCCATGATACTGTTAGGCGATTCGTAAGAGAGGCCGTAATGGTTAACAAGACTGCTGCCGCTCGATCTCCGATGGCGATTCTTTAGTTTTTCTTTGAAAAGCGCGGCGTCAACGGGCGTAGGCACTGCTGCAAATCGTTCATGACCCCCTCTATGCCCTGTCACCGATGACCCCGTGGCCATCCTTCGCAGATCGACCTGGCTCTTGCTGAAGACTACACGGGCTCGCAATGCGTGGACAGCACGATCCAGGGCAAGTTCAACAGCGCAACGATCCCATATGCGGGCCAATTTGGGCCACGTAGCGCGCTCGCCGAGAAGACATGACCGCGTCATGAACTCAGTAGTGGGGTTTCGTAGGATATTGGGGAGATCAAAGACGCCAATGGCAGGTAAGATGTTGATATCGCCCGAGTATTTCTGGCTTAGGATTGACCGAAGTTTGCCGACTAGATTAGGAAACACGCCGATTTCTGCCATAACCTGCATCCTATGCAGTGCCTCAGTTTTGGCAAGAGACGTCATGGTGTGTAGCCAATCAAATTCTTCCTTGTAGATGACCGAATGACGGCCGTTGTTAGAAGGGCATGGCATATCATCTTTCGCCAAGAAAGGAACAACGTGAGGGTTTACCTGAGAGACGATGAAGTGGTTAACGTTGAACATCTCGGAGAGTCTCGTCATGGGGAGGTCATTGTCAACCGAACCATCTATCCACACCTGGGGTGTTGGATTCCAAGGACTATGTTCTCCCGTCAATGGATTTTTCACAAGCAGCGCGCCGGCGCTAAAGACGAGGGGAACGGAGCAAGAGGCGGCAACGGCAGACCAAATCATGACGTTGGGCGCTGTGACGTAGTTGAGTAGTCGGGGGAGCTCGTAGATTGACGCTGTAGACACGCATATGTTACAGATACGTCTAGTGCGGTTGTAAGCCTCTTGAAAAGTGATGTCGCCCAGGAGGTCGCGCATGACGCGGGTCAGGTGCTTGATATCAGACCAACTGCCCTCTGTGAGCAGCCTACGTAAATGATCGAGAAGGCCGTCCTCATTCCCCTGCTCCTCGAACACGGCCAGGTCGCCGTGAGGGAACTCCTCAATAACCTTAGGGATCTCATCATCCGTCTTTGCACAGAATACAGCACACACAATGGAGCCGGCCGATGCGCCAGAGATGATGCGTGGGAGGAGCTTGGCCTCGAATAAAGCTTTTAAGACACCGATATGGGTCATGCCGAAGGTACCACCACCACTTAGTAGAAGGGCACTTCTGCCGAAACTCTGGCGGGCGTATAACATGGCGTCTAGCAGATCTCGGGGTCCAATTCTGTCATTACCGTCGGCGTCGTCATCATCATCATCGTCGTCGTCGTCGTCGTCGTCGCCATGGCCGGGGTTGTGCGGGAGGGGAGTACTGTGCTCGACGAGCGCAGCGATAGTCTGCAAGGCGGAGTCGACGTAGCGCTCGATCAGTTTCTTGGTGCCGCAATAAGAGTGACGGTACAGGTCGATATTACCCATGCCACCAAGATCGCGCGACAAAGCAGTCCTGACGAGATACATCATGGCACGCACATCACTGGCGAGGCGGGCCTCGTCAAGATCCTTCAGGCGCATTGCGAGGATGTCCGCGTTGTAATCTCCGGTCGACGTGTCGGCCTTCCACTCTTCGTTGCCCTCGAGGACGTCGAGCTCTTGGGCAGCAGCATCCCACTGGCGGCAGGAGTCGGCGTTTTGCATCCGGGCGAGGAGGACCTGGCGGCGCTCCTCGCGAAGCCTTCTCTCCTCACGCTGGTGAGCGGTCAGACCATCCTTGAAGTACAAGAGCTTGTCGACGGCCCTCGAGACGGATACGGCGGCCGAGGACTCGGTGGTGATATTGGCGGCGGCGGGTGATGATTTTGTTTGGTGTCTTTTGCCCTTCTTTTCGACGTGGGGAGGGTGGGTCGCAGGAACAGGCGGCAGAAGGTTGATAGAGAAGGTCATGTCGTCTCTGTGCCGCGGAAGACATAGAGAGAGGGGGTCATGTCATACTTCTGCTGCGAGCCGTACGAGAAGGAGATCGGCGACGGCGCACAGCAGACCGGGGGCTATGGTAGAGGGGAAAGCAGGCGAAAAGATCGCTCGCCGATGTTGTTCCGTTGGCCGAGTGTGCAAACTAGGATTGCGTTGTTCTAATAGAGACGATGGTGATGGGGAAGCCCATGACGGCAACGCGTAGGATAGGGAAAGATAAAGACGAGATTGGCATGCGTAACTATAGGTAATGAGTGTCGTAGAAAGGACAAGCACCAAGAAGATCAAGGAGGCGATACACCCATCTCTAGTTCCGCTCTAGATAGTAGTGTCAACACTACTATCTACTTAATGTACAGTACCTATAAGGTATTGAGTCGGGCGGCCTCTCGAGTCATGCACCATGTTCCCTACTGTGCATGTGAAAGCCCCGGGGAGGGGTTAAAATAATGGGGATGTGGACGGGGACGCCCATCTGATCAAGATACATAATAGTATGTATCTAGTATGTATATATATTACCAAGAAATGTGGGGTTTCTCTCAATGGATCTGTGACTAGTAGGTACCTACTATGAATGTATGCTTGGTGACATCAATTTTGGATTGGGCGAATGGATGTTAGCACATAGGTAGTATCTAAGTACCTATCTCAGGCACAGCCACAGTCGGGCTGCCGTTTGATGCCTAGAACCACTAACCTTACGCGTACATATAGGTACATTAGGTAGATAGATAACTACAAGGTACTTTAGGTAGGTATCCCCCACCTTCTATATACCAAGGTACCTGCATCTATATAGTATGTATACTGGTAAGTAAGGATATGCAAGGTTCATAAGTAACAGTGAGTCTACTTCAAGGTTGTTAATCCCATAATCAGCTACTGCAACTGTGTCAATATCAAATTAAAATAGATATCTGCTACTATTAGACCGCTGATCAAGCCTCGTCACTCCTTAAAACAATGAGACTAACCTGCAAGCGTTATTTAGGTGACAGAAACAAGGGCTCGCGTACCAACGAGGAAGAGAATCAAGAAAGAGGGGAAAGAGGAATAGGAAGAAAAGAGAGAAAGGTAGGGGGTAAAAGCGTACCACCGTTGCTTTTCCCTTGCCACAAACACATAGAACACATATGTATCGCGGCCCTTCGAGTTTTGAGCCTCCCCGCATTTACTCTGAACTAAACATCGTTTGTAGAATATAAACCTGCTTGTGAGTCTCGAACTCACTGTAATGTCGTTGCCCTTGGCAGCCACTTCTAGTAGATCTTACCCCATCCGCAGCGTTGGAGGAGAGCTGGCACGGAGGCGGGTGAGCTTGGTTACGAATGTGCATATAGCGTCCCTCACTGTTCGTGTCTGGTTAGAAACACTTCTTCCTCCCCAGTTGGGGAACAAGAGTTGGATGAGGCCAGTAAGACTTACATTGATAAACCACGTCATTTTCTGTCCAAAAGTGCCCCGCCTTAGCCACCTCCACATGATGAAATTCCGAGGCGTCGGCGCCCGAGAGCTGCCGTGTCCATTCACGCATCTTTCCATAACTGATGAATCCGTCTCGTTCGCCGTAGATGACCAAAGTAGGGTTCGATGCGAGCGGTGTCTCGTCTGCAACAGGCACGGCTTGCGTGGTAGGCGTGGACCTCCTCACCCAGGGAGAGGGCAGTGGACTAGAGAAGGACAAAGTGGTCAATCTAGTTACTAGGCCGACCGGTGGCGATACGGCAAGATAGGCACTCCGGAACACGACACCTCTCTCGAAATTCTCCAAGCAATGGTGCATTTTGTTTTCAACCTCTCTTTGACAAGACCAGTGAGACGATTTTCGGCACACCAGCTTCGCAAGCGAGAGCAAATTTCGGACATCCTCCCCAATCTGTTCTGCTCGCCGAGACCCAGACAATGGACTGTTGCTACCATCATGACTTTTCCCTAAGCTATCTTCATTTCCATCAAGGGGTACATCCAGGGGTTGTAGCGGCAAGGTAGACTGGGGATTTGGCGTCTCGGCCAGATGCTGCGCCCGAAGTCGGATTTCGGCTTCTGCGGTATGTACCGCCGGCGTTGCGAAATAAGATAGGATGGTGTCGAGTGGTGGAAGACGAGTCACGACCATAGCTCCGTAAGAATAGCCTGCCAAGAGCATGATTCGTAGGTGATGTTGATTTGCGTGATAAGGATTGAGCGAAAGGTCTAGGTGGCGAGCATAATAGGCTAGGAACCCAACGACGGACATGTAGTCGGCTTGCTCGGGTTTGGAAGTCCAGGAAGTGCGCCCTTCCGACGATCCAGCGCCCCTACCCCTCTCAAGACGAGCATGTTAGCGGAGGCATGACGGCGTTAGAATAGGCAGTACGGACCTGAAATTGAACGTAGCGACAAGAAATTCCAGTTGTAGAATGGTTCCAGCGGTGACATCAACTATGGGGTCATCAAAACAACCTCCCAAAGGTGCGTATGGATGGGCGATAACGGCGGCGTGCCCTACCCAAGGCCCACCGCGATACGACGAATTATGAAAGCTTGGCGGGTGGTAAACACGGCAATCCAGCTTAGTACCATCGTAGATGCTGGGGAGTGTGAAGCTTAGGCTAGGTCGCGGGAGCATGATATACGTCTTGGCCATACAGGAAGATGCATCATGTAAGTGAACAAAGCCGACTTTGTATGATAAGGAGCCTGCATTCAAACTAAGGTTGTATTTAAACAAGTACCGTAACCTAGGTACTTACCACTACCATCTTATCTCCAAAGTGATAAGCACCTAACTTACGATGGTGAGCTTTATGACACGAACAGGGATCTCTTTGCTCGGAAATTTAATCAACAACCAGCATGTATCTGTTCTTGTTTTGTCAGACAGGTCAGGATGAAGGCGCTCGAAGTATGCCAGAAGGAAGAAAATCAGAGAGAGAGAGAGAGAGAGAGGAAAAAAAAAAAAAAAAAAAAAAAAGGAAATAAACCGGAGCACTAGATAGTTGACATATCATCACCATTGATTGATTGATAAGACCCTCCAGATTCCGGGAAGAAAAGCCAGTTCATCTACCAATCCTGTCATTTCACTCCCATGTTGAAATCTAGAATATGAAGCCATGATTCATAATGGTCGTCTCGTCCTACCTCAGAGAAACCAGTTCAGAGGGGAGGAATAAGAAACAAAAAGAAATACAAACAGAACAAAACTCCTCATCAGTCCATAGCCCAGCCCAAATTTCAATCTCCTCCTAGGAGCCAGCAATTCCAAGGCCGATACGGGACCCCAAATGTCTCTCTCCTCGTCCCCCGTCGCGTTCGCGGTCTACCGTTGCTCGCATCCGCCTTCCCTCCATCAGTCCCCGCAAACCACGTTTCTGTAGCCCAATGACACTGCTTAATTCGCCGGTCCAGACCTCCTTGGTGACTCCACGCTCACTATCTCCGACCTCGCTACCCCATTCACTTCCCGAGACACTGGTTGTTGCGCTCAGTTCGGCACTTCCAGGCCGATTGATCGGTACGCTTGTGTTGATTCGGAGGCTATCTATCACACGAGTGGGCTCGTCCATGCTAGTCTGAGATATCGACTGGGACCGGCTGCCGAGAGAGTCGGTCCCAGTGGCGGCGAGCGGCGAATCTAACGCTACGAAAAAGTTCGGATTCATAGTGCCATCGATGCCTCGTCCCCCACCTGCCGCCATAGCTGTAGCGTTGAACACGGCCGCAGCGTTGCGCGAATCAAGTAGGGTATGGAGACGCTCGACTATGGCTTCTAATAACCCATCAATCTTGTAAGGTCGGGCAATCTGGAGCAAGGAGCAGAGAATTTGTGGCGTGCAAAGTGGAGATGATGGAGGTGGGAGAGATGATGTGTAAAGGAAGTGCAGGAGCGCTTGTACTGTAAGATATGTATGAGGGAGGTAGAGACACCGCGGCCGGGAGCATGGTGGAAGAGATGTCGGCGTGGGAGCTGAGTTGATGGCGCCAAGATCTATGGGGCCACTCCCACTCGAGACAGACGTGCCAGCAGTGCTTGGAGGTTTTATTGAGCTCGCGGATGAGTTTCCTAGAGTCGTTGCTAAGGACAAACTGCTGTCGCCCGTGTTTCGATTTGATTGCGTAATAGTCATAGTAGACATACGGGTGCCTGCCTGACTAGACATGCCAGTCCTCAGGGTCACCGCATCGCTTCCATCTTGCGTGGCAGCCCCTTCACGAAGCAGCTGCACGAAATACGGTCCCCATCTTCTGCCGACGACCCTCGAGTTGATCGGTATCCTCTCCCCGCCAATACACAAAATTTCCATATCCGCTAATTCTCGTAACGTCAAAGCTTTTTCTCCCAGATCTTCGGCCGCCCGTGAAAAGAACCTGCCCCCTGCCGTCCAGCCGGCTTTCCTCGCTATACTAAGACCAGGTGCTACAAAAGGACTGCTAGCAGAGAAGAAACCTGACATAGGAGTTGTCTTGCGCGGATTGTCGTAGAAGCCGAATGCTTCTAGCTCGACCATACATACGTTGGAGAAATTAATGCGCCGATGATTATAGTCGTCAACAAGGCTCCTCTTACGGTTGCCCAGTATGACAAATGTATTCCTTCGATTCCATAGGACCCCCCTGTTCCAACTGCCTTGACTGAAGACACTAGCTCCGGCATCGATGCGAGACCACGTCAACGTTTTGAGATCCAGTGCCCACAGTGCATACTCCTGTTTTGAGCTAGTCAAGTAGGTGCCGCTGACCACAAAATGTGTATCTATAACACCGCCATTCGGGAAACGCAGGCCCGGTGGCGAGTAGGTGCCAGACATAGGCTTCTCCGCTAAGGAACCGTCTGATCCCCTAATCTGAAGCTCGAGTTTGACGTCCAAGAAGTTATAATTCGAGTATATGAGCATAGACGAACCAGGTTCTTTGCTCTCCACGCCCACTACTCCCTCCTGGCGCGACACCACATTATTGGACTTACCGACCTTGGCGGCCACATTTGGAGGCAGAGGCGCGACCACGCTGCGATACGCACCGCATGATTTTCCCAGTGGTTGTGTTGAGGTCCATTTCAGGCTCCGCAGATTAAATACGCTAATCTGCTCGATATAGTGATTCGCTCCATCTTGTCCGCCGACAATGATCATCTCAGCGCCTCCTGTTCCGTCAATATTGATTCCAATTCGGCCCTCGTTCGGATTTCCAGTAGATGGGTTATGTTGAAGAGCAGATAGGGGCGCTTTGTGCGAAACAAACGTAGCTGATGAGGGCATTATACAAGCACAGTGGGCATACCGGCCTTGTGGTGTATCCTGGGAAGGAACGTACGTCCACTTCTTCGTGAGAACATCGTAGATATAAATATCGGACATGACAGTGACTTCTGGTTGTTGATCTTGTGGCGCAGAAGTAGGTTGGGGATTGGTGGTTGGCGACATGCCTCCATAGCAAACCATTTTAGTATCCCCTAAAGCACACATAGAATGAAAATAGCGTGGAGGCGGAATGTCGCCTGTAGTCTCAATCTTGGTCCAGTGCCTTCGAATGAGATCTAATTCATACAAATCCGAAGTCAAGGGCGCAGGTCGACTCCGCGATAGGATCCGTCCCCCAAAAACATATAACTTATCTCCCAAGATCGTTGTGGTAGCACCGACTAATGGATGAGGTTCCCGGCCAGTCGTCCGATGCACATTGCACATCAAGCCCGATAGGTGGGCCGACGATCCAGAGGAAGATGATATGCCAACAGCTGAGCCAAGAGCCGGTGTCCGAGCAGAAGAAGCGACTTGCGGAGAAGGACCGGCAGACTGTGGCCCATTACTCCTAGGAGTTAGATTCTCGCTCTGACCTTCTCCATCAGTTCTGTTGTTCCCTCCCTGGCTGCCGTTGGTATCGATACTTCCGCTATATGCCTGACCCAGGGGCAGCGAAGTTGTGGAATCCATTGTGTTTGATCTATTCTCCATGTTTGCTATATGACTAGTGTCACTATTAAGAAAGGTGGTTATAGTAGTTGGTATGTTGGCGGAAACAAGCGGCGTGAGAGGGCTTGATGGTGAAAGAGATGGCGGTGGCGGCGCAGGCAGCGGCTTCTCGAGGCTGTCTTGTAAGCTCAGGTCCCGGGCATGGCGCCGAGGCAGTGATATCGAAGCCGAAGACGAGGACTGTAGCGCGGAATCGGTATTCAAAGCTTGCGTGGCGTGTCTCGATGATCGGGCGAGTCTGAAGGATTCTTCACGGGTAGGAATGGCCCTTTTTATCCCACGGTAGACGTCTGACAATAAATCGGAAGGCGACCTTGATAGTCCTGGCGCCGAGGCTGACCTACTTTCTTGGTCATGAAGCTGAGAAAGCTGCAAGTTTTCAAGACCCTGCCAGCTCTCTCTACGCCCTGTTGCGCCCCAAGTTAGTTCCGAGCCCGGCATGTCGGGTTGTGTATACGGATAAGAGATGTGGTTGATGCTGGTTTTCTTAATTGGCGATTGGTGCTAATTTCGGATTTGGCGTTGCCTCTCTGTCTCTCGACTGAGATGATCAAGGACAACATCCGAATCGGGTCGACAGAGGGGAGGCGAGGGAAAGGGACTTCGGGCCTTGGTTACAGGAGACGCGGTGTTCATGGCAAATTCAACGGAAAACAACGAGGGTGTGGGGCTGCTAGTCAAGGCTCCTGATCAAGATACAAGAAGTTGCTCATACACGACACACGATACACAATACTCCTCGGCCGCCCTAGCGGCCACGATATGGGGGCCTTGTCTCAACAAGGCGGATCGTATAGCCAAGGCATATGGGCTCGGCAGAGGAGGACCGGTTCCCAATCCAAAGACGGTATACAGTACGGTGCAGCCGACGATGACGATGGCGGGGATACCGGGTGTCCAACCTGGGCCATGACTGAAATTGAACGCACGCACATACCTCTGTTTTGTTCTGAATGTAGTGTAGTGCAGTGTACTTGGTCGTATTTCCCCCCTACTGCTACTGTCCAGTACCGCGGACGGGAAACGCGATGTGCCTGGACGAAGATCGGTACACGTGTATTATAGTGCAGGTAAGTATAGGCAGGTATGGATAGTAGTATAATAATATGGAATAGAAGCAGGGGATTTGAAATTGGGTGGGTGCTGACGCTGGGGAACGTGTTCGTCTTCCCTGTCGCTTCGCCCTACACGGAAGTAGTATAGGAAGGGAGCGAGCGAGGGGGTTTTGCTTCGTGGTGTTTCGAGTCTCTCTCGGTAGGAGCACAGGCGGTCAGCCGCGTGCCGAGGGAGGTGGAAGCAAGCAACGTGCGAGGATGCGGGAGATGTGTCGGCAAAACGACGATGGTCAATTGGAGGTTCAATGACAGCCAGCGAGGCTAGTAAGAAACACCACGCAGACAGGTGAAGGGCGACAAGTTCAGATGGCTCCCCCTGATGATTGTCCTGGCGGCTGTGGGGCCGTGAGATGGGGCAGAAATGGGTCCGTAAGAGCGCAGGGACGTGCAGGACACCTACCTACCATGTACGGTAAGCACTGGGTAAGTTCCTACCTATACTGTGACTAACCTGGGTAGGTATCTACAACCCACTTTCCTACTACTAAGTAGGAATGTAGCAGAAAACTTTTACGTGGTACAGTGTGATGGTGATGGTTTCGTGCCGCTTATCTAATTTCATACTGTATATGATCTCCCCCCTTTTAGAGAGGAAGGGAGAGGGAAAAAAAAAAAAAAAAAGATTCTACTAGGATGCCTGGATACTGAATATACCAGGTAGTCGGGTCCAACCTTAGATGGGTGCCTAGGTAGTCTCCGCTCGTTAGGTATACATACATGCTTATGCAACCGGTTAGAATATTACAGTAGAATTACTTCGATGCTGAGAAATTAAACATTGCTGATCAGGTTATCCAACACACATAGTAGAACAGTGATTGTCGCAGTAATAAGCTAGCGCCGACTTCGGATCAAATCAGGAGCAAATTTGTGAAAATTACATGCAGGTTTCTGTTTCAAGACGACAGGCTGCTTAGAGACTACAACCCACGTGTTTTGCAAGGGTTCACGCCTCAACATGGTATTCCGAAGCCGCATGATATATGTATAGGTAGCACCCATCGCCGTGTGCGTCGCTTTGGTAAATAGTTAGATAGGTACCTTACGAATTTAGGAGTAGCCAAGTACACTAGGTTAGTAGTGCGGATCTGCCCGTAAAGTGATAGATGGCTCTTGCTAACCGGTGTTTCCACCTACTGAGGGCCAAAAAAAAAAAAAAAAAAAAGGGAAGGGTGAAGGGGGCTGAAAATAAAATAGTTTCATGGTCCTACTACCATCGTGTATCATATACCATGTAAGCCGTGCAACTCGGGTCACTGCGGTTGTAAAATTCAAAAGACCTCCCCTTAGCCAGACACTCATGATTCAAGCCTCTGGTATGCGAATCCCAATCCGCAGTGCTAGCTGTGTCTAGACAAGCGCACAAGTATTGAAAGGGGTGGGTATAGGCTACAATACATAGCTACCTTAAGGTTAGTACACTACGTATCGTAGCTTCTTCTAATGCAGGAGGACGTTGATCAAATCCCGGACTAGGAAGCTTGATGATCAGCCACCACCTAGGAGATATTCAGTGTACTCGGCATTGAATTTTTATTGGTGCATATATCACTCGATGACATTGTAGTGTAGAGACCGAGGAGCCGGGACAAGAAACCTCCTGCGTCAAGCTCAAATCTCCGGTCACGCCTCAAAAGGGTACGTGACAGTTTCACAACACAAGAGCTATCCGAGTATTTTCGGGTCGTATTTCCTCGGCCTCATCTCTTCGCATTTCCGGTCCTACATGATCGATGCTCACCACAAGCCACCATAACAATCCCTAGCGTACAGCAACGTGTAAAACAAGTGTAGTGTCCCGCCGCTGCCGCTGCTGCCGCTGCTGCTGCTGCTGCTGCACCGGACAGTCACCAGATGCGACGAATGAAAGGCCCGAGGCCTTCCAAATTCGAACTGTACGAATTCTACTGCGAGGGCAGGCTGGTAAAGCGGAGATAAGGCTTGACGGTGCGGAATCCAGGGAAAAGTTCCTTGGCCTGGTCGTCCTTCACGGAGGGGGCGACAATGACGTCGTCACCGGGAACCCAATTGATGGGGGTGGTGACCTTGTGCTTGTCGCCGGTCTGGAGCGAGTCGACAATGCGCAGTACCTCGGCCGAGTTGCGGCCGGTGGAAGCTGGGTAGGATAGGATAGTGCGGATCTTCTTATTTGGGTCGATGATGAAGACGGAACGGATGGTGAAAGCGATGCCCTTCTCGTCGACATTGGTAGTGTCCTGGTAGTCGATCCTGTGAATTGGCTCGTCAGCCCGTTATTTCGCGCAAGAGAAACTCAGCAGGCGGCGAGCGTTTGCTTACATGTCGTATAAGTAGGCGACCTTACGCTCTTTGTCGGCGATGATGGGGAAGGAGACCTTGCCCCCGGTGACCTCATCAATATCCTTGATCCATCCCTCGTGGCTGCCGAGCGTGTTGGCGGACAGGCCGATCAGCTTCACGCCACGCTTGGTAAACTCGGGCTCAAGCTTGGCGAAGGCGCCGAGCTCGGTAGTGCAGACGGGGGTGAAGTCCTCGGGGTGGGAGAAGAAAACGACCCAGTTGTCTCCAACGAACTCGTGGAAGTCAATGGGGCCATTGGTAGTATCGGCCTTGAAGTTGGGGGCGACAGTGCCGAGGCGTAGACTGAAAAAGAAAAGCAGCAAGGCACATTAGTCAACGGTACGGGGGATGTAGACAACTACGAAAACGACATGGCGGGATAGCGAGAGGATGTGCGAAGTAGTAGGACGATGCGCAGGGAGAAGGAGAGAGAAAGGGCACGGAGAGAGGGATAGATACTCACGGTGCGGGTCGAGATTCGTCAGCCATGGCGGGTATCTGTGTCCAGCGAGAGAGTTGTTGAGGACGACGATAGTACGAGGGTAAGACAACAAATCGTCTGGCAATGGCAGAAACGGGGTATCACAGAAGAAGAATGATGCTAAGAACAACGGTCCAGAGAACGGAGGGCAAAAGCTAAATGGAAGAGGGGTAGGCCCAGAAGATAAATTTATCGACTATTGCTAGCTGAGTTCACGATGGCGCGATCTCCCTGCGCGATGATAAATGGGGGGAGGGGGGTTTACGTCTTTCGTTCCTTTTTTTCCCTCGTTCTTCATCTCTGCCTCCATGTACTTAGACAGAGGTAGTTAGCATTTCCACGTCTCCGGCGACCTACCGTATATTCATCTCCCATCCTCTCTACTTGCCTAAAGAGGCCAGATCTACAGAGTTCAGCTCGGTGATTAATAATCCTGTGGCATACAAAGTGTTGCCTCTATACGCACGAAGGTATCTTGGGTAAGTGAGTAAAGTGCTCGGGCGGCATGTGAGTTCCCACATACATCATGGGTGTATGTAGGTACTGTACATTAGGTACTCCGTCACGATCCACATTCTCCTTGTTCGTACCTAGGTATTATCAGGTATTGTATATGGTATTACTAGCTGACAACACATGTACCTAGCTGACCTGACCTTGACCTGACCTCTATGACAACAACTTCAAGAAACATTTCTCAGCCCCTCAGCGGCGATACCATCCCCAACCAACCCCGCAACCCCCTCACTAGCCCTTTTACAGACGAACACTATTGGATTGCGTGCTGCGTGCTGCCACTGATTGGTGTCATGTGGGAACAAGCCCCGCCCCCTCCAATATTGTCATTTCTGCCCGCTATAATGTCATCGTGCCGACTGCCCCTCCCCGGCACCCACAGCTTCGGTGCCGTCAGAAGCCACCCGGCGTCGCGGCTATCGGGGAACCTTCCTAAATCTCGACATTCTGCTCATACTGTATTTAAACCCGCGCGGTTACAAGGTTTGTTTTAGGCTTTTGTTCCAACTTGAGGCCCCATTCTGTGCTTTGATTATTGGCTGCTTTAGCCTTATTGTTTGATCCTCACCACCCACGAATGAGTGGGAAGAACAACTGTGGCAGAGATCGAAACTCGAACCTCGAGGAATGGCCTATGTGACCAGATTCATCATAAGAAATGAAACTATGAAAAGCGGCAATCTGGACAGTCATCCCAGCCGCTTGTTGTTGTTGTTTTTGGTGCTTCAGTAGTGGTACAATTTGATATTAGAGTAGTCGAATGTCCACTTGCATTTATGAGATCGTGTTTGGGCTCAGAGACACGATACAAAACTCAAGGACAGCCGTGCTTAACTTATAGCCGATCATTTTTAATGTCTTCCCCGCCCTCTCTCTCTCTCTCCCTTTTCATGCGAGAAACCAGGACTGCCAATCTCGATCGGAATCTGAACCTCCTAGGATATAGCAAAAGCTATGAATGAGCTCAGTCGAGGAATAGAGCCTCCCTTCCCTAGGCCGAATGCTCTGTTCGTCCGGATTTTTGGTTCTCTAGGCTTAGGATTGCATTTGGATGCCGCTGCGTGAACCATGAATAGATACACGCCCATTGCACCGGCATTATAATGATGAAACGTGCCACAACTAATCTTGCTCGTAGAATCCTGTCGTGGCTTCGCTGGAGATGCGGTCCCTCGGCACAACGATATCGCCGCCTTTCCTATCCCTCGCGAGCACGCGTACAGTCGTCGCAGAGACCATCAGCATCCGAATCTTCGGTAGTGACGTTCCTCTCCTCACACTTCCCCGTCGCGGCGAAGTCATCGCAGTCGTTGGTTTTGATCTCGTCACTTGTGTACCAAGCACCGCAGTCTTCGCAGTACCACTTTAGCAACACATACGCACACATCTGTCCTACCGCTGAACTGCTGCTAACGCATCCAGGGTCTCCGGTAGAAAAGGGTAATTAGCGGGCGCGCTCGACGTAGGTAGAGGTGGACAACACTGGGCCATCTTACTCACTAGAGCCTCGGTGTGGTTTCAAGAATGCATCTTCCGAATGGCTGATCGTAAATCCAGCCGCCTAGACAGGCCCACGGGACCGGCCGCCTCGTATAACATAGAATATGGGCGAGCTCATCTCCATCCCTTATCCCTGGCATGCGAGCACGCACAGCTGTTGCACCACGCTGGCACGATGGCTCCGGGAACGAGCATATGCCGCGTGTGTGAGGCGAATCAGGCACGTCAAAAGGGACAGATGTGTACTTAAGTTGCCAGGACACATGAAAACCGAAAATGAAGTAATAAAATCAAGGTTTATTGATTGGATGCATAGCAGAGGTGACACCCCGGCTGCAGACTAGATCCATCCCCGACCAGATGCACAGAGAAGCCCAATGGTAATTGGTTGTTTATTGGTCATCTAAAATGCCAGGTTACACTAAACTCAGGCCCCTTGCCGTCGCTAGAAGAGCCTCGGAATACCCATCGCCGAGTCTACGACGGCCTCCACCTTCTTGGAAAATCTACCCATCGGACGAATCCGGTACGATATTGTCATATTTATCGGTCGATATGGCCCGTTATAAGCACGTGCATTATAGCTTATTTTGCACCGGCACAATACCCGACAGTTCTTCTGCCTCCAAACAACTTAGCGAGGTCCTGTATCTCTAGAAACTAGAAAGCCGAGTGAAGAAACCCTCCGGATGGAGTATGTAAAAGTGCATGTGCCTACAAATAACGCTTCATTTTAGTTCGAGACTGCTGCATGTCTGCCGCTACACAACATCAGATTTGTGTTTTCCTAGACACGTCAGTACCTGTATAGGTTGCATTTAACATTCTGTTGGAGGGCATACCCAATCCCACTCAGATTCTCTGGATCCAGTCTGTTTCGCTTGTCGACGCCGCCGGCTATGGGATTGGCCCGGTAGTTAAACAAGTAGTAGTGAAGCTGACCGTCGCCGGGGCCAAACTTTTGGTCCTCAAGGAACAACCCGTTATCCATCAATGATAGGGCATTGTATACGTCGAACTTATATTGCTTGCAGTATACCAAGGAGTCCGACACGAGCGCATTAAGTCGGGTCTTGAGCGCCTCCTTATCCGGGGGGTCAATTAGACCAACCTCGGTTGCATAGTAGAATAAGTATGCTGCTCTGATATTCGAGTGTTTTGGATGATTGATTACCGATGATTCGAGGCAGTAAAATGAGACAAAGTCTGTTATCTGTTTGTGATCGTCCTTCCGAGGAGTTAGCACACCGAAGAGGAAGAATACCGAAAGTACTGTAGTCATCTCACCTCGACTACATAGGTCCATACAACCTGTTCCTCAGGTGCGTCTTTCTTATTGTGTAACAGCCAGTGTTCGACCTCGTGCTTGTCGAACGTGGCAGCCATATCATATTTGGCGAGGTAGCGTGTAAGTAGATCCTGTACAGCTGCAATGTCCTTCTTTTGCATTTCTCTCAAGCCCCTCGTCGAGGTTCGCTCGGGTACGGCATATTTCCTTACCTGGAACTGAGGTTTGCTATTCGACGGTAAAGGACTGAACCCGACATCGTATAACTTTGGCCAATTAATGGCACGGTGATAGTATCGGCAGGTGCTGACAGGCTTTGGAAGGACAATGCCGCCCGTGTAAATGGCCTGAAAGACGCCAGCGAGGTTGCACAGACGTGTGATTTCCTTTATGAGAACGGGCGCAAGACGTTTGGAGCGGAGTTTCTTGTGTATACAGAGGAAGTTAACCTCGGAGGCGTGGAGGATCTTGTCTCGAATGCGCAGTTCCACGGGGATGGCGGCGATGAAGGCTACAAGCTTCTTGGATTGGGACGCCCGGACTCCTCTATGCCACTCCTTCTTCCAGCCTGGCGGCATCATGGCCCTGATGGTTGGGATACGTCAGCTCGCATGCTCACTTACCCAGTGCTGCAGGGCGCAGGGCTCACCATTTCAAAATACTGGCAGAATAGTTGAAGCGGAACATGGCCTCATCGTCCTCGACGTAGTGACCATTCAACAGCTCCCAGACCTCTCTTAGCTGTGCGTCGTCGAGGAGGTCGAGCGTAGTCCACTCGAAGCCATCAACTAAGGGCGGGGGGACCTTTGAGATCTCTTCGACAGATTGTATTTTGATGGGCCCCTCCTCAAACGGCTCGTTGGGGCTGTGCTCCTCGCCGAACTTGGGCACAGGCTGGGTGGCCCAGAACTTGTAAGCGCCCATGTCCTTGACGTTCTTGCCGCTGGAGGCCAGGCCGGTCATGATGTCTTGTAGGTTGAGGCGACGGAGGGCTTCGGCGGCGGCATCGGGACTGTCGTCGGGCCCGT
This sequence comes from Xylaria sp. FL1042, assembly GCA_022495085.1. Classification (NCBI taxonomy): domain Eukaryota; kingdom Fungi; phylum Ascomycota; class Sordariomycetes; order Xylariales; family Xylariaceae; genus Xylaria; species Xylaria sp. FL1042. Next base: position 23,272 of record MU380136.1, read on the forward strand.
TTGCGAGCTCCGTGGCCAGGGCAGGGTTCAGATCAAGGAGTTGAGTGACCTGCTCGTTGGACAGACCATCGAGGGCCTTATGGAGCTTCTTAGCTGCCTTCTCCTTTTCCTTGCCTTTGCGATTCGATGGTTTGGAGTCTTCAGCCATGGCGGACGAATCACCAGTGTGAAGCTGGAGGCTGGGAGCTGGGAGCTGACAAGAAGTCGGCCGGTCGATAATGAAAACAATGGGTACACCGGGCAAACGGTTCCGGCCTACTCCAAGGCGCTGTTAGATGGCGCTGTCGTGGTTGGAAACGTTGCGGGAGAATCCGAGGTACGGCCAGTCAACCAGTACCTACATTAGCTTGGAAGTGGTTTAAATCCCACCTGGTAGCGGGGTACATACCTACCTACCTACCTAGGTAAGCTGGGAAAGCCAGCGGGTTAGGTGGCCGCACCTACCCGGGAAGCCGCTTGTATGCAAACAATATTATAATAGGTACCTAGTAGTAGGCAATTACAATTCATAAATTTCTACCTTAGGTATTTAGGTAAGGAAAATGCTATGGACATGTGGCCGGGACTAGTAGGTCTAAATAAAGTATTCAGGCAACCGGTATCTCCTTACCGAGGACTCAAACAAAACACATACCGTGACATGCGAATTGATTAGACGCAATTTAGGACTCTGCAAACCCCATGATTTTACCACTACTGCACACAATCGTTTTCTACCTCTATCGCTGGCGCTAGGTAATTTTCTGTGTCCATCGACTTTTATATATTAGATTGATGGAATTACTCAAGTACCCAAAAGTTAGGTGCATGGGTACCGTCCATACCATAAGCCATGAGAGTGTAAACCATGCGACATCTAAGAAAAGGGTTTAATGCGCCCACTCCTTTAGGTATGTAGATTGCATATGTTCTGTATCTGAACTCAAGCCTCCACACACATGTAGGCACCGAGAAAAAAAAATCATGGCGCGATTGAACCCAAGTTGCCATATCATCCTGATACATTTGAGTCTCAGAACGTTCTCATGACCGCAAGTGCAACGACGGATGATAGCATGACCTTATTGTGCCCTATATCATCTCACTTAGTCAATTTGTTTCGTAGTGCGTGCGTGTATGGGCATACCTCCATATGGTACCAACTCTTGTCGGATGATAATATCCGGCTCGGCCGCGACGATAGAGACGAAGGAGCCGTCATTAAATCGGGTGCTTCTTTGATCTTTCCACGATAGAAAGGTTTCGTCATCTAAGACATGACTCATCGTTGCATCGGCGGCTGACCTGAAAAGTGCATCACTTTCGTGGCACGGGATTTCCATGTCGTTCTTGGCGTGGATCAACGTCAGACGCAGCCTCGTCCGGGTTAAGCGAACAACTTTTGCAAGCCGACCAGCGGAATCCCACTTATCTATAATGAAATTCTGAAAAAGGCGCAGCAATGGGGGTATCGGTCGTAGGGGAGAGAGAACCGGAATGAAGCCCGCGCCACTGTAACTGCTGAGGAGAGTAGGCACATTTGAAAAGCCGGCAATCACTATAATACTCGGTGTCAGGAAGTCAGTTTTGGAGCATAGACCGGAGACTTTTGAAGGCATGAAATGTTTCTCAGACATGACGTGATTTTGCTCTTGAAAGGGCGCGTGAACTCTCCAGGTCACCAAAAGAAGGAGGAGGAGACCCTCGGAACTGCAGCTCACAGATGACACCAGCAAACTCAATTCCTCCTAAAACGAAATATTCGACAACACCACTTGTGACGGCAGCCCCTAGACTCTGACCTACTAAAACGATGCGTTCGGACGGCACACCGGCAACGTTCATTGCCCAGCCTACTGCGCTAACGCCGTCTTGAATTAGACCGGCTTCGGATGGAGTGCCCTATCCGAAATGGAGTCAGCGGTTTCCCTAAGCAAAACAAGGCCAAGGCCTTGGGAGAATAAATAGGCAAGGCTCTCTTAGGGCGTACTGTTGATCTACCATAACCTCTGTAATCAATACTGAGAACGTGAAAGTTCGAGGTGTCTGTGAGAGTATGAAAATGCTCGGTCCGCAGACCTTGAGCAATATGTCCCGCATTCTGCATCCGACGGTTAGTTGGAACAGGCTTGATGAGCCTGGATACTTTAGCCTACTCCATGGACTAGAGTGAATTCAATTAGCCTTGCCCTCAGACGATGCAGGGCACCAGGCCTCGGAGACAGACTGCATGACTTACATGAAATTACAAGCTGGGCATTAGGGTCGCTTCTGAGTATCTTGAATGACTCGCTTGCGGTGATGTTACGAGAACACCCAGCAGGCGCAGCTTGCAGTCTGTCTTCATGCTCCAGAACAGATCTTAGAGGGAGAATATGCCAAACATAAAGAGATTCGTTGCCGGACGCCAGGGTAAAGGATGTGACCTGATTCCCTTGCGAGAAGAGGCGTATCAGATATTGCATTGATGGGATTGGGGACGTAAATTGCTAGCTCACTGGCAAACCCCCAGTATTCCGGGTCATCGAGATTGTGCCAAAACAGTGTATTCAGACGATGTGCATAGAAAAAGCTGGTTGATAGTGAGCTGACACGGCATGGGAGCGGGATAGCGGAATAGGACAATGGAAACCTACTGTCTTTGGAAAAAAGAGAAACCGCCAAGAAACAGGAAAGTCACATAGAGACCTATGGGAACACCAAGACTAGCACCCAGGGGAATAGCCCACTGAGAAGGGCGAGGAGTCATCACCAGGAAACAGGTTATCTAATCTCAGTTAGCTCTGGAGGAAAAAGGCGGTAGGGTTATAGAAGCTTGCTGCCGATGGCTTTGTATCTCAATCTTTTGTAGCAAGTCCGTGGACTGAATTCCTATGAGCAGGCATGTCACCGGCTCAATCTTGGTGTTGAGAGGGATGTTTACATGGTACTGGAGCCAAGCTTCGTTGTATCCGATAGGTATACTTATGTATAATCAGAGCAACGGAGATACCTAGGGATACATATGGGATGTACCTAGGTAACATCTGGAGGTATATCAATGAGGTAGGTATGTATATGGAAAAAAATACTCGCGTAAGTGCATAATAACCACTATCCACATACCTTTTCGCTTTTAAAGAGTTCTTGATGCACATATGTCTTAATTTTATGCCATTAAAGACACCTCCTAGTCTACTTAGGTACCTAGGTACCTACTACATACATATATGTAGGTAATGCATGCAAGCGCCCTGCCGCTCTTTGGCTCACCCCCCATAAGAACCCTTATAAGCTGTAGTAGGTAGGTACTTTATCAGCACTTTCTTAAAGCCAAACAACCTCAATCAAATCAGCCTCGTCGCCACCTACATGTAGCAACGCATAAAGCTTTACTCATCCTAGCGTCGTCTGCAGACGTCGATGTGTATGCCAATGCCGTTCCACAACCATTGCACATACAGGAGCAATTAGCTTTTCCCTAACCTAGATATCCAGCTCCAGCAAGCGCCACGCGTCTCTTCCGTCGCAAGCATCGCGCGACTCGGGTTGTCTTGTCTCGGAAGTCTTGATCTAGTAGCGGCTCAATATCCATGGAGAGGAAACGAAAGCTGCCTGCGAGGGCTGCTGCCCGAGTAGAGCATGTTTCCAAGAAGAGGAATTCTACGCCTCCCGACGTTTCCGCGACATCGACGCCGTCATCCGCTATAACCTCCCCTCAGCCTGCCGAGCCTATCGCTCAAGAGCAGCCGCCGCCGCCGACGTCTGCGCCCTTGCCGAAGTCGCTTCAACCCGGCCATCCCTTGCCGACCGTTGAGAAGCCGCAGCCCGATGACCTCTCTACTAAAGAGTTCCAGTCCATACAAGAGAGGTAGGTAGAGTCTCTGTCTCTCCGTCTGCCGAAATCGTGGTCCTAACCAGCGTCTTTCTAGCGGTGTAATGGCCGAGTCGCTATCGAGATCGCGCCAGAAATGGATAAACGATGGCGTGTTTGAAAAGTATTGGACGAAGCCCACCAAGCGGAAAGGCATTGTGAAAGAAGACTCCAATAACCCGGCCAAGGACACTATGACCAAAATCGGCCAGGTCACCATCACAATCGAGCCGCATGTGTTGGAGGCCACCATGTATGCCGTGAAAGACCCCAAGCCTGCGCCGACGAGCACTTCGTCCTTCCGGCCCATCATGCAGTACGGCCCTCCCAACGGTGCCATGCCCCCCCCTCCGAAACCCACCACCACACCCGCGGCCGCGACCGCTTCGCCCTCGCCGGCCACCCTAGCCTCGCCATCCAAAGCCCGGACGCCTGTCCAAGCCGCGCAACCAGCCCAGTCGGTACGACCCTCGGTGCAACCTGCTGCACCACCCAAGGATGACAGCAGGCCAGCCACACAGCAGTACCCACCTGCGTCTGCCGCCCCGCCCTCAGCGCCCCCGTCGTCCCAACAAACCGATTTGCAACGGCCCCAACTGCCAGCCTCTATCGACAACCCTAGTTCTGTCGTATCCCCGCGAGGCCTCGACTCGGTACTAGCAGCGCCTCAGCCTGCGCATACCCCTGTGCCGGGAACTGCACATTCTCGACCACCTCAGCCTCCTCTTTCTCAACCTACGGCACCATCTAGCCATCCGCTACACGTCCCGGCTGTACCGCCAACCTCCCTTGGTGCTGGCACCAGCCTTCCGGCGGGGGCGGCGAGTGTCTCCAAGACCACCGCCGCTGCGCCCAAACCGGTGCAGCCTCCTGCGTCAGGAGCGGATCCTATCATAGTGACCCTAGCTGAGAGGGCCTCCGAAGATCCCCACCTGCGAGATCTCATGAAGCGAGTTGCTGTTGGTGAGGCTGCAGCCCACGAACTAGCCCACTTCCAGAGAATCATTGATCAAATCACCTTCGACTACAAGAAGAAGGGACTTCAGCAGGATCGATCCGCTGAACGACTCATTGTTAACAATAGAACTGTCAAGTACTATGCAGATGAAGTACGAGCCATCGTGGATATTATCTTGGCATCTAATCCGAAGCAACGATCTAGTGACTTGCGGCCACCTCCTGGAATTGACCCTTTAATCATGCTTCTGCTCAAAGAAACATTGGACAAGCCGAATACCAAAAGCTTGATTGATCGAATCACAGATGGAAAACCTAGATATACAGACGGTGTTGAAATGAAGACTCTCCTTGAAAGGCTGCAGTCGCTAATAAAGCAAGATGCCAAAGTCCACGAAGCAGCCGCCACAGCTAATGCACAGACTACACCTCAGAGCACACCTACGCAGGCAAAGGGGGAGGATGCTACGAAAAAGCTGCCTGCTTCTACCCTGACCCAGTCTCAAAGCACCCCGGCATCACAACAAGCCTTGCGGTCGAAAGGCCCACCCCCTTCGACGAAATTTGACATTACGGCTGTCGTTCTTGAGTTTGCTGGTGGTACGGGAGATAGGTATCTTTTCCCTAAATATAGCATCCTTGAGTTCTCTACCGATGGTACTCAAGTGATTGTTTCTTTCTTGATAGTCCGTCGGGGTAGTAAATTGGAGTACGGTGGTGACCGTGCGTTGGATTACTATCAACCTGTCACGCTTCGACTTCATTCACATTCGCCCAAAGTCTTGGAGCATCTCGCCCGCGTGGTCGCACCGCCGGATGAAGTGCAACGATACATGGATGATGTTATGGAGAATATGACTCGGGCTGAATACGTTTTGCTCGCCATGCGCCTTCCAAGGGCCGAAAGAGAGGACCCCACAGATGAGCGTTCAGATACGCCCAAAGCCTCTGAATCGTCTCAATCTTCACATCTACCAGGTGTATTATGGGATAGCAGATCGGCATCTGCGAAGCCTGCGTCGGTAAAACTAGCCTCTGCAAAATCCTTCAGCGAGGACGAACAATATCAAAATTTTATTGCGACTGTCACTTAATCAGTTCTCGACTGGCCGTGCCACGTCCTGTTGGCTACGAAAGATTACCAAAACTTTTAAGGTAGACGGAAGTCCTGAAATAAACGCTTTTACGCGAATTATCTGGACTTGAGAATGGTTGCAAAGGGCATGCATTCTAATGGGTATGTTTAACATTGGGAGAGGCTTGTAAAATAGATACCACTAGGCAGGTGCCTTGGCGTTGTCGCTTATGAAGCGTAGAGTATGCTTACAATGATGGATTAAGATGATTTATATTTCAATTGTAGATCGCCCGGTCATAAACAGCTCGGACTCTCTGTCACTCTCAATCGCTCACCTGTAATACACATCTCGGCAATTAGTTCATTAAACCATTGAGTCCTTTCGACGATGGGGGCATCTGGGCCAGTTGAGTCAGTAGTTGGTCTCGAAGTGGAGGTGAGACATTTCGAGAGATGGATATAGGGGTGGGAGGCGAGGGAGGGTTGCGTGTAGGCAAGCAAGTCTAAGAGTCTAAGAGCCAAGTTACTCACGACCCATTCCATCCACCACGATGCTTTTACCCGGTTGCAGATACTCGATCAACTTCCTCCCATGAGGAACTGAGATAATCTTATCGTCGGTACCATGAAGCACTAGGATCCTCTCGCGGCCGACTTTGTCACCAATCTCACGCAACTGCCTCTCCGACTTATGGTGCCAGCCAGCGGCGATAACTTGCAGTAGGAAGCCAGGTCTCGTGAAACCCTCACGGTCACGTTGCTTCGTGATCTCTTGCGCCGCGAACCGGGCGTAGTTGCTGCCGAAGCGGCGGTAAGGCCACCCACCTACAGGCATGCGGCACCGCGGCACGCTCTCGTCGGGCAGGATGGCATCGTCCGGTTCCGCGAGCCATTTTGCGGGGAAGATGTTTCCAGCGGTGTAGGCAACTGTGCGGTCGAGGCTGTGCGCATGCTCTCGTGTCAGTGGAAAGATCCAAATCGACCCAGGTATCAATTTCTTGTGGAATATCACAGGGGTGGTCAGAAATGCCGAAGGGTTAAAAAGACTATGGATAAACGGATAAACCAACCTCTTAGGAAGGAGCATTGTTATACGGTTTATCATGTTTTCTGAGAAGCTAGTCGTATTCTCAATGACGGCCGCTGTGCAAATTAGGTTCAGACTGGCTACCCGATGTGGCACTGCGTAAGCAAGTTCTTGCGCGATCACTTCAAAATACTCGGAGTTAGTAATTAATCTTTCAAAGAGAAGTTTTGGAGGACACTCTCGGATCATGTCCCGAGATTCCGGCGCTATCGAAGAAGAAAAAGGAATGAGGAAGAGTTGATTATACTCACTGCCTCCCACTGTAGTAGTTGATGAGGAGTTAGCGATTTTTTATGGCAAGCATCCGAGTTCAGACGCTAAGGAATGAACATACTACTGATACCACATATGTGCAACTGGTGCTCCGATGTCCAGGACAGGTGATCCAATACCTCGAGGATATCGGCCGCCATATCCGAGGTACTATACCGCATGAGAGGCCTATCAGAGCGACCCATTCCTCTGTTATCCAAGATCAGTACCGAGTACTGATGACTGTTGACGTGTCCAAAATGCATGGTTTGTCTCTGCCATGATGACTTGAGCACTCCTAAGCCTTGGATAAGCTGGTGATGCGGTCCCCTTGTCAGCTCCGATACCTTACGTTTGGCCGCTTTTGGAGCATACCGCCAGCTTTATGGGACCATCGCCGTGAATCTCCCAGTGAATGTTGAATGGCCCGCCCCTCCCAGCTGCGACAGGCAGCATGCCCTCACGATGCGGCTCTAGCTGCCATATGGCGGTGGGGAAGGCATCGGTGCCGACGATGTCGTCGACAGACGGGAAAGTAGCTACGGTCGTCCTATCCGAGGGTTGTTAGTCATTGTTGATGCGATGCCATCGGCCCGTATAGAGAGTGCTCGGTATTAGTCGGATAGGATAAGTGAGGTAGGTGAGGCACTGACATATTGAAGAGACGCTAGACCGAGATATGATATCTGCGAGCCTGTTACGAATATCTACAGCAACGATTCCTCATGGTCCTCATGATATAATGAACGTAGGTACTCCGTACTTCCTCGTTGATGATGTTGTGCAGGCCGGCGTCAGTAGTCGATTATGTTAGGTAGCTACCGAGGCACACCAAGGCACGTCAATGCTGTACCCGCACCCCTATCTACACTAAGTACTTACTTATAAGTACCTACCTGGTACCTACATGTATGTAGGTACATGTACGTTAGTACACGTAGATACCTACTTAGAGGTATCTCTCTGTCCATGGACCGTCTGTACTGTATATTATATACTGTGTTGGAGCTTCAAGGTTGTACTTAGTATGCGTAAGCTACTTTATTAAGTACCTATCTCCCTAGGTATAATCGGCTAGGTGGTTCATGGCGGCGATGATATCAAAGCATACATCGCCTCCGTAGGGCCCTGACCATTTTCGCAAGTTCGCAGGCGTAAGATAGGAACCGTCGTTGACAGAGCAGGGAGCACCGACGATGTCGAGCTCCGATGGGTCTCGGAGCTAACTGGATCCTCTTGAACACGGGCGTCGTGCAACCTCCGACAATGCTCGGCCGTGTCAAGGCAGAGCCTCTGTACGTGGGCCAAGCGCGGGATATAAAACGAAGGCGGAATCGAGATGGCTCCAACAAGTGAGCCCGTTGTGTGCTCCGAAGACTCGCTCACTCACTCACTCACTCACTCACTCACTCACTCACTCACTCATTCACTCACCCACGCACGCTATCGACACCGAGAACCCTACAACCACCAATGTACATGGCAAGACCATCATCTGTATTGGTACAGACACAGGCACTGGCAACCATTGACCCTCGTGGCCTTCTTGCGCCCCTTCATCTCCTCGCCTTCTCCACCTTGCTGGGCACCCAGCTCTACCAGACCTTCGTCGTCACCAAGATCTGTTACGTCAGCCTCCCGCGGTCCGCCTTTACCACTCTCCAGAAACGACTGTTCCCCGTCTACTTCCGCGGCCAGTCCCTGCTACTGCTGCTGACCGTCGTCACCGTCCCGTCCCGGGGACCGCGCACGGTGCTTGCAAACAAGTCCGCCTGGATACCCTTCGCCGTTGCCGCCGTGACAGCAACCTTGAACTGCTGGATATACGGACCACGGACCCGGCAAATCATGATTGACAGGATCCACCAAGGTGCGCCGAGTTCCTCTCTCTTCCCCTCCTCTCGCCTTTTTCTTACCTGATCCGCACTTCTTCACACCGGCATGGCGGATTACAGTTGCGCATGCGCTCAGTGGGACTATATAGCCTTGATGCTAATTTCATCGCCATATTCACCACAGAAACACGAGACTCTTTACAGAAACAGGCCACAGGTGATGATGGCGTCTCCGAGACGTCCAGTCCCGAGATGCAGCTCATACGTCGATCCTTTTCGCGCAACCATGCCATGAGCATTCACCTCAACCTCTTGACTATTAGTGCTATGCTATGGTGGGGTTATAAGCTAGCCTCGAGCCTAAATTTGGAGTTGAATCACTAAGTAGTGCGCACGGCGCCAGGCAGCATGTTGCCGCTGGAACTGGAGGAAGCAGGCTTTGGGCGGTTACGGCCCCGCAGCATCGGCTCGTCGGGATATGAGTTACGTGGAGTACGCTGCATGAATAGGTGTGAGAGTGCTGCCGGCGGGCGTCTTGACTCGCCGGATCTACTGGCTACATGGGCTGTACGAAATTGTATGCGAGTTGTTAGCCTCACCAGGAGATAACCAATATGTAACGGAGCATGTGTAAGAGCAACGAATCAAACACCAGAAATATCAGCTATTATACCGCGGTGTATGGTGCCTAGTCCGAGATATGCATGTCTGGACGCGCCGACCTAGTTGGCTGCCTTGACAACCCATGAGTGTTAGATGGTATAGGAAGTGTATGTCGTATGGCGAGGATAGAGAGGAACAAGGCAGGGCATGCGCTGGATGACGACGCTCTTGGAAATTGAAGCCTCTGCAACGAAACGGCATGTCACGTAGTGTGATACTGGCTATATTCTCGGATAGTTTAAGTAGTTGCCCAGTCTCATCCTGAACAAATCTAGTTCTAGTCTTAGTTAGTACTACCTACAGCGGACCAAAGTTGCCGGAAAGGCACCGGATGGTCAGTACTATGTACAACACTGTGCTTATCTCCTTAGTAGAATTTGACACGGATCACGAGAAGACCTGCCACTGCTACATAGTGTACTGGACTACGGAGTACAATACCGAGACAAATGACAGCTTATTAAAACTAGGTCGAGCCCATACGTCCGTCGGTGTAAATACCACACTTGACCATAAACTAGTAGAAACGGTGACAGGTACCATATCGGGTTTACCGCACAACAATGACCCGCTCCTCTTTTGCTTTGGGAGGCGGCGTGCTGTACTCAATAAGTATCAACCAGCACTTCGTCTGACTGCTCGGGGTTGGGTCAAGTACATACATGGAGTGGTGTAGGTGGTGTAGAGCAGAGTAGGGCGGTAGTATGGACCCGGTACTCGGCTAGAAGCTATACGCAGGCGGCCTAAATAGTGTAGTCCCGGGGGAGAGGCACAACAGTAGTTGGGAGAGCAGACCGGACCAGGCAGACCCTAGAGCTGCCGGGGCAAGCGGCGCGATACCTAGGTAGCGTCGTGTAGGTGGTGGTAGATCAACTGACCATCATGGTCTTGGCAACTAACCTTAAAAGGTAATTTGCGGACATCATCTGTTGTAATTTTTTTACACTAAGTGATGTTGCTACTGCAACAAAGCTGGCAGTCCCTGCAGGTGTCAGGCACCTGCGTAGTAGTTGACCTAAGCTGTTGCGGCCCGTACGCACCTGTCATACAGGGGCCAACCTATCTACCCGATCCTACATTTATAATTATCCTACACCTACATACCTACATTTATAATTATCCTATACCTATATACCTACTATTTAGTCATCTATAGTTAATTCAGTCATTTTCAGCCATATAGGCCTACTAGTTATTTTTGTTATTGTTGTTTTAGTTGTTTTTGCCTTCCCGACGCACTACTAAGTACTAACCGAGTATACCCTCTGATTTAGTTAAGGTCGCTATTAACTATAAGTACTCTAAAAGTAGACCCCTTGTTTTTATAACCCGCCAGTAAAAACTAAACCCTATTAAAAATAGCTTTTATATTACCTAACGTAAATTATTTCTACCAACTGATCTATAAATACTCCCCATAAATTACTCTATTTAGTTAGTTGCCAAGACCGTGATGGTTAGTTGATATATAGTCACTCGTGTAGGCAAGCAGCTAGAGGTATACTAGGCGAGCTACTACTTATAAGTAGTACACTCTGCGCGTAAGAGTCCGGGGTATATCGACGCTACTGATGTACTCTGTACGTATCTAGGTAGGATCTTTACTATGTATAGTGCCTACTAAGCTCTTAGGGTAGTTTAGGTATATTATGTGCTACAGTACATGTTCGGATAGATTAGGTCAACAAGTGTTCAAGTGAATACCTATCTAGCCACTTAGGTTATTGGAGTATGTAGTATAGATCGTTTCCCTGGTCACCCGCCCGGCTCGGGAACTTCCTCAGTGCTAAGCTGATAAGGAGCCAGGTCTGGTTTGGCTTAAGCTATCTGGGAGGGGTGCCAGGTTGTTTTACGTTCTTCTCCGAACCGTCTGTCCATCGAGTGACAGTTTCCCATCTTTCCAGAAAATAGGCCATGAGGCCATGTACTAGTAGCGTAGTCTACTGCGTAGGATATCGTCCCCGGTACACTGCAGATGCAAGCTTGAGGCTTCTAATGGGGATGCCTAACCTCCTCTGGTTGGGGTTGTGCGAATCAGCACGCCATATCCCTGGCGTCGGTATATGCTATACATGACCTAGTCTTATAATGTAGGTATTTATTTTACTACCTACATCTTTACGAGCCGATGTAATCACTCCTCGCTTTACCACTTACTTCCTCCCTCTTAGCTTTGATCCGTCCTCACCACACATCATCTGTCATATCTCTCATGTCCTGTCACTTGCCCGTCGCCGCTGTCATGGATCCTGTTGCCCACATCTGGCTAGTTCGGCTGAAAGAAGGCCATAGCATAGTCGAGGCTGCTTTCTCGAAAGCCACGAACGAGGCTCGGATGAGTGCTGTTTCATACGCAACAGGGTGTGGTGAGCACCACGCTGTGTTCCAATGTGACGAAGACCCGGATCTGTTGGCCGTGATAGGATACGGTAGAAATCCGGAGGATGATGGATCGGCGAAGGAGCGAGCGTCGCATTTCTTAGAGTTCGTTACCCACCAAGAACTCTATCTCTTCAATGCCAAGGCCAGCCAGTTTGCCCTGGATTCTGACCACATTGCTATTTTGTTCACCAAGTCGCAGCCGACTGATTCGAACATCCTCCCCGGGAGAGGACATTGGGCTTTGCCGATGGTACCCTTACCCCTGGTCGGGCACCAAGACGATCAAGCAAGCGAATTGCCGAGGAAGACATGGGTTCAAGTGGTATCATCGGAAGACGCTGATAGATTAAGCCAGGCGGGCTCTGTTAGGCGGTTTAGCAAATTCATGGAATCTCGTATCGCTTTGCAAAGTACCAAGTAGAAGCAAGAAGCACTCCAACCCGCATCCTAGACATCGACCGCATCTCAGCCCTGCTACGGCATGCCTAGTCGTTCGCCTCGCATATGGTATCGACTATAACTGTCTGCTAGTAGATCCTAGCTAGTGCGCGACTGCCTTTTTGCGCCATCTTGGGCAGAGAGGAGCAAGTATGCTACTGCGACAACCACGCCAATGTTAATTCCCCCAGATAAAGCTGTGAGAACCCCCACCTTGTTGGGCTTTGGAGGGGTTCTTGGTGGATATGTCCTGGATCATACTTGAGACTCGCCTAGAGTAAATCACCTTACTCAGGGTATGCATGTTAAGCAGAAGCCATCCGTCAGACATTGGGCGCTATTCACGGTATTTCCAGTCGAAAAATCCGTTATGCGCTGGGTGGTAAGGCGCCTCAGCCAGAGGCACCTGGTGAGTGGACAAGAGGGATGAACGAGATTAGGGGCTACGACTCTGTTCCCTAGTTGTCGGTGCAGCATATAGGAGAGAAGGCCAGGCTGAGTCTTACTACTAATTCTATTGAATGATAGATAAACCATCGTAGCGTCGCCTTCTAGTTGTAAGGTTAAAAAAAATAGTCTATGCCTACTGATAGGTTCTCTTTCATTCTGTTAGCTCTATACAGACTGCTCTAGGTACATGTGTAGAAAAATGAGCCAAGGTCTTTACAATCGGTGGCGTCTTGACTGGAATGCACTGCTTGCCTGGGTGGCACTTTGCGCTCATTTACATTCTACCTCGGCGTATGCGAGGTCTATTCATATGGAACAGCTCTTGCGAGTGAACCGTCATGCCATGAAGAGCCTCGCGGATCTCTTGTCGCTGTTGTTGTGGCTAGACTTCTGCCTTTGAGAATTGCTGGCAGCAGCAGTCTGTGTCGGGGCCGCAGAGCTTACGACGGAGATCTGGAGCAGCTTGGAAACAGTAGCGGCGTTTTGCAACTCTTCCTCGGTTCCGGCCGCCTGGTTCGCGGCGAGAGCCGCAGGCAAATCCTTGACGTCCTGAGCGACTTGTGCATTCACTTTCTCGAGGCTTAGATTGGTGTCGACGTCGGATGGCTTAAGCGAGACAGCTTCTGTATCAACTTGCTGGACGGGGAAGCAACCACCGAAAGGACCTGCCAGAGCATTGTTTCTGCAACGAACCGTGCAGACATTACCAGCAGAGGCTAGATGGGACCTGGAGTTAGCAAGAGCGAGATCCCGGCACGCAGGAGATCACTCACAGCCTGTGCAATTGAGATTGGTTGGCATCGTCACTTTGATAGTGAAATCTTCTTCCTTGGCCTGGCTGAAGCCATTCACGCCCGGGACATTATCTGCAACGGTAACATTTGGAAAGGTGATGACCCCATTATTTCCTTCTGCGATCTGTTTGTCGTGTCAGAGGTACGACAGGCGAGTAGTTAGAAAGAGAGTGACCTACGACATCACAAGTATAAGGACCAGCGCCATCCGCATTGACCTGATCTACTTCTAGTTAGATCCTCGACATCTATCATATTCAATCGGGGTGTGTGCTTACGGATAGTCACGTCAACCGTAGAACCCGCCTTTACTTGGGTGACGGCACCAGCGGCTAGAGCATTCTCTGTGTTCTCGCCAATATCAATGTTCCCATCGAGCTCAGTGCGGCCACACTCGTTCACGATGTTCGCGCTGATCTCAGCGTCTCTGATAAGTGTGGTATCTTGTTGACACGGGCTGATTGATGTGCAATTCCTTGGGATCTGTGAGTTGACTGCGAGTAAAGTATTTGTTAGTGATTACTGGCAGTGTGACACCAATCATAATCTGCCTCACCTTTGAAGCCGACACTAGCAGGGGATCCTTTGAGACCTTGAGCACCTAATATGACTCCGTGTGCATTCACCGACGCCAAAAGGGCCGTCAAAGACAAGAGGATAGAAGACTGCATATTGAAAATAAGTTTGGACAGCACCAGGCTAGATGAAAATAATAAATGTGCAAGCTAACAACAACAAGAATGAGAAATAAAACAGATCCGCAGGACCACTAGAAACGAAGATAAACAAAGGGATGGAGAAATGAGAGAAAGAAATGCGCTGGAAACGAAATTGACTCTAAGGCTAGGATTTGTCTCTAGATATACATATCTTATAACAGCCGCAAAAGGGGCACCTTTTTACATCATCATTATCATAGCCCGGCATTGTGGGCCTCGGCGTTTGTATTCGATGGGGAATGAAGATACAGTCGGCAGATGGAGATAGTGTGTGGTTGGGTCTACATGCGACTCTCTAACGAAGCTCGTGTCATAGAGGTGGGTTCTATGAAGCTTTACAGACAGCATCCTTCCCTGGTTCATATACTCCACGTATACTTATGGGAGGTAGCAAGCATTTGGTGTCTAGATAGGTCAAGCTTCCGTCGGCGCCTAATCATATACTTACCTACCTACTCCATATCATGAGCTATAAATGAAAGAGAGGGAGGGGGGGGGAGTGAAGGGGGCGACCAGAGAGACAGGCAGGCCAAGACTCGGCTGTGGTGTCAACTACCGCTCTTGCAGTAAGCGAATAAGAAACGTTGGTCGACAATGAATCGTGCTACAATTTGGAAGCGAAATCTGAATCTGCCAAGAGGAGCAGTGGATGACGACGGACACAATCCCCCCTATCTAACCGATGGTTTCGGTGCCAGAGAATGGGCCGACGCCAGGGACTAGGTAGGAATGATTATGAATTATGGATTCTGGGCAGATACAAGTTATTAGATGATTCTTGAAGTTCACGTCAGAATGGTGAGACAGTATCGGCCAGACGGATCAAGCGCCATGGAACATAACGATATTATTGCTGTTGGTTTTTAACAAAGTGACTCGGCATAAAACCCATGACAGAAAATGCTGGTCTAACTTCGTGAATATTCCGATATTCGGACGAGCAATTATATATATATAAAGTATCGTTTTATAGTCGGCAGCGACCAACGTGCTTTACTGCAATGAATAGATTGCACGAAGTTCGGATATGCAAAGTGATCAGCGACCTAATGGAAGTGATCCTCATGATCATTGCTGATCTACCGCGAAACGACGAGATCGTATGCCTGCAGTACCAAGCCCTCCTAGAAACACTTGAATTGTGGGTTACAGGGATCTATGTTGCCAAGCACCAAATATAGGTATTGACCCCGGCAGAATCAAGAAACCAGCTAACTGCCAGTTTCACTAACTACTGACTTTCTAACACACTACGTCGCATGGTCTGCCCATATTCGAGACTCGATGTGACCACTGACCTGGGCAGTACCCAGGTTATCGCTATTTCGAATCGCGCTCGAGGATTGCCTAACTGAGATTTCCGCATACCATAGTCCGACTATACACCTCTCTACACTACCTGGATTCTGGCAACTTTTGCCCTTTTTGTGGAGAATAATAACAGCGCTTGGAGAAATGCCATACACCATACACTATTGCTCGAATGAAATACCTACCAACTAAGACCAATCCAGGGACCCTGGCAAAAGAGCCATGCTTTGCGATGCTTGCATTAAATTACGGAGCATACTCACGAGGCGCTCAGGGGTTTTTGACCCGACCAAAAATGCATCATCCCGCTGGGGTACAGCTCAGTCAGTATGCGTTTTATGAGGGCTTATTCCAAGCGTCGATGGCCATTGCAACGCGCAGACATTAATGAATAATCATACATACTAGGCATGAACATTTGGGTCTCTCATGGCGTCGCGGCACCTCGCAAAGAATACCTCTATCTCCTGAGGTTGCCAACCTAGCATTGGCAGTTGTATGGCACCCACTGCGTTACTAGAGTCAGTGAATCTGCCGCGTGACTTCTCACCGGTGCCATGCTTGCATGCCGTCAACGGGGTAATACTGACTGGCTGGTAAGAATTGTTCTGCCGCGGTCCGGTAGTATAGCCCTATGAGCCTCATTCTCCTATGTCTCAGATCAGCCCTCATGCAGAAGATACAGCGCCATAAGCACATCTGAATTCATGACTGTCGGTATATATGCGGAATCTCGTCGGGAACCTAAACACATACTCATCTCTAGGCCAGGTCCCGTATGGGAGTTTGATTGTATGGTGCTGGATATTCACAAAGCCACAATCCGCCAGGTATTGCCCACCAAATACAGCCGCGTGCGATTTCGTACCGAGCTGGGCGAAAGCTTCCACCATGAGGTTAGTGAAGATGAGGATTGGCCAATCTGGTGGCAAGCTGCCATCATCACAGTGAACCACTACAGCGTTCGAGGTCAGCAATGGCTAATCTGAATGAACCAGCGGCTGTTTTGAAGACGTAAGAAACTCTCAAGCCACAAATGGAAAAGAATCTTTACACTTCAAAACTCGCCAAGCCAAGGAGGGAATGATACCAATAACTACTTACTGCCATCAACGTCCTGGAGCTCAACCCAAGCGCCTGGCCTCAAGTTTCTAAAGGAGCGTGAGTCAGCACGGCCGCTCATATTGCCAGCATATATAGGAATTACTACTCATAAACGCTTTTCAGAAGTTGAATTGGATCTCTATACAGCAATATCTCGTCAGCGGTAGAACTCGGAACAACGAGTTGATTACAGTGGATACCTAATAATTGGAATCATATTTCGCAAGTGGATGAAATCCCAATCCCGACCGCTCTCCCAAGTATCTTCTACCTGTGATCTAGCATTAGCGCCAATCCATCAATCCAAACTGTACGTAGTATAAATATTTGCATGATTTACTTGCTTACATCATCGACTAGGAACTTGCAATTAGAAGGGATCCCTCCATTACTGGACGTCAGTAACTTCTGGGCTGGGAAAACTGCAATGAATTTTGAGAGGGGGTGGCAGGCTCCCAAAACCGGGCCCGAGCTATATTTGATCGAATTGAAGAGAATCACCCTTGGCATTAGCACTTACAGGCTGGTTGTATTGGACTCAGATCTGTGACGGGGTTCAGCATGAGCAACACATCTAAAGAGGCACAAGTGTCGATCAGAGGGATCACCTACCTAGCCCCAGAACTTCAGCTGACGGGTACCTATCAGCTATTTCGATGGCCCAAATGCCAGTGCCCGTGCCGAGATCGAGTATCCTCTGCGGATACTGTGGGATAGGGGCATAGAACAGCTGCCCATTGGTGGCCTCTAGCATCATAGCATGCAGCATGTCCTCTCTATTCTGTTCTCGCTCATCGTTCGGAATAGGATACCGACCGTGCCTGGGATCTGCTAATCAGCCAATGCATCGAATACACTCGTAAACTTGCCATGGGATCCTCGTTTGCGTCAGGGCGACGACATACCTAAACTTGTGATACCGTCGGCCATTGTGGAAACTATGTTCATAAATGCTTGAGCCGATACTAGAAGCAGAGTCTGCGATTGACGCTTCATCATAGTCGCTGGGAACGAACTCGCTTTCGTCATCTGTGCCACCGGCTTCGATCAGAGCCGCAGTGTGCTCCGAGTTCATGTCGACATCGATAGGGGCAGAGGGAGCGGCCCTCATACCACTTGTATCCGAGGCGTCATAATCTGTAAAATGCACCCGTAGAATTTGGTTAGCGGCGTCCCTCCACGGTGGAAATGGGGAGAGCTGGGATGGAGGGTGATCCGGCCTCACCATGAATTTCGTGCTCCATGATACTAAGTCTCTTTCTCTTGTTCGCACTGAGCTCTATCCCACTCGTGCCGATGGTTCTTCTTGAATCTCGGTTGGAGTCGAAGGAGTAGGGTAAGCTGGAGTCGCATGTGATTTGCCCGTGGCATGCGTCTGCAGGCTATGGAATAGAGTCGGTGAGATAGCAGGCTTTAGTGTATACCTGGACAGGCTGGTGGCTAGGATCGCAAGATGTATCAGATATTCTAATGCTGGCGTGAGGCATATAGTTCCTTGTGAAGATCGTAGACTCTATTGACGATAACTTACATCGTAAATGGACTTAGAATAGTCCTCTCAATTTGTATCGAAGCCTTCTCGTAGAACAATTGAATTGTCCCAATGTGCTACTTAAGGCCTACATAGATCATAGATCTTGTCTATTCAACTCTACCCAGGCCTCATACTAGCCCCTTGTCCCCTGTACGGTGCCGTAGCGCATGGTACACCGGCGGCGTTTGTAACACGTATTTTCTCTTGGGCATATTTGCTTTTGTTATCTGGAACTCAGGACGGCTGTTCTCTAGAGGCAGGTCTCATACATACAATGACTCTCTTGCATATGCCGAACCGCCACAATGAAAAGAAACGCCTCGTCCTTCGGGGCAACTCTTATACGCCATTAGCTCAATCAAATTGCCGCCGGCTAGTGCAAGGTTATTGCATATGGCATTACTCCGAGGTCCAAGCGCCTAGAACATATTATCCAATAGTAAGGAAAGACGAAACGTCACTGTTAAGTGAGGACAAGATACGTGTACAGCAGAGTGTACGCGATCATCCTTGACGGCTGAACCACGCTGATAGCATGATACTAACCTAACCTGGGCACCTATACTACCTAAGGTGATGCTCGTCGATTCCTACTGAGTAATAGGTATAGCACATTAAAAAAGGACTGTGGTGGATGTGAGAACTATGGAGCATAACAGCCAGTAACTTGGGAGCCCTTAAGCGCTGTGCTTAAGCAAGAGTGATTTTCTTTTCCCTTCTCAGAAATCTCTTTACTAGAGCTGAAAAGTTTACATGCCCTTCATTGAAGTGATGAGCTACAAGAAACTTGCCTGTTAACACCAACCACTAAGAACTCCTTCACTTATAATTCTGTACACCGGATGCTTGGTTCTATCACGTATAAGTTGCTCTATTAAACAACCCTTACATGGCAATGCTTCTTCTGGTCGCGCGCTAAGTATTACAGAAAGTACGAAGAAACAGGATTGAGATCACCGGTATTACTACGTAGTAACACCAAGCCACTAAGCCGGTCGTCACCTAGAGCATGGGAGCAATTGGAGGTCTTGCAGCATCTTTTCATGCGCTCTGCCCTATGACATTGCTTCTATACAGTGCTAGCCTGTGTCTACTCGTTGTCATTGCCCATGGCGTCTGGTCATGGCAGCGCTTACGACATGTACCCGGCCCATCTTTAGCCTCTGTTTCTTCACTCTGGATGGTCAAGAAATCGCTTACCGGGGCATTTCATCAACACTTGCACCACGTCGCGGAGGTTTATGGTACAGCTGTTCGAACTCGTCAGTACTGAGGCAAAAGAAAAGGGACGGCTGACCTGGTTGGCAGGTCCGCTCGCTCGCATCGGCCCTAATGAGCTTCTCTCAACCGATCCCGATGTACTGCGAAGAATGTCCGCCGTTCGCTCGCTCTATACAAAGGGTATTTTCTACGAGACGGGCCGCATTACACCTGAAGATGACACAGTCGTATCGCTTCGCAACGATGAAAAGCATCGGGCCCTGAGAGCTAAGATGGGAACCGCGGTAAGTTCGTTCCTTAGACTTTCTTATACGCGATGATATCTGTTTAAACGCACCTGTCGCTAAATAGAAATTAATTGAAGTTTGGCGGCAAGGAGAACGAGGGGTTTGGATTCGGTGCAGGCATCGACCGCCAAATCCTAGGACTGGTTCATCTGATTGATGTCAAATATCTATCCACCGCAACCGAGTACCGCCCAGTGCAGTTCTTCCGGAAGGTATCATTCTTTGCACTGGACGTTATAGGTGACATTTGTGAGTTGTCCCCAGGCTCATGTTTTCATTGATTGTAGCCAGAACAAGAGCACATATATTCTCCCCCCTCGCATCCACCTTTTCCCAGACGATTACCCGTGTGCTTGACATCCTCTACGGATCGAAACGTCTTGTAGGACTTGAAATGACTATAGCTAACTAAGAATATGGTAGCATTTGGGAGAGCTTTTGGCTTTCTCAGTCAAGATATTGATTTATACGAATATCACCAGATCAGCGACGACGCATTACCCTTGATGAATATCGTGTCGACAATGCCGTGGCTCGCTAGCATTCTCCATAAGTGGCCGTTCAGCATGATGCTCCCCACAGAGGGAGATAGAGTAGGCTTCGGTCGTTTGATGGGGTGAGAACTAGGGTTTTCATTGTCTGCAAAGGTAAAAATCTAGTATAGTAGACTCGTGGGCTGATGATTTCTAGGCTCGTGAAATCTGTAGTAGATGGACGGCTGGCACCCGGTGCAGCGCCACAAAGCGACATGATGCAAGCCTTCATCAACAGCGGGATGACCCGGAGCGAGTTAACACAGCAGGTGTTTGTTCAGATGTAAGAGAACTTTTCGCTTGCGACGTGGATGATATGATCACAGAGCTAAGTGTGCAATGATCTCAGCATCGCTGGCTCTGTATCGACGACTACTGCAATTTGCATGACCATACTCTGCCTTCTCACCAACCCCTCAGCTTATTCAGCACTACAACGAGAGATAGACGACGCGCTCTCTGCAGGAAAGCTCAGTAGCCCAGTCGCCGACTGTGAAGCGAAGAGCATGGCATACTTACAAGCCGTGATTAAGGAGGGTCTCCGCTTCTACCCTCCCGTGATCGGGCTTGGGAGCAAGCAAGTTCCCGAAGGCGGCGATGTCATCAACGGGTATTACGTTCCCGAAGGGACCCAGATTGGCATGAACTTCTTCGGTCTCATGCGTTCCAAAGAGATCTGGGGTCCCGACGCTAATGCATTTCGACCCGAGCGATGGCTCGATGCTGACCCCGACCACACTAGGCGGATGAATATGGTGGTAGCCCTTGGCTTCGGCTTCGGAAAGTACCAATGCCTTGGGAAGCCCATCGCCATGATGGAACTAAACAAGATTTTTGTCGAATTATTACGACGATATGACTTTGCCATTGTAAACCCTCAAAGTCCTATCAAGGCTCGGAGTGCTATCTTTTGGGCGGTAGACGACTTCTGGCTCCGGATCACAAAGAGAAGCAGGACATTCTAGAATTAGCCGGAGATGACTGATGTCTTCGACAGGGTCGCGACATACGAGTCCCCTCGACACCACACCGTATATTTTGCATGGGCCCGTACTGAGTATATTCCATGCACCATCTTTGCCATTATGGTATCGTAGCATATCGCACATGCTGTTGCCTGTATATAGTATATACGACATTACCTATCAGGATTCTAGACATGGCGATAGTATTTGAATAGCCCTGAGTCACGCTCTGAGACCCTACAACTTTCGTCACCTGCTTCATCCAGGCCACACCACACCTAGCTAGTTATTATGGCACTCATCTATCTAAGTTTCCCATGGCGGAAAAGATATTGTCTCTGCCATATCTTTCACCTGACTTGTTTATAAATCGCTTTATCAGTAGGACGCATTCGCTATTTCACGACTCAACATCGGCCTTCATTTACAGCTCAACAGCCGCGAACCACCTACGAGGAGAGCCCATGGCATGCTATTGATTAACGATGCTCATTTACATTTTAGGGATTGAGGGGCAAACGTGAAATCGCAGCAAAAAGCAAGAAGGACGATACCTTTTGAGCAAGTAAATTGGACTATTCTATCGGCAAGGTAGAATGTATATTGTCCAGTCACAACTAATCTGGCGAAATCAACGATGCCTTATAAGCTCACCACAAACCTAGTTGACCCCTTCCGTATCCAAAATTCTAAAGATGTACTTCACAGCATTCGCCTTCCCATTCATCAAATTCTCTAAAGCCTGCTGGATACCGCCCAGCCCGCCTGACACAACCTCCTGGGGCTGTGGTTTAAACCAGCCCTCGGACAGCCCACGGGCAATGTAGCGAAAGTAGACATACCCGAAATCCTTCGCATCTTTATGCGCCGCCCCTACACTGGTCAAAGAATGTTCGATATACGGCGGTATAACACTAAAATCCTGCCCCGGCAAAACAAGAGTCATTTTGGCGCCCTTACTGAGGACCTTGCTGAGGTTGACATAGCTGCCCTTCTCCGAGACGGCATCAAAAGCGTGAAGCAAGGGTCTACCATCCGCCGCCTTTTTCAGCTTGTCCACGAGTGCATCGTCGCCATCGCGATAATCGAGTATTACGTCCCCCTTGCTGCGGTCAATAAGCTTTTCGACGTGTGCGCTCGAGCGCCCCGCGACACATATGAGCGGGTGAATATTGCTCTGCTGCGCGAGCTGGATGGTATAGGATCCTACAGCGGATGCAGCGCCATAGATGACGAGCGGGATAGGTTCGGTGGCCTGCACCCAGGGCTGCGGCAGTCCGAGACGAAGGTACAAGCCGATCGCCGACGTCATCGCAGCCAACGGGATGGCAGCAGCCTCTGCCAACGTATTAGCCAGGTAAAGCGCGCATAAGTAGCCAGGCCTGTCACTCCTCTACTCTTCCTCGGTAGTTGTATCCCTCTCACCTTCGAAGCTAGTATGCTTGGCAAGATGGAACGTCGTGTGCTGCCAGGCCACAGCATATTCAGCATAGGAGCCGCCGGGCGTCATCATCTCGTGGAAGGCGGCAACGCGATCGCCGGGCTTAAACTCGTAGACGTTCTCGCCCACCTCATGTACGATGCCGGCGATGTCATCCCCTTGGTTCAGCGTAGTGTCCATCCAATGAGGGAGTTTCCAGTCCTTGGGATTAGACCCGCTCACGACGACCTTGATAATGACCTGCTCGGGTCCCGGTTTGGGAATTGGCGAGTCGATGATTTGGACCTTGGGTCCTAGCACGAAATTAGCCTGGTCAGATGCACAACGTTCATTGTTGATGCGAATGTGATGATACCCTTGCTAACCACTGCTTCTTTCATGCTGCTACTCGAGTATGTTGTGTGACGTATACGTTGGTGATGCGAGGAAAGACGAAAGACCGCTACACTCGTAGATGAGGGGGAGGAGTATGGTGTTGAAGTGCATTTATGGGAACAAAAGCTTTACTAGGTAAACGTAATTTGGTTAATTACCCTGGAGAGCATGCGATGTCACTTGTAGCCAAGAGCTCTCGCGGCACTTCCGAATGTTCGCCTTATCGCGTCACTACAGCATGCGGGGACCTGCCCCGGTCGTAACATCGTCGCATTTCTATCTGTCGCTACCTGTACTATCTCGCACAAAGCGTGTATCCACTCCAGTTACGTACCTAGGCCATGGCATGCGTTAATGCGTGCATATGTATAAAATCATAGCTCCTACAAGCTGGTCAATGAAGTACCCCGGTCGACTACCGTCGTCGACCAACATCAGAGTACGTTCAACATTTGCGGAGTCTCGAGGAGCTTTGGCATTCAACTATTACCTCTGCTTAGATTATATGCAAAATTATTTCGGAACGTTCGCTAGAGCCATATACGTGTTTGTACAGTACATAAGCCGCCCACCAACCTGCGTCTTCCTTCGAGAGTAGAGGAGGAACGGGCGGACAAAATCTCTCGGTAGCTGCCGGCTACGAATCCGGTGAGCTCACGCTCCGCGAGACCATTTTAATTGACCCTCTACGACGGAATGCAGAAGTCGATCCAGCTACCCAGGTAAGCTAGGCGATTTTTCAAACCATCCTGGAATTCGTGTTCCCTATATATTTCTTCGAATTCCGCATAACTGAGTCGACCCCATCCGCCTCGCTCTCTGGCCTCTTGCTCGGCTTCGTCAAGCAGCTTCCACGCTGCTAATGTCGAACGTGGGATATGACTTGACGTCTCTGATGTCGCGACATGCGCCTCTGAGACTGATGGCGTTTCCTGACCGCCTGTGAATGCTCTAGATGTCTTAGGTATCGAGGCCAAACTCTCATTCTTCTCATTATTGTCTAAACTGCGCGTGGTGATGCTATGAGCCATACATGGCGTGCTATTGGGCATGAATTGAGGCATTGTGGGGTCGCGATACTCGGATATAAACGAGGCAGAATCATTTGGAGAAGACGTTGCTGCCGGACGGCCGCTTTCTGTTGGGACAATGCATAACTCCTGCTCATCATTTCGGCTTTGATGGGTAATTGCCACGCGCGGGCATGCCTCGTTGATAACAGCTGGACCCGTGACAGTATAACCGCTAGCAGAAAGTAACTCTTCTAGACTTTGTTGTTGAATCGGCCGTCTATCGAACAATTGTCGGAACCGTGGCTGTGAAGCTTCTTTCGCAGATCTCTCATCCTCATCATCCTCATCTTGTAGTTCGAAAGTATCGAGAAGCTGGCGGTATTTCTCTCGGTGTTCCTTAGTCTCGGCTGCACGCACTGCGATGTCTTCCTTCTTCTTGAACAGCGCATCTAAGAGCTCATTAAATGCCTGTTGAGTGATTTGATAGAGTATCTCTTTCCCCGCATCTCGCTCGGCGTCTGGGATCTCCATGCCGCCCCAACGCTCCGGTACGCTACGCGAAGATGTAGAAGGGTTCGACCTGGTTTCGAAATCGTCAGTGTCTTCGGCAAAGCGCACTTTCGACGATGATCGCGATCTAGGAGATAGAAGTGCCGGAGCTGGCTTCGAAGGTTCTGCGATGTCATTGAGGTTGGCTAGAATGTCTTGCTCGTCACGCCAACCCTGGGGGGGTATGCCTCCTTCTTCCTCGTCTAGGTAAAACTGGCGTCGCTTCCATCGTTCGTAGAGCTGCTTGCGCGCAATCACTCGCTTCCGCTTATCAAAATTTAATTGCTGCGGACTGACAAACGTCTCATGTTGGGGTTGTAGTTGTATTTCTGTTGGTAATGCGTTGACGAATTCCCTAGCATCAGGTAGCCCTGGAGATATGGCGCGATTTCCACTGTCATCGGCAGAGGGGTGACTCATTTCGCCCTCGTCATCCACGCGATCGTCAGACGTACTTTGGTAGTCTTCATCAGAAGAGGCAGTGTCACCATCATCAGCCAAGAAAACCCTCGGTTCTTGCTGACGGATCGAATCCAGAATTTCGTCCAGCTGGGCATGATCGCCAGAGAGTAACGAAGCGAGATCAACAGTACTACGAGGTGGATTTAGAATGCCCGACCAATAGTGAGTATCTCTCGCGGGAGATTGAGGCCTGCGAGAGGAGGATCCGAAAGACTCGGTGAAGAGGCTTTGGTTGCTATTTCGAGCGAATAGATCTCGAAGTATATCCTCACGACTAGACGCGTCAGGCTTGTCTTCGCTCACAGCGCCTTTGCCGTCTCGAACATCGACCTCGCCTCCAGAGCGGAAGACTTTACCTTCCATTGGCCGGCCGCCCTCGGCATCCGGGATCCTCTGGTCTCTGCCGAATAAACTACTGATAGGTTGCCTGCTGTTGACAAGTTGCTGAACCTCTACATTGGTCATCATGTAATCGTCCAAGCCTTCAACTGTGTCCCGGTGCATCTGCTTGTAAGACACATAGTAGGCTCGAAACATGCGCAAGAAGTCACGACGGTTAACAAAACCGTCGCCATCGACATCGTAGCCATCAAAAGTCCTCTTCAATTTATCCTTCCGCCTCTTGTACGACACACCGTGCAGGTACTCCTCGAAGCCGATGAGATCGTCGTGGTTGGTGTCGTAAAATGCAAACATGCGATCATGAATTAGATTTGGTGCGGGGTGACGATAGCCGGCCGAGGGCACCAAGCAGCGCTCAAAGGTCTTGCGATCCATGGCGAGGCACAGGTGATTGGGGTCCTCTCTCCACTCGGTGTTAGCCATGAAGGTCCATTGCTCCCAGAGCGCATCTAGCTCGACACGTTCAAAACCAGTCTCGTGAGACCACTTGGCAAGTAGATGTCTTGGTAAGTTTTGCGGGACGTTGTTTGGGTCGCCGGGATACCATGGAGGTTGCACGTGCCGCGCAGCCGAGGACGGCACCGGGACCTTTACTTTGTAGAAGACGTGGGCTTTGTTGTGGGAGCCTTGGGACTCGCACATCTCGCACAGATCGAAGTCGGGGCAGTTGGCACAACGATAGCGGATACCGCGAATAGGCAACATGCCACACCCATTGCACAAACAGCCACGGTGAACGTAGGCGTTGCGGCGCGCGTTGTCTTCGGACACCCTAAACAGCAAGGTGACGATATTTTCGCCAGTGCGCTGGCGTGCGGGCGGGGGAGTGTCATTGTACCACTCGTCAGATTGTTCGGCCTGCTGGCGATCGGGGTCGGGGTCGGGGTCAGGGCCAGGGTGAGGGACAGGCACAGAGGATGAGGCAGAGGCTGAGACTGCGGTACGGTCGGCGGCGTTCTCGTCGAGGGGTGGCGCGAAGGAGAAGGCAGGAGACTCGGCATGGTCGTCACCGTGGGATTCCGAGCCCGACGAGTCGTCTTGCAGCTGATTGGGGCGGCGGCGTCGTCGCAACGCGTTTCGACGGTGTAGACGTGAGCCGTGACCCTGACTTGAACCAAGCGTGTCATCGAGGCTTGCTTGCTCGGCCGAGTGACGACCATAGTAGTAATACCCCAGCGAGACGGCGGCGATAGTCGAGGCCAAGGCAACGGCTATTCTAGGGCGAGTAAGCGTCGATGCCACTACTGTAGAAGACGACGACGTAGCCATGCCGACAGCTCCTAGGTCATCGCGGCCGACAAGACCGGAAACAAACGAGGTGAAAATACGACGATGACAACGACGAGATGCTGTTTCCTCAGCCAGATACGAGAGACAGCATGGGAGCGAAGTTCGGTTCTCTGATATTCTGCGATAATGTTGTCGTGGTGTACCTGAGTAGTTGGTTGGTTGTCTTTCCTTCTCCGTATCTTTCCCGCTTGGCTTTTGCTTCGTTCTTTCTTTTTCTTTTGCTTCTTTTGCAGCCGCAATTATTTCACAAGTTCCCCTTTATATCATACAACCGTTGCAGTGAAATAGTGGTTGGGTGAACGGCCTGAGCCGGTGGTCTCGCCACTGGTGCTGTTGATGGTTGGCTGGATACCTTATGCCGTGTAACTTCAGTACTAGGAGCTGAATGATAGAAGGCCATGTCTAGCCGCCGTGTGCAGCTGCGGAGGCCGTAAATTTAGGCGGTGAATGGTGGCAAGATTTATGGCTCTCGCAATACCTATCAGTAAAGTCAACCTTGAACACGACCGCTACAGCCCCTACATAAAAGTTACTTAGCTAGTATCTACGTCCCTACACCTACATACTTACTTAGTACATGTATTCACATGTATTGTAGTCTACACTAGGGGTTCTCTAGCGGGCTGTCCAACCTGCCGAAGTTTCCAAATAAAGTTGCTTCTGACAACATTATACAACAACTACGAGTGCTAACGCACACTTGATCTCAAGTTTCGCAGCTCGAGCCTAACAAGGTAAAGCCACCTTAGTGTTAGCATTGCGAACGATCGCGACGCGAAACCCGTTACGAATATCTTGTAATCGAAACGCGTGCGCTATGAAAAGACGACGCTTCCGGGCTGAGGGTGGATAATCATGGCTACCAAGCGGTAGTTGGAGAGGCTGTGCAAAGCAGCCGCAATAAACCTTGCGTATTACTAAACACCAAGGGCTGTGTATGAAAGCGAACAAATAAAAGAATTTAAGCTCGAACACCAAGGGCTGTGGTTATATATCTATTAAGTTAGTTACCAACTCCAATTGACAGTCTTGCAATCCGGAGTACATGATAGTGAGCTGGGCTGTTTTGCATCAAGCTTGGTTACAGATTTGTTAGATCTGCCGGTATTGTAAACATTGAATTCCACTCAGTGGATAGGGACTAGCATTTTCGGGTACCTAAATTTACACTCTCTACCTAGGTACGGTAAGTATCTATCTCCATATCCGGTATCTACAGTACCTTCAATTAGGTACTCCGTATGTAGGTACATGTTCACCCCGTCCACATCCAAGCCACTGTGCCCAGAGGCGCCGTGTACTAAGTTTAAGTAAGTAAGTAGCGTACGGAGTACATACTAAGTAGTACAAGCTTGCAAGCTCCATACCTTACGATAAACACTGGACTTAACTTAGCAGTTATACCTAAGGTAGGCAATATTCAGCAAAATAGGTACTGCGATACGGAGTACAAGTCACCATAATATCCATTGTACCCACGCTTCCGCAGTTTCGCCAAGTGACCAACGCGGGTCATTAATACGTGGATGGCATCTTAGTGGTCCGTCTCTAGGTGGCTTCACTCCCTGTATGTTCCCTAACTACCGATGTACACGTGTACTTAGTACCTAGGTAGGATTCCTCTTTGTAACGCCAGGCGGCCAGGCCCGGACAACTAAGTAGGTAATGAGGCTTGAAAATTAGCAGCAAATGATAAGGCGCAAGCATGGCCGGAAACACGCATCGCCTGCTTGTCCACGTCATCTTGCGTTCGCTTGTCGCGTCGTCGGCTGCCCTACTTATAGACCCCCGTAGCCGATGAAAGATGCGATTATTCTAAGTCCTATATGAGCATGAAACTACAGACGTAGAGTAGTTGTACGCGTGTATGTGCTTTCTGTAACAGAGTTCTGTCATCGTAACTCTTCATCCAGTTACCCAACACAGCATTCAAATTATCGCTTGTTTCCGTTTCATAGAACGACTCATTTGTACTAATAAACAGTACTGTATAGGTGGACAATTGATGGCACCCGTTTCCGAAATCTACCTTGCCAACCACCCTGCCAAGGGGGTCAAAGCTGCTATCGTAGTAGTCGGCGCCGAGTTAGCCAGAGTCACTTCAAGAGATGCTGTATCACGCCGTGATCTATCCGTCACCAGCGACTCACAAAAAGTGACTCTGGGAATTATTGCCCTCTATGTCGTCGTCATCGCCATTTTGTGGAATGTTCCCTACGTGAGGTGGTCTTTGTGGCCCTTCAAGGTCTGCGCATATCCCGTGTCAACATTTCATTTTCACATCCCCGTTTATGAAAGCCGCGCCTAACGCTGTTTTAGATGCTCGTCATCGCATTCCACGAATTTAGTCATGCCGCTGCTGCCGTCCTGACCGGTGGCCGAGTCAAGTCTATCTCGCTTGACCCCCACGAAGGTGGCGTTACTCATATGGTTGGTGGCAAGGGTGCCATCACCTTGCCAGCCGGCTACTTGGGGTCTTCCTTCATTGGGGCCATTCTCATCTTCACCGGCTTCAACATTGTAGCGAGCAAGATCATCAGTATCGTCCTCGGTGTGTGTTTCCTGCTTACACTCTGGTGGGGCAAGAGGGACTGGTTAACTATCACCACAATCCTCCTGGCCGTTGGGCTTCTAGTCGCCAGCTGGTTCATCGTCCATGCCGAAGGCTTACGATTTGTTGTCCTATTTATTGGCGTTATGAGTTCTCTGTACAGCGTCTGGGATATCGTATGTTCCCTTATCTGGATATCACGTTCATAATACTTGTGGCCGCTGACATGAATAGTGTGATGATTTGATCCTGCGCAAAGTGAACAGCTCCGATGCCAGCGTGTTCGCAAAACGCTACGGTGGCTCTTCGCAGTGCTGGGGCGTCATCTGGTCAATTATTTCTATTTTATTTCTAGCCGCAGGGATAATCGCTGGCATCGCTGCTTTCCCTCAATCCTTTGCACAACAGGAGGATGATTCGAAACATTTTCTACCAACATGATGGGGAAGATCAAAGGCCGTTCATGAATTTATGGTGTCCCTACGTTGCGAATCGCAACGCAAATCAGATATTTATAGGCGCTTCTTTACGAAGACGCAGCAATCTGACCGCCGCAAGCCCGCATATTTATGCTCCTGAAGAGCGCGAGATAGTATGTACATGTCATGATTCGGCAGTCTCTACCGGTATATTCAACCTAACAACAATTGTAAACTCCATGGCGGAGAGTAGCCAGAAGCAGCAATCCTGTTAAGAGGCTTACCAGCTCTCCTTCGATAATAAAAAAAGGTAGCTATGAGGAAATATCCCTGTCGTCCCAGAGGCGAAGTACGCAATAATGTTGAATACACGGTTCGAGGGGTTCACGGGAGACAAACGGAATGCTAGACATACCTACGCAGATACACGTCTACTTTTCCATCTATTAGCAAACAAATACAATTGTGCAACGTGAATCTTCGGGGTTTCATATAAATATTCCAGTAACCTTGATTCTTTCTCGTCCGTAATATGATCCTACCTGAGTCGGTGACTGGGGACAAGGCCTCGGATCAAGTTCCTAGAGGGGATACCCAGTAAAACTTAAGCGTGCAGCATCATTTATAATAAGCGTATCACGTTATCAATTTGCTCACTACGGCTCGTTTACTTTTCATTCGCATGCAAGGAGTCGTGGGACCATGATGGAAATGTACGCGAAAGGTACCTGCGTAGTTCTCTATCACAAGGGCTATATAAAGAGCTTGGAGGATAACTCAGTATGAGAATAATATTCTTATGATCGCATAGATCCCTTGACTACCCAGAAGACTCTTGTGACCTCCGGGGAGTCAGGCTATATGTGCATTATTCCTTTCAACCTTGGGCCCTCTATTTCAACGTTCAACTCAAAAGCCCTATTCATAAGGAAGCGAAATTAGTCAAGGAGCCTGACATATTTCAAAGGGACTAACCCCCTCCCCCATGGCCTCGCCTGTTAGGAGATGTACTGTCGACGCCAACTGTTTCAGATGTCATTGAATAAAAGTAGTTGGTTGTGGAT
Source organism: Xylaria sp. FL1042 (assembly GCA_022495085.1). Classification (NCBI taxonomy): domain Eukaryota; kingdom Fungi; phylum Ascomycota; class Sordariomycetes; order Xylariales; family Xylariaceae; genus Xylaria; species Xylaria sp. FL1042. The sequence goes on from MU380136.1 coordinate 54,280, forward strand.
TTCTAGGTACCACAGTTTCACTACGCTTTCGCATTCAACAACTCCAGTCGTAAGAAAATGAGCAATACGCTTATGGCATCCACCCAAACCACATGCATGTGTCATGAAATTCATACGCCAAACGAGTACGAGCATGAGCAAGACTAATTATTTTCCCCCTGTTTTACCCTACCCATATAAGCTAAACGAGTGATACATCCATACTTTCAAGAATCAGATTTAGAGCAAGCTCTTAGCCGTCCTAAGCCAAACATCTACCCCTTCCAACACTAATTTACAGAATGTAAAGCGTATACGATGCGATCGCCTCTTATGCCTGCTTTACACCAGTCACAGGACACACGCCTGAGACATCGCTTATCCTGGGATGAGCAACCATCTTATCCTTGTGGTGGCCGATCTTTGCTTTTGTGACGGGGCATTCGGCATCGTCTGCCTTGCCCTGTGTGTTGGGATGATCGGGTGGGAGAACAGTCGTAACTGGCCCTGCAACTGGGCAGATCACGTCGTCCATTTCCCTGCTCTTCTCCTCGTTGACGGCGCTCTTCAGAGCAGGGCAGGCTTGGGCATCTGGTGAACCTGTCCACTGGGATTTGGGGTTGTTGAGCACGGAAGGATGCTTGTGTAGATTTCCGTGATGTTCCGTTTTCGCTCCCACAATAGGGCAGGTCTGACTAGGCCTTGATAGGTCGACGTCGGGGTGAGAGGGAGGCAGTGTGCTATTGCTAGTGCCAACGACGGGGCAGGCTTGAACTGACGACATATTGAAGATAAGAAAAGGAACAGCTCTTAGCAGTAGAGTAGTAATAGTCTTCGGAACTTTTTCGTTCTTTAAAACTAGTGTTTATATTACAATACGTTAAGTATTGAGTAGCGTTATATTTTAGGATGGAAAGAGATGACAATGATGGGAGATTGACCATCTTTAAGGCAATCTAAGTCCTGCGTAGACATGAGCCCGGAACGAAGAACTCTGTCTCTTTCTACGGAATGTCGCGTATCACTTGCAACAAAGAACGTTTGCAAGTCTAGCCTACTTAGACAATACTGCTTAGAGACATTACATCATCGGTTGCTCTATTGGAGGGACAAGTTTAGCGTTGATGAGTGGAGTTGGTAATCACAGCGACAATGATTGGGCACAGTACTACTTAGTAGGAATCATCTGGGGTAACCCCGGACAAAAATGGAGATTAGATGAAGTGACAACCCGTTTTCATGGGCAGTACCTAAAATACCTAATCTTGGTGTAGAAGCATCTATAATCTAGTGCGCCTTATGTAGTACGCACCTACTGTAATGTTTACCTAGGCACATACTTATAGAGGTACCTGCAGGAGGTACCTAGTTACATGTTATGTACCTAGGTATCTACAATACTCCTAGAGTGGAGGTTGAGTGGGGTTGTTTTCCCCACTATCTTCTGCGTCGGTAGTTCGAGTAGCGTGTACATTTCCTGCGGGTAGATGCAGGTTGCTCTACCATGTATGGGATACTTTCCCATACCTAACCAATCTAGGAATTTAGCCCACTATCACCGCCCGGCAGAAAACGCTCACCACCAAAATTTTGGTTCGAGCTGTTGTAAGTCCAAGTTCTTGCGCAAGCTCTAGAGCTGTAGGGCCGTGCCTCGTCGCAAACACTATAGTAGAGAAATATTACTGCCACAATGCCACAGAAAGAGGTGTAAGTTAACGCATGGAGTCGGCCACATCAAACTATGCCGCTTCAATTACACTGAATTGTTCCAGGTTTCTGACCTCGTCTTGTATAGGGACTCGCGCATTCAGACCTTAATCAACAATTGTATCCAAACAAACCAGCGCGGGCTCTTTCTTCTCGTAGGCGACGAGAGCAAGGATGTTATATCTAAGCTCTATTTCGTCTTGACGACGCTCAATTTAAAATGCAATAGAAGCGTGCTGTGGGCCTATTCTAAGAAGCTCATAGGTTGGCCTCCAACTCCATATTCGCATGTGTCTCTAATCGCTAATGCCGGCGTTGAACACAGGCTTCACGAGCCACCGAGCAAAGAGAGAGAAGAAAATACAGAAGGAGATTAAGAGAGGCCTTCGCGAGCCGAACACCGAAGACCCTTTTGAGCTATTCGTATCCGTGTCCGATATACGCTACACCTATTATAAGGAGACGGACAAGATTCTAGGCAACACGTATGGAATGGCGATTCTGCAGGACTTTGATGGTATCACCCCCAACGTGCTTGCCAGAACTATCGAGACTGTTCAAGGCGGTGGATTATGTATCCTCCTCCTCCGGGGAATCAAAAGTCTGAAACAACTTTACACGTTATCTATGAGCGTCCACTCGAGGTTCCGCACCGAAGCCCACCAAGACGTTGTCGCTCGGTTCAACGAACGTTTTCTCCTTTCTCTCGGTAGCTGCCAAAACTGCCTCGTGATTGACGATGAGCTAAATGTGCTCCCTATTAGTGGCGGGAAAGGCGTAACACCGCTGCCTCCTCCCGTTCTGGACGAGCCCAAGACCGAGGCGCAGAAAGAGCTTGATTCAATCAAAGATTCCCTACAGGAGACCGAAGTTGTCGGGTCACTTATTAGCCTTGCACGTACTGTCGACCAAGCGAAAGCAATTTTAACCTTTGTCGACTCCATTACGGAGAAAAAGCTGAGAGGGACAGCTACCTTAACGGCTGCCCGTGGTCGCGGGAAGTCAGCATGTCTTGGGGTCGCCATTGCAGCAGCAGTTGCGCTAGGCTACTCCAATATTTTCGTTACGTCCCCTTCACCGTGAGTACTTTTTCAATCATGCATTGCTAGCGGTCAACAAGAACCGAGTCTTCGAGTCCTAAGACCCCTGCTCGCCTGCGATCCGCTTGACGCTCCACTATAGACAGTATTTACTGACCCTTTGTGTCTAAGTGAGAACTTAAAAACTTTGTTTCAATTCGTATTCAAGGGATTCGATGCATTGAAGTATCAAGACCATGCAGACTACCAAATTGTCCAATCCACAAATCCCGATTTCCAGAAAGCCATCGTTAGAGTCAATGTAACCAGGACTCATCGCCAGACAATTCAATATATCCGGCCGGAAGATGCACATGTCTTAGGACAATGTGAGTTGTTAGTCATCGACGAAGCTGCTGCGATCCCGTTACCTTTAGTAAAGAATCTTATCGGTAACTATCTTGTTTTTATGGCCTCGACAGTAAATGGATACGAGGGTACTGGTAGATCCCTCTCTCTAAAACTTATAAAGCAGTTAAGAGAACAGTCAAGAGCAGGTGCGGCTGCCACTGACACTGAAACCGTTGACCGGTCAACGGGCAAAGCTTCCAAACTTTTAACAGACGATCATCTCCCCGGCACCCGGTCCCTAAGGGAAATTACACTCGAAGAGCCTATCAGGTATTCCCAAGGGGATGCGGTAGAGAAGTGGCTTAACAATCTCCTTGTATTGGATGCACCTCAGGCTAGAACGCTCTCAAATGGCTGTCCTGACCCAGAAAGCTGCCAGCTTTTCAAAATCAACCGAGACACACTTTTTAGCTTTCACCCAGTCGCAGAAAAGTTTCTTCAACAGCTCGTGCAACTTTTCGTCGCAAGTCACTACAAGAACACACCTGATGACCTACAATTACTTAGCGATGCCCCATCACATGAACTTTACGTCCTATGTGCACCCCTTGATCCTGATTCAAACCGCCTTCCAGAGCCCCTCTGTGCGATTCAAGTAGCACTCGAAGGACAAATCTCTCGTCAAAGTGTACTCAATAGCCTCAGCCGTGGCTCCAGACCTGCGGGTGATCTAATCCCTTGGCTAGTGAGCCAACAATTTCAGGACGATGAATTTGCGTCATTGAGCGGCGCTCGTGTTGTTCGAATCGCAACTTCTCCCGAATTCACATCGATGGGATATGGAGCAAAGGCCCTCTCGGATCTAATCTCATATTACGAGGGAAAATTCGCAAACCTATCTGAAACTAAATTCGAGACCGAAACTAATATAGTCCGAGTCACCGATGAAGAATTGGAGAATGGTACCTTAAAAGACGAAATTAGTGTTCGCGACATTGCTACTCTTCCACCGCTCTTCTCGAGGCTTTCAGAGTGTCGGCCTAGCGCTATAGAATACATTGGAGTTAGTTATGGCCTTACGCAGCCTTTACACAAGTTCTGGCGAAAAAGTAAGTCTCTCGTGTAATTTCAAATGTGAGATTGACATTTACTAATTCATGCTGTTAATAGATGGGTTTTCACCGGTCTACCTGAGACAAACGGCAAATGACTGTGAGTGATCTTCCAAGTCTATCCGTTTATACAACACCATTGCCAAAGATCTATAGACGCAGCCATTTTGAGTTTCTACCTTCGAGTCCTACAGACTTCCTAATGCCCTATTGGCTCTTACCTAGGATAACAATCACTAACTTCGTCTTTAGTGACGGGTGAACATACCTGCGTCATGTTGCGACCCCTTGAATCAAGCGACAAAACTTGGCTAGGATCATTCGCCAATGATTTCCACAGCCGGTTCCTTTCACTCCTATCCTACCGATTTCGAACTTTCGATTCAATAACGGCGCTTAGTATTAACGAAAGCGCCAGTTCTGGGGCTCGACTGGACCCGTCATATAGCCCCACGCCGTTCACAAAAGAGTCTCTGGATCAAATTTTCACACCGTTCGATCTGAAGCGTTTGGCAGGATACGCTAATAATCTTCTAGATTATCATGTCATACGTAAGTAGACGCGCTATTTCCTTTGTCAACCTATTTAGGCGTCTAGACTTTTCTATTTTAGCCCGATACATGCTTTACAATTTCCACCAGCCGTCCGAATGCCTATGGGGATCGTTCGAAAAGATGAGTTGCTAACTGCACCGTAGTGGATTTGATGCCCCGTGTCGCGGAGCCTTACTTCCGAGGCCGCTTGGAGGCCATTCAGTTAAGCAGCCTTCAGCGAGCTATGCTCTTGGCGATATCGTTACAACGAAAAGATTTGGATGCGTTTGCAATAGAACGATCAGTGTCCACTTCCCAGACTTTGGCTATGTTCATCAAAATCGTGAAGAAATTCGTTGTATTTTTCGAGGGACTAGTATCAGGTGCTCACGAAGCATCCCTCCCGAAGGCCACAATTGGTGTCAGCGTAGCTAACGCGAGCGGCATACATGACGATGAGATTGTAGATACACGGTTCAACCCCCTTGAGAAGTCGCTAGAAGAAGAACTCGAAGAAGGAGGTGACGAAGCCTTGAGAGAGATACGGCAAAAGCAGCGGGAATTAATCGACTCGTTGCCGTTGGACCAGTAGGTTACACATTCTCCCACATATTCAATATTGTAAGTTCTATACTGATAAGAAGCTAGGTATGAGGTGGAAGGTGACACACCTGCATGGGACGATGCTGAGAAACAAGTGCGGAATGCCGCCAAGCGCGGCCAAGCCAACCCCGTTGTTAGTATTAAGTCTAGCAAGGCGAAGAGAAAAGTTGGTGCTACAGCCGCTGAGGTTTATGAAGAAGTATTTGGGGACAAACCACATAAGAAAGCGAAGAAGTCTGCAAAGGGCTACTAAAGCCGGGTCCCTGATGGTTATAGAGAAAAGTGCATTATATGGTGTTAAGGCGTCATGCAAGGGAAACTATAGCTTCAATCCGTTATATTCAATAATGCTAAGTTCAATGACGTAAATTCCCTTTGCTGAAATTTTCCCATTTCCGCCTTCCGGTATTGGAGTATTTGTAGTAGAGATCTAAGCGCCAGACGCCAAAGCTTACACTATACAGGCCACAGCGCGAGCTATGTGAACTCGCAAGTCGGAAAGAAAGGAGAAAGAAGAAGACGAAGGAACGGCCAGAAATATCTAGGATGGTGTATAAGGTGTCCTCATCCAGCAATTGAGCATCTGTTTTCATAAAATTCCCTTTGGCGTGAGTGATTTACAGTGTCAGGCAGGCAAGCAATAAAAAATCATGACAGGCTCATTAAAACTGCAGATTAAGTAACTTTATCATAAAGTTTGAGGTTATGGTATACCCCCTCAGAACTGTGCGGAACATCTCGCTTCTCCCCAAGCCTAGGTGAGTTCAGCGACAGCACAGGTTAATTATCAAGTCCAATCACGAGTGTCAGATAAAAGTTACTGGAGATTCATAACATGGAGGTGATATTTCTGTTCGTTTATATTCCCATAACATCAAACTGGATGGAACACTACAGTCAAACGGCATGAAAGCATTCCACATGTTGTCAGGTAACCTTGGCTCCCAGCCCCTCTGAGCCAAGTTCCTAAGGAGCCCATAATAATAAAAGAACCCCTCTAATACCTCTAACGACAGTGACCAATGCAGTGCTCGATGGCCAGCCACTTGCAACAGTCTTTGAATGTTTGTCGGAAGTCATGATCGACGTGGCATTTCTTCCTATGAGTTAGTGATCTTCCTGCAAGATGGATCTAAGGACTGCATACTAGATTGGACGTCTTGAGGCCCATATCAATACAACAAGTGGATGTAGGGTCTTTCACTACATCCACGGGTTAGCGGGACTCCCGTCTGGAAACATGCGTTGTGTGATATGGTGGAAATGTGCCATGCTTGTAGATGTGATCATGGGAGGTAGAAGCCAACAATACTTGGCAACGCGATACATACTGATTGCGCCATTCATGCTATTCATGCAGATACAATCATCAGGCGCAAGAGACCACGTGCAGACATCAGTTTGTCTTTCAAATATATTAAGCCCCTTAACCATGCTTAGGAGCAGATTGGCATTGACAACGTAAAAGAATTTCATACTAGCCGAATAATGGTGACCTGGGAGAGAGTTGGCAAGTGCAATTGGGGTAGACTTCGATTCAGAAGAGAGGATGCATACTCATCGACACCATGGACTTAGTTTTTATAGTTGTATACGGTGCAGATAATGCTGATGCCAAAGCCTTTTACCGTCAAAATATTGAAGCGAGACATTCGACATGCACTATTACCCGGCATGGCGCAGCTTGTAAGCGAGTGATATGCATATCAATGATTGATATAGAGACGCTTCCAGGTGCTTGGGTCCCATTACTATCGTATCGCCTAATATTATGCGAATGTGATCTAGACTTCCTCTCTCCTAGATTCGGCGAGTGGAAATTTTGTAGTTGGAAATTTCGTGGTAGCGAGGAGCTTAATAGGTATATCCGACACATTTACGATGCGGCGCCTAAATAGGCTGATACTTTCCTGCTGTAATCAATGGGAACCATAGGGGATGTATCTAAAAAAAAAAAAAAGGTGTTACATGCGAAGCCGAGTGGCAGATCACTAGCAGAATGTGACGCTGCCATGAAACCTCGGTTCAGGAGTTCACAACTCGCAGGAAGTTCGCGCGGCGGGGACCTTGTTGCAACATCAAGGTTTTGCCTATGCGAAGAAGGCCATTGTATCTTAGCCTAGATGTTGCGATCCAGTTAAATAGAGTGGTGTCGCGCTCGAGCCGGGGGTTTAGTGAATATCGATGCATTTTGTAGCAAATACGCTGACTTTGGTAGCATTTGAGATTGCTTAGAGACAACGATAGCATTTACTATTTGTCTATGATATATCCATCTTCTTCACATCCTCAGACAAGCTGAGACGTGCAATGAAAATGTTTCGCCATCTGGAGGCAGTGTAATACCAGATGACGGGACAGTAGCCCCAAAAGAACAAAAAATTAAATAATGGTCATGTTGACCTGCAATTGAAAATTGCCATTAAAAAGGTGATAACTATGTGGCCTGCGAAATATTAGCGTAGTCCCATCAGCCATATCTTTGAAGAAATAGCTTCAAGTTACACGAACTAAAGCAAAATTAAGCGTGGAAAGCAGAAAGCAGAAAGCAGAGGAGAGGGAAGATGAGAGAAAAGAGACGCAAGCCCAAATATAAAACCATAGAAGAAACAGATGTAAGCAGAGGAATACACAAAGGACGAAAACAAGAAGCGAGCACCACATCTCGACCTCAGAAACTGGACCGTCCACGGCGTAGAATCGGGCAAAGCCAAATCGGTGATCCCGATCCGATCGATTCACTGCAGGCCCAACCAAACTCTCATCCGGAGGAAGATCCCATCAGCAGTACAAGTCCGGTCCCCAGTCAGCACACTATCCCAGTACGAGGACACAAGTTCCAAGTAACTGGCAACTGTGAGTCTCCTGCTCAAAACACAACGTGTAGCTGCACCCTAGAGTGCAGAGAAGGTTTAAAGAGAACAGGAAGAGAACAGTCCGTCCCGCAGGCGGCTGCCGAGGTATCTACATCTGAAAGATGGAATCCGAGCCAACCACCGAACCGAGCGTACTCTACAGCAACTAAGCGGCGGTCCTTTCGGCCGAGAGTCCACAGAGTCGCATCGTTCATATACATCCAGAAGGACCTTCAATATATGCTGAACGCGCATCGGCGGCCACCACATTCTGCCGAGCGGTAAACCTCAGAAGAAGACACCGCCCAAGAATATAATTCTCATCGGCGTGATGGATACTGCTGCCGGCCTCACACACAGGTAGCCTCATTGTTCCTGTGCTGATTCCGAGTTAAGCTAAAGGCACTCATCAACGAGCTTATCTCCTGTTGCAGGGGGTCTACAACAGGGTCCAGGGGGAATAGCGGAATATCTCGAGGCAAGACACAGAGGCGTGTACGAGGCAAGAGACAGACGGCGGCATGCTTGGGCTCGATTATGGAAGGCGACAGAATCTGAGGAAGAGAAGGGTGGGATAGAGAAACCAGGTATCGCAGTGTTGTCGTCCAAGTAGCTCCGTATCGTTTTGGCGTATCATGGCAGCATATTCCGACCTGATCCTGTACCAAGATATATCCACCTGTGTTACATCGAGAAAATTTAGATATCGGACTTTTACAAGTGCGAGAATATCATATGACTTACCTCTTACTTCCACCTCTTCCTGCCATCCGGTGCTAGCCCCGATCTCAATTCTTTCATTATTCCCACAGATTCGTTTTTGTGCAGGCCAGGCATAATATCTTTATAGCGGATGGTCGATATGAGAACAAAGTTGCCACAGTTGTCTTCTGTTCGTATAGTATGCCGAGTTGCTTTGCGTGCTAGAGCTGTTAGCTAACAATGCTAATTGAGGGCAGTGATGGAAGGATGATGAGAGACGAGGAAGAATCAATAGCACGTATCGAGACACCCTAAGTGGGAATACCACGTTGAGAATAAAATGACAGCGCTCTACCAACATCAAAAGAGGCATGAAGCAAGCTGTAAGATGTTAGGGGAATGTGAGGCAACGGAGGCAGGTAGCGACTGGCAAGTGCAAAGATGGATATGTAAGTTGGGGAAGCAACATGGTGAGGGGGTTGCGTTGAGACTGAGTGTATCAAAAATATAGATTGGTGCAGCTCATGTCCTCTTGCAAGGCGGCACCACCCGTAATACGAGTCAGAGTTTGGAGATGATAAGAGCAACAATGATGAGTGAGGTTTGATGGCATAAGCGATGAAGGAATGTGGTCCTAGAGCGGCGGAGTGGATATGAAAGCAGCAATGGGAAAGTATGAATACGAGGTGTTGGAGTGAGCGAGGCGTGTTGTAGTAGCCACTTTGGTGATGGAAATGAGTGAGGTCTGCTGCGAGGGTTCTTACAACATACCTTTTTGTGGAGAACCGACTTCCCAATCGAAATGTTACATGATGCTGATATCTTCTTCAGAAAGTTGATGGTTCTGAGAAAATTGTGACATGCAGTTGTGGGCGAAGGCGAGTCGGTATTGGTGTTGTTGTTGTTGTTGTTGTTGTTGTTGCTGGTGGTGGTGATGGTGGTGGTATTAGTAGTGGTGGTGGTGCAGGTGTTGGTGCACAAGTGGCCGCTAAAAAAAGGAAGTTGCAAGGTCGATGGAGGAAGCAAGAACCCAGGGAATGAACAGAAAGTACCTAGGTAGTTTGTTGTCAAATAGACAGAACTAGAAATAAGGTTAGCACGGTCAAGAAACAAGACTGCCTCGAGGCTGCCCAAACATTGTGTGTACATTCTTCGTCCAGTGTGGCTCGAGGTAAACAAAATAAAGTTTCCCCTGTAACCCTGGGAACTAACTTTGAATATCACAACCAGATCACAGCACAGGTACCAACTTTAAGGTTACCTGGGCACCTAAGGTATGAAATATTCATTGAGGTACATACTTAGGTTCAAATGTAGCCTAAGTAGGTAGGGAACCAATAATACACCTTTAGAGAACAGAAGCTGTGCACAGTTAGAAGTGAATCTTTCCACAGCTATTATACGGGCCGCGCATGTATACTTTTATACATGCCTTTCTTATATTGTCTATGTAATAGACCTTACAGCTTCTACTTGAGTCGCAAATTAGCTAGTATTTGTATACTTATTCAACAATAAGACCTAGCTAGGCTGGCTATGTGTGTGGTATGTAGTACGGGTCGACACGATCTAGGAGTTTAAACCAACTTCAATTAGGTGGATTTATTGTTTCCTAAAGCCCTGCAGCACAGAAGGTATTATTATAACACAAAGAAACTAACCAAAGGAGATCATAACGATCACAGCAGCATTTATATTTGTAACTATATTCCTATCCGCAGTGACCAGACTGAACTGATACAATATTGATGCAAAACATGAAGGCTTCAGCTACACAAAATTGTAGCAATGAAAATAAAAGCAATAAGATCACATACATTCGACAGCAATTGATTATGTATGCCAAGAACAAACCAGAGCAGTAGTTGAGCTTTAGGTTCCCAACAAGCCCTCACTCATCACGCGCTGGCAGATGCTCAAAAATACCCAATGCAATACCAATTTCTGATAGTTTAGACATGTCCGGGTGCAGAGGGATGGGCTGTGGGATGACCAGCACCAGCAGTATTACCGCCGACATTAGAAGGGGCGCCTTCACTCGTACCATTATATTTCTCTGCAGTCTGGTCAGGCTCGCGAATATTGCGGCCCAGTGCGCGAGGTGAGATTTTGCGATGGCCCCAGAGTAGGAGGCCGCTGAACACGATCTTAGACATTACATCGAGAACGCCATAAAATATGGCCTCAGAGTCCGGGTGAATGACGTTGCCTCCTTCGCACAAACCCCAGGAGACCGGGTACAAAAACCAGAGCAGCAGTAGCCACTAGAACATTCGGGTCAGCAATTGTCATTTAAGCGTCAAGCATGATTTTAGGGGCTGTGAAGTTGGAGGCGCGAAAGATAGAGAGAGAAAGGGCACAAAGGAATTGGCTCTAAGCCGAGCCTCTCTACGCTAAAAGTGGCTATGTCAAGCCAATATAATTCCAAAGATGACTTACAATGCCGCAAATCCAGAATGTCTTCTTGGGGTCGCCGCCCAATGCATTGGCGTGACGACGTGCATCAAATAGTAACTCATAGGCAATGAAGAATAGCGCAGCCATGCCAAATGTCCAAAACCCCCATTTATATCTCGTTTGGGTAAGAGCACCAATGAGGCCGCAGACAATCATGAATAGATCGGCCAAGATGGTCACCAGTATGGTAGGTGTAGGAACTCCAGCAGTAAGCAGCAGATCGAGAAGAAGAAGTGGTGTGGTGATAGCCCAATCAATATAACGCGCATAAAAGACCTCTCGGGTACCGGCCGCACGAACCCAACGGCTCCCTGGCCGAGTCCATTCAGCCTGGATCGGAAGTTGGCCAAGGTTAGAACCCATGGCAAAATAGGCGACACAGGCCACAGCAGTAATTGCGGCGGTTATATAATGGAATAACCGATGAGTTTGAGGCTTTCTGAAGGCCAGGGCCATAATGATGAGGGTAGTCGTACCCATCATAGCGCAGACCGTGTAGTACCAGTCAGAGCCATGATTCGTGATCTGCAAGTTGGCCTGTTGACCGACATATTTATTTGAATTGAGAGCCTGATTTCCCGACATGGTAACTCCAACTGCGAGGACGACTCTAGAAAATAGTTTGTTGAATTAGCAGGAGCGTATATCAATGATTGTTTGTTTCGCGGAACGGGTAGTGGCAACAAGGTTGAACTCGGGGGGAGAAACGCTGATATTTGAGAAGACATTATCTTTCCATATCTTGGTAGATGACTTCATGTTCATCTATGGCAAAGATAACGGCGCAAAACCCTAATTAGAGACATTAATAATCGGCTCCAAGAATGGAATTTCGTAGAAAGTCAATTGTGGCATCGCTATATTAGATTCGAGTCAAATCTCAGCCCAAGTTATTGCCAAGTAGTATCCGTAGTGATTACTCACGGGATTCTCATCAGATGGGCTTTTATAACGATACTTCCTTGTGAATGGGACACAACCAGGTTTATTAAGTACTCACATAGTTATGATATGATATATTGCACCAATGGTCTCTTGAGAGATACCTAGACTCCTAGCTGGACCGTAGTGACAATAGGCAACGTTGGGTTACCGGGGAAGTATGATAGGTAGTCATGACGGTTTGCGATCAGGTAACCCCCCAACTAAGCGACAGCAGAAACTTATCAGACTGCTGTTAAGGTAGTTATGATATCATCTACTCTACTATTCGCAAACACTCTACTTTCACACACACTAAATATTCTATTGGTTGTGATCAATGGCTAACTATCGAGCTGAACCTATGTTAAGCGGGCGAAAGGCGGTCTCTGCTCCATGATGACGGATGACGATACCTTGTCTTGGATTCCGAGAATCATGACATAGGAAGTCATAATTAGAGATTCGCTATACTATTTGAGTTTATGATAGCCTAATAGTGATGTCAAGTGCTTAAAATCTTGGTTGCTATGCTCTGCTAGTGCCATGCTACGCTCATGGCCTGACGCTGATTACTGATTCGCGTCATAATAATTATAGCGTCATTTTTTGCACGTGGGAAAATCTACGATTGGGATCTTAAAAAGCCTTGGTAGGTGAACATCGTGCCTGTGGTACCCCTGGGTAGAGAGGGTTGGTGAAAGGTATATATGTAGGGAAGTATGAGTCACGGTGCATATTTCCCTTACCGTGGTTGCCTGCAACCCATCTCCATCTTGCTATATCATAGTATCTGTGCGATCAACCACTGCGATAAGAACAGGCTATTGAACACGTTTGGCACCTGTTGGATGGTTGAAGCTCACAATTACCGGGGATAATATTTAGCATAATATTTGCTCGTGTATGTGCCCTTGGCTCCTGTTGACAAGCAGGTGATATTAGCGAATGGAAAAAGATCAGTGTATATTACCACATCCGTAAGGTGATCCCATTTCCTAGAGAATATGCTGTTTCTGACGATGGCTTAAAGATATTTATCAGGGAATTTTGCTCCCATCAAGCGTACGCGGCCACTGGCATGGTGCCCGCACACCGGAAATATACCCACAGAGTTGGCAGGAGGCCAATATGTTCGAAATGGAGCAAATCCTTTGACTAATGAGGACCTTGCACGACATGCACATTGGTTCGATGGTGATGGAATGCTCAGCGGTGTACTATTTCAGCGGACAAGCACGGGTGGTCATGGGATCGAGCCGTACTTCGTAAACCAGTACGTTCTGACGGATGTATACCTGAACGCAAAGGGAGGTTGTAACCTGCGACGACCATTGCTTCCGAGTATATCGACGCTCATTAGTGCATCACTGCTCGCCGCCGTTTTGGCTGTGGCCAGAGCAATTGTCCTCGTTGTTTTGTCATGGCTCCCGGGCTCTCGCAGATCGGTTAAGAAGATAAGTGTAGCGAATACTGGAGTGGTTTATCATGATGGCAGAGCTTTGGCGACGTGCGAAAGTGGGCCGCCAATGAGGTTTCAATTGCCTAGCTTGGAAACCGTCGGGTGGTATAATGGTCGAAAAGCGGAAAATGAGCCCTACAACGATGGACGGGAGGGGTTCGGCGGCAAAGGCTTTGCAGGCTTTATGAGGGAATGGACGACGGGGCATCCACGAGTCGACCCAGTCACGAAAGAGCTCATATCTATTCATGTTGTGTTTACCAAACCGTATGTGTACTATTCAATCGTCCCACCGGGTAGCCAAGAGACTTCAAAGAAAGAACGTCTACAAGGTCCGATGTTCGGGGCTCCCATTCCTGGTGTTCGGTCGCCTAAGATGATGCATGATTTCGGAGTGGCCGCACGTTATACTGTCATCCTCGACCTCCCATTGTCAATGAACCCTATGCACTGCGTTTCAGGAAAGCCGGTGATCACATTTGATCCTGCCGGGCGCTCACGCTATGGGGTATTTCCGCGTTACGAACCACACAAGGTCCAGTGGTTTGAGACGAACCAATGCGTCATCTTCCATACGGCGAACTGTTGGGAGACGAGTGAGGCCAAGCCAGTTCCAGAGACGTGCGTCCATCTCGTAGCCTGTCGGCTGACGTCCGCGTCAGTGTTATACAGTGCGGGCGCACTCACACAGCCGACTCCAAAACCGGTCCCGCCGGAGTATGCGGAAGAGGAACAATGCCGGCTCTACTACTACAGCTTCCCTCTCGTGACGGATAGGTTGGATGAGCGGCCGATGATCCGTAATCAGTGGGCGCTGTCGGCCATTCCGCTTGAATTCCCAACCGTGTCACCGCAGTATGCCATGTCGGCCGCACGATTTGTCTACGGCTGTAGCATGGGCTCGCCAGCACAGTACTCGGCGGCTCTGGGGAAGGCGGCCAAGATCGACTACGTGGCCAAAGTGGACGTAGAGAGGCTCATCGCGCGCGGCACAGCGGACCCGCCGCAGCAGATCAAGGGGTGCGTAGACAAGCGCACCATCGACGAGGTGATGCAGAGCGGCGATGCCAATGATCCGATCAAACTCTTCCGGATGCCGGAGGGCTGGTACGCGCAAGAAGCGCGGTTCGTGGCACGTCGAGGCGCGTCGTCGGAAGATGACGGGTGGCTACTCACGTACGTGTTCGACGAATCCCAGCTGGACGCGCGGGGTGAGTGTACAGAAGACGCGGTGAGCGAGCTCTGGGTCATCGACGCTAAGACCATGAGAGACGTCGTGGCCAGCGTCCGTCTGCCGCAGCGCGTGCCATACGGCCTTCACGGCGCCTGGTTTTCCGAAGAGGACATCCTGGGCCAGAGGGCCGTCGGGTCCCTCCGACGTGAGGCGGCCGACGAGGAGCTAGACCTGTCGAGTCCGTTATCACGGATGCGGGACCTCGTCGAAAAGTGTCTCGGCTAACCGATAAGGATGATGAGGATGACGACGACGACGACGACGACGATGATGCGAGGTGGGCAGGCAGGCAGGCAGCTTTGTGATCGTGACAACGCCGTATCTAGTAGCTGATACTTGATACTCACCTAACCTAAGGTTAGGTATTTATGACTTATGATCCGATGTATAAGTGATGCAATCGTGAATCTAACATATATGTATGTACTTTGGATATGTTGTTGGTTGAATGTTTGCTCAGTTTGGTTGTATATTAATTACTTGACCTCACGTAGTTATAATTGTTCTATTACCTTACTAGGAGGCAATTTGAACTTTAGTAGAATCGAGGGTGCTATTGAAGCTCTTAGCGATATATGTATGCTTATGTACCTACGGCACATGCATATATTGTACATGTTGTACTTCGAGCTGTTACTGTAAACTGGAGCACATATATATATATGTACTATTATTGAAGGTTAGATAAGTACTTACTTATGTAAGTATACCTAGGTACCTATGTACTCATGGTTAGTGCTACCTTAGTGTGGTGCGGGACAAAGAGAGCTGGTAGCTACCTAGGTAGGTAGGTACCTTCCTCAATCTACATCACTTCACTACTACAGACATGTACACTACGCATACATACTGTAAGTACATAATAGTACTGTGGGTTATGTCGATCAACAAAGGCTTCTTCCCTTCCACAACATTGCAAGCAGGCTTGGACACACTGAACAAAGCCATGGTGGCATAATTCTATTTTTATCGCCATCGCCTCTCGCCTCTCGGCTACGCCAGATGATTGCATTTATCATCGCCGTCGCAGGGCATGACTTTAACGTATACACACCCACTTGAACAATAATGGAGAGCACCCCGAAATTACCCCTCGCCAGCCCTGCCATCCGCCATTTCAAACATCGTCATCGAACAAGCAAGTAAGCAAGTACTGGTAGGCGGGAGATACCGTCCACCATGGAATTGATACCTTATTCATCGAGGGAGGGTCAAATAGTTCTGTACGTACTTTCTTCCTTCATTGCCCCAATATACGAGCTAGCTAGTATGTGAGGTATGATGGCGACGATGAAGGAGAGCAAGAGAAGAAAGGAAGGAAAAAGAGAAAGGGACGGAAGAAGAGAAGCAGGGGACGAGAGAGAGAGAGAAAGAAAGAAACAAAGAAGAAGGGGAAAAGAAAAGAGAAAAGGTCAAACAACGATACCAGTGATGGTGATGATGATATGATGATCATGATAATAAGGAAGAATGGTAGTGATGGCTGACTGCTGAGCCCTCCCGCCCGTGGATTAGTCGCCACCGCGATGCCCTCGTCGTTCGTGACCACGCCTCGCAGCGCCTTGAGATCCGAGGTGCTCCTGTCGCCGAATGCCCCACGTGTAAACGGCCGCTGCGGTCCTCATCGCCCGAGCGCCACTTTGAAGCGCCCCCGCCGCATCGCGAGTCCTGGGTTGATCCCCAGTACTTCCGCATGCTACAAGCCGGCCACGACGAGCAGGAGGATCTCCACAACCCCCGGCCTTCGCCCAGCCCCGTGCGCCGCTTGACCCAACCCGCCCTGCCTAGTGGTGATGCCACCATTGGCGCTGTCGGCGATGCTGAATTCGTCTCGAGCGCCTCAGCGCCCCAAGAAGGCGCGCGCATTCGCCGAGACGCCTTTAGCCCCAACTACTTCACCACCTTCTTTGTCGAGGAGCGCGAGCTCGGCCGCGGCGGAAAGGGAGTCGTGTTGTTAGTCCGCCATGAGATCGATGGCTGCCCCCTTGGTCACTTCGCCTGCAAGAGAGTGCCCGTCGGAGACGATCATGCCTGGTTGGAAAAGGTCCTCGTTGAGGTCAAGCTTCTCGCCGCCCTCTCTCACCCCAACCTCGTTTCATATCGCCATGTCTGGCTTGAAGATGTCCATATCCATCGCTTCGGCCCGAGCGTGGCCTGCGCTTTCATCCTTCAGCAATATTGCAATAGCGGCGATCTCCTACGTTACGTCATCGGTGACCAGCCCAAGCAGACTACCAAGGAGCAGTTAAAGGCTCAGATACGTCGCCGCTCCAAGGGCCACGGAGAGCGGCCGCCTGAGGTAACACCCTCACAACGTCGCCTGTCCCTGGAGGAGATATACTCGCTCTTCAAAGACGTCACCTCTGGACTTGCTTATCTTCATAGTGCCAACTACATTCATCGTGACCTGAAGCCAAGTAACTGTCTACTGCATCATGAAAACGGGAAACTTATATGCCTAATAAGCGACTTTGGCGAGGTACAACCGAGAAACGCCGTTCGCAACTCGACAGGTACCACTGGGACTATATCCTACTGCGCCCCTGAGGTCTTGAAAACGGACGCCCGCGGCCAGTTTGGAAACTTTACCGTGAAGTCGGATGTCTTCTCCCTGGGCATGATCCTATATTTCCTTTGCTTTGGTCGGCTTCCCTATAGGAATGCCAACGTCGTCCAGGAAGAGTTAGAAGATATCGATGAGCTTCGTGCTGAGATTGTCGACTGGAAAGGTTTTCTGGATGAGAGAAGAGAGCGGCCAGATCTGCCGTCAAAGCTATACCAGCTGCTTAAGAAGATGCTGGCGTTGGACCCTGGCGAGCGGCCGAGCGCGACAGAAGTTTTGGGAATTTTGAATCACGAATCAAACCAAGGCGGCCTGCGCGGACCACGGCCTACGAGCCCTCCGGTCGGCGTGCCAAACCGCAGGATCCAGAACCTGGACTCCCCTATGCCTCCTAGCACACCTCAATCCGACCCTCCGAAACAGCAGACCTACGCCAATGGAGACTCCGCACACGGGTTTGTGTCCTCCCGCAATCTAATCCCTTCTCCGATTGAGCACTCTCCGCAATCGACACCAGCTAATAGCATCCTGAAATATCGAGCTCCCAGCAGCCCTCGGCGCCAGTCCCATGCCATGGTACTCACTCGAAGTCAGGAGAGCCATCCATCCCTAGATCGCTCGTCTGTCTCGAGATCTCCTAGCCCGCAGCCTTCGCCAACGATTCACACTCCACTTTTGATGCCAGCCCCAGCCGGTCCGTTGGCTATTTTTAGTCATCGAGCTGTTCTTTGCCAGCACCACATCGCTGCCTTTTTGCGTGCTCATTCTGCATCAATATTGCTATTCTGCAGATTCTCCTTGTTCTTGATTAAGGTTGTATCGCTTACCAGAGCTTGTTGGCCGTTTATGATTAGCTTAAGCCTTGCCATACCGCTGGTGGGTGCTGCAGGATTAGACCTGGCTCTGGCCTCTGAAGCGAACAATGGTCTGACGGACGGCGGACGGGCTAGATATACTACGCGCACCTCATCTGCGTGGCACTGGGGCTGGAAAGGTAGCTTAATGTTATTTGCTCTACACTTCTCGGCATTGTGGGCTACTTCCCGGTGGGGAAACCTTTGCGTTGCTGCCCGAGAGGACTGGGTCGATTGGTGATGTTTAGGGCTTCAATAATACATAGCATCAGACTCCATGTAATATTACTTGTAGTTTTCTTCATCCATCGTATTAAATAGGTACATAGGTAAAGTGCCTATTTCCCACAATGTATACTATTCCTGACCAGTATCTGCGGTCATTATTTTGGGCGGGGAAGACGGCGGTATAATATCAACGTAGTTGGTATTTGATCCTTGTCACGCAAAGACCACGCCGTTGATGCACTATTGCGCAACAACGGCTTATATAACTGACACCCACTCTAGCGCGAGAATCCTTGAATATGACGGGTAATAAGCTCGCAATAAGAGATTAAAATTTGGTGCTCAGACTTCATTCAGTTCTCCCGATCTTTACACCCGCGGCCACCCACTTGGCTACGCGATCCTGAATCCTCGCCACGCCAGCATCACCCGCTCTAGCGGCGGCCTCATAAGCATGGCGATACACTGGCAAATTCTCCGAGAACAGCGGCTTCCTATCTATCCACCCAGTCAACTTCCTGATCTTGGTGCTATCGACCCACTGCGTGTACCCGAGGATGGGCTCGAGGATGCGCAGCTCTGGGCGCTTTACCTCGGCCAGCGGCGTCATGGCGATACCGCTCTGGATGCTGTACTCGGCACTTACGGCGGCCATGATATCAGATACGGTCTCGTACCGATGAGCCGAAATATTAAAGCATTGGCCATTGACTTCGGCGCGGACCGGATGCGTAGCTAGGGCGACGTAAGCGTCGGCACAGTCGTCGACGTGGCAGCCATGGTAGATCGTATCGGGGTGGCCGGGGACGTTCACGGGGCTTCCGTCCGCGCCGAGGCCGCTCACACGCAACGCCTCGAAGATCAAGCCGTAGTAGCTCCCGCCGTACCCAAAGAGCGGCGTGGGACGCAGCACGGTGCCGTCGAAGAGATCCGGGTGCTCGAAGACCTTGAGCGTGCAGAACGTGCGCCCCTCGAGGATGTCCGTGGGCCGGAGCGGCGAATCCTCCGTGTGCGGCTGCAGTCCGGTGTCGCCGTGGCGCCCCGTCAGGCCATAGTCCTTACACCCGGAGGACATGAGCACGAGCGGCTTGGTAGCGCCGTGCTGGCGCGCGTGGCCGGCTACCTTGACGAGGAGGGCCAGGACGTGATCCCAGTGCTCGTGGAAGGGGAACTGCTCGGTGCACGAGACGACGACGTCAAAGGGCCGCGTCGAGGGCCGGGCCAGTAGCTCGTCGGCAAAGGCCAGGTCCGCCGAGATGGCGCCGACGAGGGGCGTGATCTCCTCGGCGCGCAGCGCGTCGGCCGCCTCTGTGCGACGCACGAGGCCATGGACATCCCACCCGGCGCGCGCGAAGGCTCGGCTTACTGCGAATCCGATGAAGCCGCTGGCTCCCGTGACGAGGACCGTCTTCTTGGGTGGGCGCGCCTCGGCGATGGTAGCTTGGGCATATGACATTGTTGATTGGGTGCGTGCTGCTGCTCTTAATGATGCTGGATGTCTGATGGCGAATCACGCGTGACGCTGGTGATCTGGTGCTGAACCCATCCGTTCTCGAGCTATCGCCATGAAGGCGTCCTCTCCCGCCCTTTTAAATCTCTGCGGACGGGTTTCATGTTTGTCTACATAGTACGTAGTAGAGGATGTTGGTGCCGTGCATGGAAATTGGAAATCCGGGTTTGTCAGCGACCGGCTTGACTAGTTGCTCCGGCTCTGGCTGTCGGTGGGGTCTGCCAAGACCGGCGTGGGGCTTGACACGGAGGGACCCTGTCCGGCTGATGAATTAAATTGCGGAGACGGCTCTGGGCAGCCTGCATTATTGATATGTTTATCGGCTCTGTCAAGTTGAGCGCAAGCGAATTTGCCATGCTAGATAAATTATCTGGCTACTATGTGTGTTTTACATGCTCTGTTAGTTAGCACAAGACTTATTATATAAAAAAAATCGATGATTATGTTAGCTATAAGTTAACTATTTAATCATACTATTATATCTACCTTATAACCCTGCAGCGCGTGGTCGGGAGGCATCCAGGTCATACTGCTCCCGGGTAACTCCCACCGCCCGTCTAGATGTTCTAAAATGATGCTCTCAAACGTTAAGGTCGTGATAAGAAATGCGCAGACAATGCGCAATCAATAGGCACTTGTGAATAGACCTATCCGGGACATAGTACCACGTCCTCGGGAGACTGCTGGGTGGTGATTGGGGATGAACCAGGTGGTTGTGACGTGGGTTTGTCCAACGGCTCGCTCACACTACTGAACACGTTTTGATTCACAAATAGCAACATAAATATATACCATATATGTGCCCGAAACGCCAATGCTGATGCTGATACCGATCCCATAGCACATACCGCGAAAGCTCAGAGAGACCTGTAATGGAACGAACTTCAAAGCAACCAAATTTCCATGCGCCAAGAATTGTTGTCGCCGCAACGCTTATAACCGTAAACAGTGCCTCCGTAGCTAACTAATCCTTAGTAATGTGGAAGAAGGAAACGTCATTCCACACGTTGTCGACCTATACCGCGATATCATTATTCATTTCCTCAGTGGCCTCTGCTCAGAGTTGCAATGCACTTAGCAGAGCCAGCTACTCATTGCCCTGGGCCACGATGCCGAGACCCTGGCGCCGTTCCGAGACCTTGATGTTGTCCCCGCGCAGTCCAGGCATCTTCGTTGCTCGCCGAGATTGGTGATAGAGCAATGTGAGCAGACATGCTTCCCACAGGCGCCGCAGCCCGTCGCTTGTGTGCTGTCATCGATATCCATTGTCATGTGTTCGTCGTTACCACAAAGCTCCTGCCCGCAGTCTTCACACTCTGTCGGCTTGTCCATCGTGGCCGGCGGCAGACATGCATCTGGGAGAGCAGATGGACGAGAAGGGAGATTCCAGAAGCTGTGGAGACTTGTTTGATGAGAGGACGAGGAGGATGTTCCTGGGTGCACGGCTATTGGGACATGGTGCTGTTGATGACTTGCCGTGCGTATTTCTTGCGTTTGTTGTCGTTGTGCGGCGTAGAGCATGTCGAGGGTATGGCGATGGACTTCACGTTCCGAGGGACGATTGTCCCGTAGTCGTTTCATTGTACGCCCTGAACTATGCGAGAGACTGAGGTTCTTGTTGCTGAAATGCACTCGCGGCGAGATGGTGAAATGAGGAGCGAAGGTGGAGTTGTCGGCGTCCATAGACATGTCGGTAGATTGGGGGGAGAAAAAACTCATTCGAGGAGGCGAATTGAATGTGCTTGTCGTGGACGTCGACAACTCGGACTCGGAGCGCTTGCGTTTCAATTGCATGATGAGTGATTGAGACAAAGATGGAGAGATCTATTTGACTCCTGACAAGTCAAGTGTCCAGATAATGGATGACAATGAATGATTATTGAGCTGGTGGAGGGTGTTGTACACTATGGGTTACCAACTGGTTGCAACGGAGGTAGAATAAGAGCTAGGTTTTGGTTGGGAGGCATAAGATTGATATAGTAAGGGAGAGGAGAGAGAGGCTGAATATATGGATTGGTAGGGGGGCTGGTTCCAGTTACTATAACTATACCTAAGCACCCTAGGTATCTAGTGTATCGCGACAAGGACGTGACAGGGACGCGATCTGCCCCGCTAACACGCGTTAAGAGGTTTCCGTATTACCATGATCAATTCTTTAAACATGCTAACCTACCTTGGGTAAGTAGATACCGTAGTTACGTCTTGCCCTCGCGACATACTATAGTAGGTAGTGTTTCTTCTACCATGATATGAGCCCAGGCATAAGATACACTATGTGAGCAAGAACACTGCTTATAGAAGAAATACATGTAGCCTGTTCCTATCTGCTCATTACAATTTTGATATGTCCCCTCGCCTCAGGCCGCTACCTTAGGTAGTATGGCTTCACTGGGACGGCTAAAAGCTGTGTGGCACAGACTGGTACCTAAGTACATGCTAACAGAACTGACTTACCTGCAGTACATGCACCGGGGTACATGCTACAATGGCGCTACAATGGCACAAATGCTCCCCAACCTTATTCGCAAGCCGCAAACAGCCCGATAGCAGCGGGTAGGTACCTAGGTACCTTAGGTACTTCTTCACTGGCACCTCTGGCTAATTGCTTGCCCAAGGCTGTTATCCTCGTTCACCAACCTTCTGATCTCAGAGTGTTTCGATCTTCGGGCCACTCTTCTCTTCCTCTCAACCACCGGCTAGTCACGGTGGCTTCCCCAAACCTACCGACGTAGGTAACTTGGCAACCAGGTCTGTTACCTTTGCCAAAAAGGGACAAACAGGGCGCAAGCAAAGCCGACGGCCAACCCACCTCCTCCACCACCTTCCCTCTCAGACAACTATCGTCGACATTGTCGCTATCGCCGCCGCTACTGCTGCCGTCGCATAGCAAGTAACCGCTTGGTACGACGATCGCCTGTTTCCCAGCTCGGTCCGCCGGGGATTTGATGCGCATACAAAGAAGACCGCAGAACACCCAGCCAATATACCTCCCTTCCTATCCTTTCCCTCTGTGTCTGTGTTGCGTTGTATTCACACCCTCTGTCCTTCGCCCATCTCCAAGAAGCACTCTCCTGTCTACCTACCACGCCGATACCCTGTGATCCTCTTTTTGCGCCGCACGCAGCCCTACAATGTCGTCCCAGCAACGAGAACTCGAGAGCCGTATAAAGGCCCTTCACAAGGCCCAGGCTGAGAAAGCACCTGCTGCTTCTATCATCTCGCTCCTTGATGGCCTCAAGAAGGATGTGCGTCCCACTGAGGAGATATTGCGTGTACGTCTTTGATCCAGATCCCTTTTGACATGCTCGCTTTCTACACTTGGCCTGCCATTGCGTCAGCAACTAGGATCCCGCTGCTGTGCAGATCCCTCACTTACACACCAACCACCATCCGTACCATGCGCCGATGTGCAACCACCGACTGATGACGTGTATAGACTACTAAGGCCGGCCTTGTCGTGGGAAAGCTCCGGGGCCATGCAAACAAGGACATTGGCAAAGCTGCCAACGATGTCGTGTCCAAGTGGAGAAAGATTGTCGAGGAAGAGAAGAAAGCCAAGGGCCTGCACGCGCCTGGCGGACGGCCCCGCGATTCCGCCTCTCCCGCCAGCAAGGGCGCATCTCCGGCTCCGAAGCCCGTCCCTATCGGCGGCAGTAAGAAGGCATATGAGGGCAACACTGAGACCCGCAAGTTCACGACCGATAACGTTGACATCAAGCGTACCGACTCTCAAATTCGTAATAATTGTATCGGCGTTTTGTATAATGGCTTAGCCTACCGGTCGACCGAAGCTGAGGACACGGTGCTTATCAAGGCGATGGCTGTTGAGGCTGCGGCCTTCAAGGCGTACAAGGGTGAGACTCAGGCCTACAAGGAGAAGGTCCGGTCCCTGTTTCAGAATCTCAAGGTAAAGAACAACTTGGATCTGGGACGTAACGTCATGTCTGGTGCCATCTCCCCGGATAAATTTGTTGTCATGACCTCCAAGCAGCTTCAATCTGCCGAGCAGCGGAAGCTAGATGCTGAACTTGAAGAGGAGAATATGAAAAAGGCCCAAGTCCCAATGGTAGAGAAGAGCATCAGCGACAGCCTCGAGTGCAGCTCCTGCAAGAAGAGGATGGTTAGCTATTTCCAGGCCCAGACCCGAAGTGCTGATGAGCCGATGACTACTTTTTGCGAATGTTTGAACTGCGGAAAGCATTGGAAGGTATGCTTGGCATCATTTTTTTCATTTCGCTGCGAGGTACTTACTGACTATCTATGTGTAGTTCTCTTGATCTGCCTCTGTTCTATTGGTTCTCCTTGTGTAGGACCTTGACCACCACTCCTTTGCTACAAATACATGAAGTTCTTGTCGGGAAACGCCCTCAGAGACGACAGGCGTTTTGCTTTCTTGTACTCCTCACAAGAAACAATGTCTTCTCCAGGTCAGAAGACTTTTTTATTTTGCGGGGCATTTGAGGCCTTCTCGGGAAATAGATCGAGAGGATATAAAAGACATCTTCAGCGCGTAGCTTGAGCTCGCCTGGACAATGTTCCCCGTTGCCTGCCTCGGCCTCCGGACATAGCCCTGTATTATAGATCATTCCATGAGATAGGCGTTTTGTGATGCCTTTGTAAGGACGCAATCAGACAACTGGAACTCTGAATACAACTGATCACGTTGTCAATCTATGCGCCAGTCTTGAGTGATAAGTTTCATTTGGGCTGCTCGATGGCGAGGAGTGTGAACAAATCATCAGGCTTCGGCTCATCTTCTAGTCCCATATCCCCGATCTTCTTCCATAATTTGCTTAGGTGTCTTGTACCCGAGTCGCATAATATGGTGACAACACGGCTGCCCTTAGGGAGGGCCATAGCGGCCTCTACAGCCGCAACGCAATTCACGGCGCTACTACTCCCCACGAAGATACCGTCATGTTCGACGAGCCAGCGCGCCATTTTGCAGGCCTGCTCATCCGTGACTTTAATAGCGTCATCGATCAGATCGCGCCCGGCCTCAAAATTGTCCGTCACACGGTTGATTCCGACACCCTCGACGATCGAATCGACCTGTTGCCGCCGACGCGTGCCCTCCTTCTCCGTCGCGCTGTACATGACGCCATGCCGTACCTTGTTGTAGAGGCCGCTGCCCTGCGGATCGGCTAGGATGACGCGGACGCCGGCGAGTTTGGCGTCATGCTTCAGGTATCGCGCGACGCCAGAGATTGTGCCGCCCGTCCCGGCGCCGGCCACAAATGCATCGACACGCCCGTCCGTCTGAGCTACGACTTCTGGGCCTGTCGTGGCTTGGTGCGCCTGGTAGTTGGCAGGATTCTCGAACTGGTCCGCGAAGAAACCCCTGCTCTCGTCGTCTTGCGAGGCCGTATGCTCGGCGGCTCGACGCCGCGCCAGGTTCACAAAGTGCTCGGGCGAGGCGATGGGGGCCACGGGGACGCGCTCGACGGTAGCGCCGAGGTGATGCAGCAGGTCTGATTTCTCGAGGCTCTGATCGTCAGGCATGCAGATGTGCGCGCGATACCCTTTGGCACGGGCCAGCGCTGCGATCGAAATGCCCGTGCTGCCGACAGTGCCCTCGTAAATGGTGTCACCCCTCCCAGGCACTAACAAGCCTTTGGCCTCGGCAACCTCGATCATGCGCAGCGCCACACGATCCTTGGGGGTATTGCCGGCGCCGTTTAGAAACTCGGCCTTGGCGAGGATGGTGCGACCGGTGGCTTCCGAGAGGCTATGGATTTCAAGGAGCGGCGTCCCGCCAATACAGCCCTCGATGCCGGATACGATACCGGGACAGCGTAGGCTTAGCGCGTCCGGGGCCGTCTCGTGGTCTTCGAGTGACACGGGGCCCCAGAAGATGCTCGATCTGCGACGCCTCGCATCATTTTCTGTGGCACGTCCAGACGGGTTTGAATTTGTGTTTCCGTATTTCCGCTTCCAGCTGCGCTTTTGCTGGTATCGACCTTCCAGGTCCGGATATAAATCTTTGAAACCCAGTGTTATGAGCACACCGGCAGCGAAAGCAATGACTACGGCGGCTGAGCCGTAGGCGCGTGGATGGTCGCTTAATGACATGGTTGTGATTTGCGATGGGGCTGAGAGAAAGTCATATTTTCCCCGTGTTCGGGTGGAAATGATATCTCACACAAGAAAAGGGTTTGAAATAAACTTAATATGTATAAATAAAACGTAGCTCCGGATCTTAGGCACTGCAGTTCCCACGATGAATTTCAATGACATACTGAGTAGGAGGTCCCTACCTCTGGTTCATACCTAGACTACCTAGGTAGGCACCTGTGCGTATGAAAAAGAAGGAACTGATTATGGCTTTTAACGGGCTATTCATTTAAAGCGATATTCAAGTACCCAATAGGCGAATGTTCATTAGGCCAACTGCCCGGATATAGGCCTACTACAAGGTATGGTCCTTGCCTCCATGTCAGGAAAAAGAATAAGAAAGCTCGATCCGTTGTCGCAAGCTCACGAGACCCCGGCGCAAACCAGTTTGTATGTGCCATGGGCCATGGGATGGATTCTCCCATAATTACACAGCTCTTCCGGCAACTGTTTCGGCACCCGGCCTGTCAATCGAGGCGAAATCTATCCACTGCTACTACTGCTACTGCTACTGCTACTGCTACTGCTACTACCACTACTACCACTACTACTACGTTCAGCACATCTCGTCAATATAGCCGCCATGCACACCATCAACGCCAGCGTCAGCAGCACAGGCATAGACAACAGAGGAGGACGATGGCCACTCGGGACACGGTCCGTGGAGAGAAGCCGTCCACGAAGAACAATGAGTCCAATTGGCAGCAACGGACCGAGATGTTCTCCCTCGATATGTCCGAGCAGTACAAGAAGTACCCATCCGTGACGGCCAACGACTTGCGGTCGCGGACAGAACGGCCTAGGAGGGTCAAGATGTTGATGCGGGACTTCATAGAAGGTGTGTTCCGCCTTCGTTCCCTCGCCGGGCATGGCCAACCCAACCAGCTGACAACGGCCATTGGTCTATAGACAGTCTATACAACCCTCACTACGGCTACTTCTCCAAGCAAGTCGTCATCTTCAGCCCCGGGGAGCCCTTCAACTTCAATGCCCTACCCGACGAACCGGCCTTCTACGCCCAGGTCGGCCAGAGGTACACCGAGTTCGAAGATGCCCTGGACGCCAAGCAGCACGACGACACGCGCCAGCTCTGGCACACCCCGACAGAGCTGTTCCGTCCATACTACGGCGAGTCCGTCGCGCGCTACCTGATGTCTAACTACGTCATGTCTACATATCCCTATCACGACCTCATCATCTACGAAATGGGCGCCGGGAGAGGTACGCTCATGTTGAACATACTGGACTATATTAGGGACATCGAGCCGTCCGTGTACGACCGGACAAAGTACAAGATCATCGAGATCTCCCCGTCATTAGCCGCCCTGCAAACCTCGCAGATGATGGCCGACGCCGCCACTCGAGGCCACGCATCCAAGGTTGAGATCATCAACAAGTCCGTCTTCGACTGGGAGTCCCGCGTGCCCTCGCCGTGCTTCTTCCTTGCCATGGAAGTCTTTGACAACTTCGCCCACGACATCGTGCGGTACGACTTGACTACCGAGGAGCCGCTTCAAGGTACTGTCCTGATAGACGAGCTGGGCGACTTCTACGAGTTCTACGAGCCTGTGCTTGATCCCGTCGCGGCTCGGTACATGCGCGTACGACACGCCGCCACCGGAGGCCGATACCCGGCCCCGTACAGCTCGAGTCGCTTGCTGCGCTCGCTCAAGAGGAATCTGCCTTTCTCGCCAAATCTCAGCGAGCCGGAGTACATCCCCACACGGCTCATGCAGTTCTTTGACATCCTCGAGAAATACTTTCCGGCACACCGTCTCCTAACAAGCGACTTTCACACCCTACCTAATGCCATCAAAGGTCTGAATAGTCCCGTAGTGCAGACAAGGTACCAAAGGCGCATGGTACCTGTAACGACGCCTCTAGTTTGTATCCCCCCGTGAATAGGTCTGTGAAAATAGTACTAACCGCTATATACAGGTTCACCAGGGATATTTTGACATCCTATTTCCCACCGATTTCCGCATCATGGAGGCTGTGTACCGAGCTATCACCGGAAAGCTTACACGTGCCATGTCTCACGAGGAATTCATGCACTCTTGGGCCTATGTCGAGCACACGCAGACTCAAAGCGGCGAGAACCCCCTATTGAGTTGGTACAAGAACGCCAGTACGATGGTCACCGTATGAAAAACTATTTAATAACAATCCAAGCCGTCCAATGATCTGTAAAAACATCCTAGCTATAGACCTCCTGTACCAAAACAAAATCCCTATCCGCGTTGTAATGTAACAGTGTCAAAGCGGTGTCGAATTGCGACACAGGCACATTGTTTTTTGGATAGAAAGTAGTCATTATCACCCACGACCAAGGAGATGACGTTGGAGTGGTATGGAAAGATGATTGCGGGTTTGTCAGCCCCGGAATATATAAAGCATGCCTAACATTGCCTCGGCAACTCACGGTATATACCAAGAAGGACCCTTTTCTAGGTGCCTAACTGATCTCTTCCAACTTACCTGTGTATTGGTCAGTTGTGTGACTATAATTACCTAGGTATTCCTGATACACGTATCTAGATATTTCAAGAAAGAATCCCATGAAGCTCTTTCTCATCCACACCACACACACGACCCATTTTGTTCCTCCCCCCTCTTTCTCTCCCAATACTGTACACACGATAACTAACTAATCTGGACTCAAACTAATCATATTTATTTAATAGGTTCGGTGATTATGTATTTAGTATTCCTAATGCGTATTGATTTTATTCCACAGTGGCATTAGCTATGAGTAATAATCACCCTCCAATCGTTTCACCCCTTACAGCTTTCACATTAAGATTACAGCATTGATATTTCATAAGCGAGATACAGAAGAAAAGTTCAATAGCCCAGGCTGGCAAACAAGCGTAGGCTCTTAATACTCGATGTCTTTTGGGAGATACAGTGTTGGCCGCTTCTAGTACAAGTTAAAACTCTCAGGCTCTTATTAAACCAGCTGGTATCCCATCCATCTAAACCGACCATTCCCAATTCAAACCTTAGGTTCATCTAACATCAACGTGCAGAAATATTTACTCCGAGATTTTGAGTTTCTCTGCAAGCCATTTCTCGGCGACCGTGACAGCATCCTCAATCTTGTCCGGGTTCGTGCCTTGACCCTGTCGAGTCGGCTCCCTACCACCAAATTTACCACCGATGACTTCTGTGACGGCTGTAGCCCATGCCTCTGCGGTGACGCCTTGAGATGCGAGATGCTACGACCATGGTCAATTATAGTTCTTATGACAAACAATATCGAAGAGTATGGCAGGGATAACACTCACAGTGCCAACATATACGCCGTGAACCACGGCACTTTCTGCCTGGCTGCCAGCAAAGATGTATACCGTCCTCTCCTTATCTTTGCTCTTGAAATGGTTCATAACATCGGAAACAGCTTTGGCGTTGGCTGAAATAGGTAAGTGAGCAATGAAGTGCTTGGTGTCCTTGTTTTCGTCCTTGGCGAAGTAGCTAGTCACCGTGTCGAGCGCAGTCTTAGACTCTGCCTTTTGTCGCTTTTTCTGCTCGTCAACAACAGATTTGACGATCTTGGCAAACCGTGCCTTTAATTCCTCCTTTTGAAGTGTGGATATGACTAGGTTATTGAGTTCGGCGGTAGCCTGCTTGACTTCAGCCTCCTTCTCGGGACCAAAGGGCAGAGCACCCATGATATCAAGTCGCTTAGAGAACTCTGCTGCCTCACGTTGAACACGGTGAGCAGCCTCACCAGTGTAAGCAACGATACGGCGGATTCCCTTAGCAATGCCACTCTCCTCAACAATAACCAGATCTTTGATAATACCGGTCTTATCTACGTGAGTCCCGCCACAGAATTCAACGGAGATTTTGCGGAATTCTGGATTATCGGGAGTCTCGAGAAGCGTTTCGACATTGATACCAATTGACACTACCCGCACAGGGTTAGGGTACGTCTCTCCAAAGACGGCACGGACGCCAGCAATCTTTTTCGCCAAGTCCAGCTCGACATCTTTTGAGTAGATTTTGCAGTTTTGTCTTATATAATCATTGGAAGATGACTCGATCTTCTGTAGTTCGGGGATTGTGACCGCAGTCTTGTGACTAAAGTCGAATCGTAGCTTATCTTGGTCCACTAAGGAGCCCTTCTGATTGACATCATCGCCTAATACCTCTCTTAAGGAGTGATTGAGAATGTGTGTTGCTGTATGATTGTTTCGTATGGGTTGTCTCCTCAACTCATCGTACTCGCATATGACCTCGTCACCGGTCTTCAGTTCGCCATACTTTAGATATCCATTATGGATGATGTAACCACCGAATTGCTGGACATCATGCACTTCGAATTCGGCAACATCGTCAATGAGAATGCGTCCCTCGTCTGCGACTTGACCGCCCTGTTCGGCGTAGAAATTGGTCTTGTCAAGAAGAAGGCCGAAAGGCGTATTTGGTGGGAGGTCCTTGGTTGACTTGAGGAATGTTGTTCCGTTGTATATTAGCTGAACCTTTCCAGTGGTGTTGCCTTTGGAGAATTTCGGTTCGTCATCTGGAAGAGGCAGCTGAAGCTGATCCTTTAGTTCCGCTAACTGGTGTACGTTTAATTTGGCAAAGGTCTGAGAAGACTCTTTTACAGCCTTACTTGCCTCACGAGCCTTCTCCCGCGCCTCAGCGATCTCGTTCTCGTCCATTGACAAACCTCGTTCCTCTGCCATAAGCTTGGTCAAATCCTCGGGAAATCCAAATGTGTCGTATAACCTCCATACGTCTGCACCAGATAATTTCTTTGTCCCGTTAGCCAACGCCTCAGCGGCATATTTTTCAAATTGCTTCTCTCCTCTGTCTAGTGTCCTTGAAAAGGCCTCTTCTTCCTCATCCAGAAGTTCCTTGACCTCTTGCTGTTTCTTGACGATTTCCGGAAATTGTGCTCCCATCTGCTCCACGAGTGCAGGCAGGATCTTGGAGAAGAAAGATCCGATATCCGCATTGAAGTATTTCCTCGCATATCGGCAACCTCTTCTTAGCACGCGCCTAACAACGTACCCTCTTCCTTCGTTGTTTGGTGCGGCGCCGTCTGAAATCGCAAAGGTGAGAAGTCGGATGTGATCAGCAATCACACGGTAAGCGGTATCAATGCCGTCGACATCGTCTTTGCCATATTTATCTGCGTATGGCCGGGCGCCAGCCACCTCTTGGATTTTGTCGAAGAGAGGAGTGAAAATATCGGTGGCGTAGTTCGAGTCTTTATTTTGGAGAGCAGAAACAAGCCGCTCATATCCCATACCTGTATCGATGTGTTTGGCAGGTAGAGGTTTGAGAGATTTGTCTTCTTGTCTGTCGAATTGCATGAAAACGTTATTCCAAACTTCAACAACCATTGGGTCATCAGCATTCACAAGATGGGCAGCGTTCCTTCCACCACCGACTTTGTCGTAGTGAATCTCAGAGCAAGGACCACAGGGGCCGGTCGCTCCCATCTCCCAGAAGTTATCTTTCATATTACCAGGCAGAATATGGTCTTCGGGAACACCAACAGACTTCCATAGCTCTTTGGCCTCGAGATCAGGTTCCAGGTTCAATTCGGGGTTGCCTTCGAAGTACGTCACGTATAGTCTGGCAGGGTCGAGGCCGAAAACTTTGGTGAGAAGCTCCCAGGACCATTCGATAGCCTCTTTCTTGAAATAGTCGCCGAACGACCAATTCCCCAACATCTCGAAGAAAGTATGATGATACGAATCCTTTCCAACATCGTCCAGGTCATTGTGTTTACCTCCAGCACGTATACACTTCTGAGTATCGACGGCGCGCTTCAACTTGGCCAGGTTGTCGGTGCTTGCAATAGTTCCTAGGAAGATAGGCTTGAACTGGTTCATGCCTGCGTTGGTAAAGACTGGTGGTGGGGGGCGGAAATAGTCAGCCCATGCGCGCAAAGCTGCGACTTGCTATAGGTAACTCACGTAAGGTGGGGTCATTATGAGGAACGACGGACGACGAGGGCACAACGGTGTGGCCCCTTTTGGAAAAGAAGTCAAAAAAGGTGTCGCGAACCCGAACGCCCGTCCATTCGGGTTGGGCCATGGTGGACATGGTCCTCTGCGGACTCGGCGTCGCGTGCAGGTTACCGCGGGGGATTAGCGGTGCCCAGAGACCAGAATAGACTCTGTATAGTCGGAGATTGTGTTGGAGAGGCACGAGCGGGTGGGAATGCCTAGTAGTAGTGGTGAGGGTGGCGGTGGTGGTGGTGGTGGCGATTGAGGTGGAAGGCCGTATGTGAAGGAGTGGAGGAAGAATGTCTGAGGCGGTTCTGTTTGTGTCGAGAAGGGTCGCTATTGCGGGGCATTTGGACGCGGTAATGAGGGGCAGCAGCGCGGGCGGCTGTGGAGGGGTTACGGCAGCAGCTACAGCAGGTGGGCCGGCGAATATATACCTACCTTGGTAGAATCTTCTACTCGAGTGACTCAGGCAGCCTATAATTGGCGCGTGCCCGCCCCTTCTTTGCCTCTGGAGCAGCCGCATTCGCACTTCCCTTCAGCTGCCTCGCAACTTCCTCGCTTCCTCGAATCCCTCTTAGACCCAAACTCACACAGCTGCGCAATCGGACCTCGTCAGGGTCACCTAGTCATCTTTATCTCCCATTCAATTGGATCGCTTTCCGCCGTGTACCGAGGAGTCGGCGAAGAAGGAGTCGTAGCTTGCTCCGATACTCGCAGCGGCTGCAATCAAACTGACTGTTCAATCAAGCAAGCAATCAATCGCTCGCTCGCTCGCGCGTGCACGTGCTGTCCAACCTTCGCGCGAACCTGGAGAGGGGGGGGGTTTTGTGGTGCAAGATTTGATTGCAGGCCATCCACGGAGCACGGGTAGAAGAGGACCGTTAGGAGCTTGGGTAGCCTGCCTAGTCTATCTAGCCTAGCCGACAGTAGACAGCAGTACAACGGTACATCACCCACAGCATCACCATCTAGACCAACCAGGAGATGGCAAGCATGGAGATTCAGCTTGGCCCGGCATCTGGTCCAACCAACAGAGTGGATTCACCTACTGCCGCCGATCCACGCTACCACGATTCCTACGACTTACATCATTCCCATCATCACCGTCATCCTCATTTGGACCGCCATTATTATGGCCATGCCGCGGCCCCTCAGATGTCCCGGACACGTAAAAGGAAAGCCGAATCACAAGACAATGAACGACTATCGAAAAGGCTGAGTTTGCTCAATCTCGGTAGGTAATCCATCCGTCCCTGTATGTATTTCTGCATAATTATATACAGATTGACCCGGTCCTCATCTCATTATCACCATATACCCTTCGTCCCCTTCATCGTCTTGTGCTCCCTCCACGCCATTGCATCGTCACGTCTCGTCTATCAGGGGATTGGCGAATGGTGGCTGACTACTATGCCTCTCGCATACAGAGAAAAATGGCCAAAAATTATATGTCCCCGTCGAGACTTCAAGTTTAAGTAGGGTCGCCGAGAACCCTAGCCTCAATGACCATACCCAGTCGTCGCTATCATCAGCAGCAGCAGTCACCGTCAACGATGGTATGCAGCTGGACGATACCAAACATAAGGTATATATCTATGATTTAGACGCCGAGCTCTCATCCGCCGACGAGAATAGCGAAAACGAGTCTTCCCTGCCTGGCTCACCCACCTCTGGCAGCGCCCGTCTCATCTTCTTGCCTGATATCGAAAAACATCTCTCCCGGTCACGGATCCCGCCTGCCGTCCTGGCGAACAATGAAGGTGAGCTGGCGGGGCACAACATAAACGATATGCAAATGGTGCTTTATAGCGAGCCGTCTTCGTTGACGGTGCCCCGCGAGCACGACTCAGTGCGCAAAGCCATACTAGAAGCCCGAGCCCGCGCGAGGCAAAAGCAGAATGAAGGTCGGGCCGAACCGGGGCGAGAGCCACCGCAGCCGGACGTGACCATTTCTGCAATCCAGTCTCCTGTCACCAATCAGCAGAACTTTGATTTTCCCCACGGTGTCAACATGGCTATGAGCGCTCAAAACGCGTCACCCTGGCGCGACGACGTGGACGTGATGGATATGGACTAAACCAATTAGACACAAAACTACTGAACCCCCATCTGCCTCGTCGTTGATTTCATGGTCTTGGAGCACCATTAGTGTACAAGCATTCCCACTTTACATATAGGTTAGACACAAACAAGGCGTAAGGATTTGTAGCGAGTGATTTCTAACGATGCGCAAAGCTGGTACCATATGACCCGCTGTACTTTGATTTACTTAGTCTTTTTATTATGGACATCTTATCATTACCCCGGGGGTACATGGTGAGGCGGGACCGTCTCGGCCATACAGAGAATTGAACCTCCTTTTTGATTACTCGTGGTTCTCTCGGCTCATGTGCAAGTCAAGTGAAATCGTTTGTGCTTGTCTATTTTTGACTGGGCGAACGAGTAAAACAACCAGCTCACTGTCTCTTTCCTCCCAAATACAAGATATTAAAGCGTTCGATGATGTACAACTCGCTACTCAGGAGCGCGCTAACGAGGTCTGAGTACAACAACTCATGT
The DNA here is from genome assembly GCA_022495085.1 of Xylaria sp. FL1042. Taxonomy (NCBI): domain Eukaryota; kingdom Fungi; phylum Ascomycota; class Sordariomycetes; order Xylariales; family Xylariaceae; genus Xylaria; species Xylaria sp. FL1042. The sequence goes on from MU380136.1 coordinate 89,013, forward strand.
CTGACAGACAGTATTCAAGATCACCACGTAAGCCAGTAATCCCTTTATCCATGTAACCGATCCACACAACAATAACGATCGCAATGGTACTCTTGCTTCCATCCCATAATTCTATTCTACCCAATTTACCCACGTCATCGCAATATAATCCATACCACATGCAAACACAGTGTCCGATAAGGCGATATAGCCATTCACAATCCCACCCTTCCACTCATCCCAATCCCAATCTCATTTTCACCGTGCCGCAGCACCAGGAGGTGGGCCGGCCGGTGGCGCGTATTCTCCCGCTCCGGTTTGCGATTGCGCCCGCCCCTCTCTCTCCTGAACAGGATCGACCTTCGACCCGACTGGCGGTCCTTCATACACAGGGGGCCGAGTAGGGTCATAGACAGGCGGCGGCATCGGGTGCATACCGTAGTAGTCTGCGCCACCACCCGCGTTGTTTCCGTATACCGGACGATAGACACCGTAAACGGGCTGCGGGTAGGCGTAGTCTGGATCGACTTGCGCGCGTTCATAACGGGAGAGGAGCCACTAGAGACAGATGAAGCCATTAGTTATCGACGCGCATTCAAGATGAATTCTCTATGGTTAATATGGAGGACCAAAGATTGAGAAGGTAGGGGGGATACTGGAGGAGATAGCACATACGGCATGGTATCTCAAGGGCTTCAATCCTTTCCTCAATCTCCGCTTCGCATGCACCCGGCCGCCGACGACCCATCCGACGACCAGCAGCAGGAAGGCGAAGAAAATGGTGTACTTGATGATGACGCCGGGCTAATTAGAGAATGTTAGCTTGCGTGGGTTCGCCCACTACGACCACGACAACAATGATAGATAGATGCGAAGACGACCGGGTAAAGCCGGTCGTCAAAATGAAAACGCACCGTCGTGTACCAAAACCACACGTAGTCGCTGTCATCCCGTTCTATGTATTGTCGTCGCGCCAGCGCTAGAGACGATGACGGTGAATCGCCACCATTGCGACTGGTGGGTTGCATGGGGATGCCGATATGTACAGGGAGTCTCGCTCCCATTGTGTCTCTCTATCTCACAGTGTCCCCCTATTCCGCAGGCACGCTATCTAAGCTGTGCGGTGGAAGCAGAGAATGCAGTGAAGCTCAGGTTTCAGGCGTCAATCCCTTGGCGCCCTAGTCGTTGGTTGAGTGGCAGCACTCTGCTGGCCTAAAAGGCTGGGCGTCGGTTGGTTTGGGGTCCTCGTGGATGGTGTATAGTGTGGTGAACACGATGCTTGGTCGAGGTGTATATTAGGAATCGAGTCGACCGAGCAACCAAGGGACCACTAGCAGACCACGGCTATAAGACCACCTGTAGCGTGGGTAGTATGCGCTGTAATTAATTAAGAGTGGCCGCGCGTCCAATGCAACAGCAACGTAAGAAAAGGAAGAAAAGGAAGAAAAGGGAAAAAAAGGTCCAAAAGTCCAAAAGCAAAAAAGCAAAGGTAAAGTAAATGCAGCACCATGTACGATGGCGTTGAATATCGGATAGGAAACCCAGACGACTGGTTCTGGTTCTATTGATCGAGGCCTGAGTTGGTAGTACCTATTGTACTACAATACTAAGTACAGCGTTGGCTTAAGATCATCGGCCCAATCAAATACACTGGGTCAGGGGCTGTGCCATTGAATATAGGTAGTACAGGCAATAATAAAACAATGATGATACTACCTGTTACCTAGGTGCCTTAGTAGGTAGTTAAAGACTACCTACATATATGCATGTATAAATGATTTAGGTACGCACGATAGCAAACACTTAAGGTACCCTCAAAATGAATATTGAAGCATCTACCTGGTATCAACTTCCCAAAATGTCGCCAGATAAGTTGTACAAAGGAGGCGCCAGTAGGGACCCTCTCCAGGTATGTAAGGTAGGAGAAACCTTGAATAGATCTGAATCAGCTAGTGTAGATACAGTACATTGAAAGCATTACACCCATGTTGTATTGTGGAGGCAGATCTATCGGTACCTACTGTAGGTAAGCAACTTCGTCTCGAACACACCGCGCTTTGTCCATGGATTCAGATCATAAGCCAAGCGAGCAAAAGAGTAAAGACCTGCGGCAAACGTGTAACATACCCACACCTCCTCCTGTTTCAAAGGGAGATGTCCTTGTCACACAACAATTCGAAGGCGACGGCGCAAATAACACTGTAAACTCTACTACAACTACTACTATTTATGGCAGAGTGCAGTCAACAAATCATGGAGAAAATGACACAGCACCTGCAATCAACACTCCAGCATGCGTTCTATAGCTTCCCGACAATGCCTAGGTCAGAATGGTTGTCTATGTACAAAGTCTTCCCTCATTAGTGATCGGGGTTTTAGATCAAAACCCGACACCGCCAACTCCCCACTGGGCGAAATTTGGGTCCCCCTCTGGAGGGAACGGCGGTCCTCGGGGCTGTTGTTGCTGTGCCGGAGGCATGCCGTTCTGTGGCGGCAGCACCTCGGCCGCCCCTTGCTGTTGACGCGCAGCATTTTCCTGCGCCTGTCTATGGGCCTGCTGTCTCTGTGTCCGATACCACATCAGGAACATGATGGAGGCCACGAGCGATAGAATCAAGAAACTCTCAAATATACCATCAAGTTCGTCATCCAGCTCATCGCCCATCGGCTCGCTGTCGCTGCCTGTAATCGTGTCGTCGTAAAATTGTTCGTAGGGATCTTCGTAATATACATCCTCGTCTTGTAGAAAGTTTTGTATCCACTCCTTCAGAGACCAGTCTTTCTTCGGCGCTAAATACCTTGTCAGCGTGGCTCATAGTCAGGTTGCGACATGGACGGTATCAAGACTTACCAGGCTCATCTTGTATGGAGTTGATTCGGCCACGGGTAAACGTGTTCCACGCGCTCCGCGCCCGCAGCTTCAGCAGGCTGAGAGTGACCGGTAGGTACGCTTCCTCGTTTGTTTCCAATGCTTGATCGTAGTATCGTTTGGCTAGATGGAAATCTTGCGTAAGACCCACGCCATTCTCATGCATCCACCCTAGATTGTAAAGAGCCTGGGCACTCTGGAAGTATTCAGAAGCTCCTGTATAGCACTGAGCTGCTTTGTCCAAAGCAACTTCTGTCCCAATACCACCAAGATAATAGTCCCCCATCTTGACCAGTGAATCGATGTTGGACTGAATCGCCGATCTCGTCCAGTATATAAGTGCAAGTGCCGCGTTTTGAAGGAGACGTGGCTTTGGAGCCTGCCGTTTCAGCCAGTCCGGGAAAGAAAACACAGAATGCGTCGGGTCCAGAAGGAAGGCAACGTTGTTCTGTGCCTTCTCATATCCTTGTTCGGCAGCCATCACATAATCTAAGAAAGCAAGCTCCAAGTCGCCGTCCTCGTACGCTTGATTAGCCTCCGTCCACGAGGAGACTAGTGCTTCAGAACGCTCGGCAACATTCTTGTAATATTGCATGGCTACACCACATGTTTTGTCCCGCCCAACGCCGTGATGAATCATTTCGGCCAGGTAGTACTGAGCCTCGAGATTGTGCCAACGAGCAGCAGCTTCGAAATACAAGTTCGCCACTTTCAGATCTTCTGGTTGACCTTGGTCCAAGTGAAGGGCGCCGAGAGCCACATGGGCTAGACTGAAGTCCTGGTCTGCCGCGGCTTTGAACAGCTCGGAGGCTTTTGGCACGTTTTTTCGCACTCCATAGCCATGAAGATACATGAGGCCTAACCCCCACTGCGACTGCGCGTCTCCATGCTTAATGCCTCGTTCGAACCATTTCTGGGCGGTCTTGAAATCTTGAGCAATACCCTCTCCACGCAGCCACATACGCCCGATATATCCAGCCGCCTTGCTCGCGGTCTTTTCCAGCTGTGGTTTTGCCCCATCAATAGAACGACCATCTTTAGAACGCCAATACTTGGTGGTAACACTTAGAAAGTATCGTCGAGCTAGGTCTACATTCCTTTCTAGTCCTCGCTGTCCCTCATAATAGAGTCTTCCTAGATTAAAAGAAGCCTTGAAATCTCCCTTCTGAGACATCAAGTCGAGGTATTCAATGACATCGTCGATTGATGCGTAAACATCGGAGTTAGGACTCGCCTTGAGGGCATTGATTCCAGAGCTAACGAAACTAGCTCCTTCACCATAGACGCCGCCTACTTCGTCGGAGAGTCGATATGCCTCGGGAATAATGGTCATCCCACCGGGGGGGCCTGACCGAAACCAGGCCATGGCCTTGTCAGCTACCCTTTTGTAGTATTTGCAGGCCACCTCGCAATTCTTCGGCACCCCAATCCCGTTCATGTGGCGGGCGGCGACGGTCATTTCCGAGCGCGTGTGCCCTTGATTGGCAGCGAAAGTATGATAAAGGAGCGCCTTAGCCTGGTCTCGTTCCACCGCATCACCAAGGCCCGTGGCATACATCAGGCCAACCATATATTGTGCCGAACTGTTCCCATACTGTGATGCTAGTCTGTAATAGTGATCGAAGGCGGTCTTGAAATTCCTCGGATGGGAATAGTTTCCATAGAAGTTGAATTGACCTAGCAGATATATAGCATCGGTATTGTTTTGGTCAGCTGCCTGTTGAAGCAGCTTCACACCTTCAACAAGAGGACCTGTTATGACAGGTGAGGCATGCTCGTGACTAGGCGGAAAGGTCGCGCGCAAACTTGGAAGCGCCTTCAGGGCGTACTGTAGTAGGACAGTGAAAAAGCCAGATTGTTTCTTTGAGCGTCGATGGGTAGGTGATCGAATCTTTCGCAGTTCTACCATGGCCTCGCTCACGAGCTCCCACCCTGACCTGGTCAGTCCGATGCGTTCTCATAGCCCAGTTTCCTGAATTGCCCTCGACTTACCACTTTGGTACGGATTCCAGGCATGTTGTTCGGTTAGGCCGATGTCGGTTTCAGTGGTAGGCTCGGATTGAGCAGTTGGCTCCTTATCATGGTCTGCCGTTAGGACTCTTTGATCGGCGGTGCCGGCAAGTGCTACAGCCTGCAAGAACACTAAATAATGGAAAGCGAAATCAGTATTTACGCATCCCATCGCAGCCCATACAGTAAAAACCTACGGAGCGCCAAGAGGAACCACCGCCTCATGTTACCAAAATCTGCTATGAGCAAGATATGAATAGCTGTAGAGATACCATGGTACCCCGAGGAGAAGTGGGAGAGGCTAAGGGAAGGCGGATGGTGGAATAGAAAATGTCGTGAGAGGAGTGTCGTTGGCGGATGACTGGGTCCTTTGTAAATGAATAGGCATATGTGTAAAGTAATGGCAGTAGGCAGTATCATACTAAGTAGTCTGTAAGGTACTTAGGTACCCCGCCGCATTACATGTAGGTACTGTATACATATGCCCCACATATTGCCCTATTAATCAAGAATAGTGCCAGCATTAGTTGACGTCGGCCATCATTGAGTTTGCCGATCTGGACAGCTTACATTTACACAAACGGGATGCCACCCTGAGTACTGCCTGAGGTACTGCCTGAGCCACGCTGTTTTTAGCCAGAGCCTAGCCTGAGGCGAGCCTGAGCTGGCCCCGCTTTTGCGCAAGCCTAGCTGCATAACTGTAAACCGTAAGAATGGACGTTTGTAGCTGGTGATGAACCGACTTCCTAGGAAGTCGGTTGTAGCTAAGGGTAGCGGATAAGTTACTCATATAACAGAATAAATACCTACAAAGTAGGAAAGAAACTGTTGCGTGGTGGCCTGTGCGCCGTACCACAATATATAGCCCCAAGCCAGCCGCTAAGGCGAAGCCAGAAGACCTCTTCATCACATCACATCACATCTATTACACCCTCAACAGAAACCGAGAAATGCAAGAAACTTTACGTTGACTATATAGTCTTAAGCCCGAATTAAATGTTTACTTGGCTTCGAAAGTTTTTTAGACGACCTGGAAAGACTTGAAAATGTTAACACCCAGGAAATTCTTACCAATCGAACAACGCCGTACATAATTAACAACGAAGCGAGGAGCATGGGTGCGACGGAACAGGGGCCAGCTAATGCCCAGGAAAACGAGAAAACGATTGGCGGTTAGGTATGATAGGTTCTGTCGAACACTACGCACCAGTATGAATGAGATCCTGTACTAGTACGGCCGCGAAATCCATACTAGCACGACCTCCGACCAGCTCGAACCAGGACCAGTACAGATTTAAACTACGGACCAGCACGATGTTTTGACCAGTACGGATTCGGACTATGGACTGGTACGATATTCGAACTAGTACGGCCGTGGACCTCGTACCAGTACGGACCCAGATCAGTACAGACTCGGATCGGTACAGACTCGGATCGGTACAGATTGGGGTAATTTTTATTTTATTAATTTTGGCCCAGACCTCCGTACAGAAGGAACTTCGAAGTTTTGATGCGCTTATGTGCGGAGATAAATACGGTGGTGTGTGGTGTGGCGCGAGGTCGCGTGGCGACTTGGCTAACCTGTGCGGCTTGGGGTTTGGTGCCGTGACGGTTGTGCTATGGAACGATTCGTCGAGGAAATATTCGACCGGTTAGATTAATCGGCTCGCCTTGTGTAGTCGATAAGGGGTTGGTCACCACCCGAATAGAAAGGCTTAACGAGCGTTATCAATACCCGAATATTAATTCCGAGAGTGTACTCGAATCTCCAACATCGATCTTGTTTTCAGTGACAGCTACGGTGAACAAGGGCTTTTAAGCGCTCGTCAGTCTTATATTCACTCAGCGCCATCTCTCTCCACGTCGTCCAATCTTGGTCGACCCCGAAGATTTTAAGTATGGCATTTGCCAACGGCAGGGCGTACGACCACTTGGTCTCCAAAGCCAGGCCCCAAAAGAATCTCCTCACTTTTTCATCAGCCATACACCTGGCTAGCTCAAAGGACCCCCTTCCCCTCAGTACACCCGCTAATGCAACGTCATCAACGCTTAGCGAGACCTTACCACCGCACAGTGCACTCATGTCAGCCGTAACAAGTGACAGGCCGAAGGCTTCACGTCGAGGTACAACACGTGCCATCTGCCAGTCAATAATACCAGTAATGTTGAAGTTCTCGTCGACAAGTAAGTGGTCGCCCTTATCGTCGACATGCTTCAGAAAGAATTTTTCCGGAACCTGTGCTTCTGTATCTTGTTGGGCCAGCTGTACTACGTTATCTTTCAGAAAGCGGTACACCAAATACGCATCGACAGGATACTCCGTATAGAGCTGACCATCCGCAATTAACGTTAGGTACTGCTCGGCAAACGCAGTATAATAAGAAGTCGAAGTATCAAACGGACCTTCCGGAGTAAGGACTACAAATCTGTCGCTCGCTACTGCCGATACGTCGATGCTGGATGATTGGAAACATAAAGACCCAGCCTTTAGCCACGGGTGCTTTTCTAACTCAGCCAGGATATCAGCAAGGGCACTCCAGACCTTGATCTTCTCGTCTTGAGTAGCCTCATTGCCAGACACTCCTTCACCTGTCCATGGTCGCCCCGGTAGTTCTTCTATGAGAAGGAAGCTTACGCCGACACCGTAGTCAGTCCCATTGCTACATATACCATAACTGAAAGCTTGAGGTGCTGGCACTGCAGTAGTTTCGAGAAACTTCAAGGTTGCGTACTCGCTAAGTATCAGGTAGTCTGCCAACGAAACTGGAAGACCGACGGCGAAGCTCGCAACTCGAGGAACTCGCAGGAGCCATGAGGGAGAGCCGTCGTGGAAGCGGATGCGGGCATGATAGTTGGCGCTTCCCATGAGAGCGCCCGGCCCAACTTTAGAAGAGTGCTCAACGTTGCAACTCCTGCCACCATTGAGCCTGGACGCATGTTCGCATACGGCCGTATCGTTAATCTGAGAGCGGAGACAATCGATCTCGTTAACAATCTGCGACACGTAGGCTGCATCATCTAAGATCTGCTAATCCAGTCGCATTAATATTGAATTTTGAGCGACTCTACGATGAGCCGCCGCGAACTAGGTAGACGGAAGACAAGTTTCTCTTACGTTGCTGCACTTGTGGAAAGAAGGAGACATGTGAGTAAGGCACAAGTGGCGATTACAGCTATCGCAGCCACTGACTGCCCTGACGCTTGGCTTTTCGCATTCCGGTACTGAGCAGGTGAAGAATCTGGGCGTCATTGTGCGTTTGGTAACCTGAGGTTGACAAGGTGTGAGGGTTGTTGGGTAGACACAGGATTTTGTCGATGGGTCAATGGAGTGAGTGCCTGACTACCTCTGTCATGGCGGGGCGGGTAAGAGCCTTCCTCCACCAACGGGGAGTCCTAGGCTACCCGACATTGCTATGCGAATGCGCAGCTGGCAGGGAGACAGCAGCTCATGTTATACTGCACTGTAGGATGCTTGTTAACGAGCGGGAGGCTCTACGAAAACGGCTGGCGCCGATAGCACTAGAGACCCGTGAGGACCTGTCCGCCGCTATGAATAACCCGGAGAGCTCAAGGGAGATAGCCCGCTGACTCCTTCGTACGAGGAGATTAGCCATGTACGATCTAGCGGAGGCGATTGGAGGAGCTCGCGAGCGGCCGCGCCGTCCTCCGCGGAAAGAAGAAAGAGGCACTCTACTGGAGGTAGCCCGAGAAGATCGCGTTGCTGGAGAGCCACCTGCATCGCGCCGGAGTTGGGTAGGAGCTTCTTTAGGGAGACGCGAGGCTCCTGAGGAGTTTTGGAGCCCCTTTTCCCTGCCTTCCCTAGCCTGACTCTTGTGTGTAATAATGAGCCCGCGATAGATGGCATAGAAGTTATGGCATGGCTGCACTGCGGGCAGTTGCATGCATGGCCATACCGTAGCGCGCCAGGGGGGTTTTTTTTAAAAGGGTGTTAGCTAGGCTATTGAGACCCCCTAGGTACCTAGGGATGTTTGGAATCAGTGGTTGATGTTAGGTAGCTCTCTATAGCCAATTAGGTGGGTGTCACGCTCTGGGCCTCATTGGCCCATAGGTACATGGCGTATACGTCTACATAAGTATACATCACTCGCCAATGCTTGGTACGAGAATCTCTCCCTCTTCAAGCTTTAGCTTTGTCTGTTACCTATTGCTTGGAATATACATGAAGCTATTCCCATCTATTGTGTTACGAATGGCGTTATCACGTTATGAGACAGCGCTCAATTTGGTTACCATCTGTATGTTAATCGTGAGATGGAGAAGAAAGGAAACAAACTACATACAAATTGCGCGGTGGCGAATTATCAAGTACACCTGCCTGATGTTTGGCTGAGCCAAGCCTGAACCAAAGCGGCGATTGCGCTAAGCCTGATTTATCGCCAATTAAGTTAAGTATGTAACCACAGCCAAAACCTTTTAGACCAATTTTATCAAACACCACCTTATATCAAGCCTACCCAATAGACCCATTAGACACCCGAGGCATTCCCAATAGTAGTTTTCAGGAGTTTCGGAAGGAATCCATAACAGGTTGAGCCTTCTCTCATTCATGTCCTAGTCTTGACTTATGGTACCGCCGCTTGGTCTCCTCATAGGTGAGTGGACGAGAGTACCTTCGCCTAATATCAGCAAATCCTACTAAAAGACCCTTCTTTCAGTATATAAAAAACAATTATGTATCCCCTGAACTGTATAGACGAATACAGAATACCTACTAGAGAAGAAGTCTATGTACTAGACATTGTTCCCTTCACCTCGGGCCCTGCCACGATATCGTCGGACCAAAAGCTGTCACTGTTCAACCCATTAAGCCTCAGAACTGGACCGATAGTAGATCTTGTCACGAATCATGGGAACATCACCTGCGCCAGAGTATTCGATGCCGCCAACTCTATCGTATGTACGGCTGGCGAAAACGGCACCATCTCCATGTGGGACCTAAGGCAAGATGCGCACCAAGCTAGAGTCGCTCAGTTTACAACAGGTAAGCAAAACATGTTGAATTACTGTGCTCGTAAAAGCCTTTCTAAGCCGTCATAGAAGGTCAGGTGCCTGTTCTATCAGTAGCATGCTCGAATACAGGGTTTTCGACGGTCGCTGGGACCGAGCTACAAAACCACCAAGCGTCCATTATAATATGGTCAGTTGTTCCGGGAATATCGGGAGGAATATCATCTCATTTTATCTAGGGACGTCCGTTCTCCATCAGCCCCGAAACTTCACTATAAGGAGATCCACAGTGACGACGTAACCGAGGTTCGTATTCCTATATATGGCCTCCTGGCTTGTGGGCTAACATAGAGCAGTTGAATTTTCACCCTGGTGACCAGAACATCTTATTATCAGGATCGACAGATGGCCTCGTGAACATCTGTGATACCCGGATCACTGACGAGGATGAGGTCATAATCCAGACTTTCAACCATGATTCTTCCATACATCATGCGGCCTTTTTGAATGACACTGAGGTATATGCGATCTCGCATGACGAGAGATTGGCTCTATATGACATGGCCGAGGGGTATGAGAAGGGCGCAGCCACGGTTGATTATGGAGACATGAGAGCTGTCCTCGGCTGTCAATACATTGCCAACATCTTCGCCAAGGCAAATGGTGCTGGTGCTGTGATTGGTGCAGGTGCTCACGAGTTAGTACAAAGAGCGTTCTACGACTTGTACCATTACTAATTCGAGACAGGCAACGAGCATTCGAGTTGATACACCTCACAAAGGGCGATGCTTGGACTTTGGACCGAGGCAATAGTGTCGGGTTGGCAGGAGCACATTCCGAGGAGATCGTCCGAAGCTTCTGCTTTTATGATGAGGCGCAGATGGTTTTCAGTGCTGGCGAGGACGGGTATATCAAAGCTTGGAGAGCAAATGCATAATATCACCAATTGCGATACTGCTGCTATGTCTCTCTTTCGTTCAACCATATTTGTCATGTTTATTCTTGGATTTTAAGTCCAAGAGTTGCTCATGATAATCGCCCTCTCGTCTAGCCTTTTTCAGCCTCTTAACCTCTTCCTCGTCGAGGCGCCTCCCGACAGCATCCTCTAACTCTTTGCGACTCACTTTAGCCTTTTCTTTTAGCTCTTTGGATGCTTTCAGTCTAGGCTTGAAGCGTGCTTGCATGCGAATCCTCAGAGTCGACTCAAAGCCAATCTCGGTGGCATCTCCGCGAATCTCTGGTGCACCATTCGGTTTCTTAGATTTAGCTGTTGTCAAAAATGTTTCCTGTAGTGTCTGTAACTGGAAGGTCCCCGGCGTATCAGGCGTAGTGATGACAGTCCACGTCTCGGGTGGCGCGATAGCCTCAGAAGTTGCGGAGAGGATACCATGTTTATCGCAGGCTAAATATCTGGATAGCATATTAGCATCTTACAAGACCATAGCGCTAGACAACGACGTCACTTGAGACCACGTACTTCCCATATCGGCCCTTGAATCTGAAGTGCTCTGTACCGTAAATTTTGTTCGCGACCCAAACCTGGCGTACATTGTGAGGTTCGGCGCTTGCAGGGTTCGCATCGATGATGTTCTCAATAGGGTCGGTAAAGACTTTGCCATTCGCATCGCAAGCGAGACAAGTGGGGGGTTCGGTAGGTAAAACGAGCATCACAGGTCCCACTACATCGCCTACGACTTCGGCAGATACCCAGCTATCGTCATCCCCTTCATCCTCTGGCGGCCGTGCACCTGCAAGCTCACTTGGACCTACACCTTCAGGCGCGGATTCGACCTCGGTACGCTTCCTCTTCTTTGGCTTTTTGTCGCCTTTGAAAGTAAGTGGCTTTACCATTGAGTCGGAAGATGCGCGGAGCAGTTTTCGGTGTGAGGATTTCTAAATCAGTTTCTTGACAAGAAGTTGCTTCGCTGGCTTTGTAGTTTTCATCAGGTACCTAAGTAAGCTTCGACAACTAGACCCATGGGGTTTGTGGCTTATGCAATATCGGGGCTATTGATTATCATCAAATTACCTAATTCAAGGTTGTTTACCTAAGCTACCCGATAAGCACCTAGGTACCTAGGGACCCCTCACTCAACTCAGATACAACCCCGCCAAATCATTACCCGTGCAGACTCCACTTTCGTCCACCTGAAGCAGTAACCGAAGGTTGACCCGCTGAAGTCTGCACGGGTACCTTAGGTAGGTCGATAGAACTTAAAAGACGATACACGATGGTTGAAATTTTCTGGGTCGAGAACGGGTCCCTAATAGAATTGGCAGCGGTGATTGGTCCAATCAACAAGACCACAGCCCATTTAGGTAGGTAAAATGGGAGCCGGGAATCTCCTACGGTAGCGTGCGGTATCCTCCGATACCGTGTTATGGTTTCATAGAGATTAAAGCCGACGATTTCCTAAGGATTGGTCCTTGTTGGTCACATTTCAGCCGCTGATAATTTAAAGCCCCAGCCTCGTGCATAGACATTAGTCGAGGAATTACCTAGTAGCATTGGTTATCTCGAAGTCATAAATCATTAACAATATTATCTCTCTCGCCATGGCTACAGCACAACCTGTCGTTGTATCTTTGACAGATCTTCAGAGTGGTAAGAAGAGATCTCATAATTCTCTAGTGGCCTTATCATATCTGACGAAAAAAAGGCAATGTCTCTATGCAGACATTACAGGAAGCTTTTGGTCCAGAATCCCTAGGCATACTTATTGTGAAGGGCGTACCAGCCGAATTTCCTACTCTGAGGCACCAGCTCCTCTCTTACGCTTCATGGATGGGCAACCTATCCGAGAAAGATTTTGGTAGAAGCTCAATGCCCATGCGCTTTTATATCCCCGAGGTACTGACCAGGCGTAGAAACATTCACAAATGAAGCAGCCAAGTATCTTGTAGGGTGGTCAAAGGGCAAAGAGAAGCTAAAGGACGGCAGCGCGGATGAGTATAAGGGGTCGTTCTATGCCAATTGTGCATTCTACGTGGATAGCTCGCTAGAATCAGCCAAGCCGACAGAGCAGTTCACATTAGAGGAGTTCCCGGAGTACCTCGCACCGAACTCATGGCCGCCGAAGGAGATACTGCCGGGGTTCAGGCCCATTATGGAGCAGATGTGTACCTTGATCATCGACACGGCAGTCCTCGTCGCTCGAGCTTGCGACAAGTTCGCTGAAAAGGAAATCCCCGGGTACCCTGCTGCGTATCTGGAAAACGTGGTCAAGTCCTCGTCGACGACCAAGGCCAGGCTTTTGCATTATTATCCTATGCCAGATGAGGCTTTAGCGAGGGGCATGGAAGAGGACAACTGGTGCGCCGTGCACAAAGATCACGGATGCTTGACTGGTCTGACCTCAGCCATGTTCGTGGATGAGTTGAAGACGAATGTCGAGTTGTCTAGCTTTGAGGGCGGCGGGTTGCCAGAGACGCTCCCCACACTAGAAGAACTGTCGTCATCTCCTGACGCCCAGTCTGGTTTATGGATCAAGGATAGGAAAGGCATCCCCGTCCAGGTCAAAATACCCAGGGACTGTATCGCATTCCAGACGGGCGAGGCATTGGAGCGAATCACCAATGGCAAATTCAAGGCCGTTGAACATTCGGTTAGGGGTGCATACGCGAAGGGGATTGCGCGGAATACATTAGCAGTCTTCACGCAGCCAAACTTGGGGGATGAGGTCGATCTTGATCAACACGTCAACTTTGGCGAATTTGCAAGGGGCATCATAGCTAGAAATACGGTCGGATGAAACAAAGGCAACTAAATGCAACCAAAGAGAGAAGGTTTTATGCGAATTAGAAACAACATGCTGTCACTGACAAATAAGGATTTCTAATCTCTCTCCTACCTAGGTACCTGCAACGCTGACTGCCTCTACCGGTCCTGTGTATCATTCCTAATCATACTAGGTATGCTTTTACGGATGTTGGTTTATGACCTAGTACTGGCCGAGGGAACCACATAGCGCGGTAAGTAATCCGAATCTCCAAGGCAGACAATTGACCCACCCCGTATATGACCCGTCTGGCCCTGCAGATGTCAAATTACCTGCAGATGGCGCAGATGGCGCAGATGGCGTCACCGGAGTTTCATATGTGCGTCCTACTACGTAGGTACAAGCTGCAATTTGCATTTGTTATGCATGCAGCTCGTTCGCGCGGGGCTGCCGTGCAGCGTCAGACTAAGCTCTCTCACCCTTCCTCCTTCTCCTCCTCGACCTCGCCATCAGTACTCTAGATAGCTGAATAAAATCCTCATTCGCCCTACCTCTCAAGTCGCGAGCTCAAGCTTCTTTCTAACCCCACACACACCTAAAAACCAAACTCCAAACACCAAACAACGAAGAAGAATTCAGAGTTGCTGTTCCTTTTATATCTCATTCTCCCATCTTCATAAACATGGCCCTCGCCCCTAAATTCGCTGGTCAGAAGCTAGCCTTCTCCCAGCCCGCCGCCGCCGGTGCCGTGGCCCCAACTGTACACACTCTAGAGCTCTTCCTCGACTACGTCTGTCCGTTCTCGGCCAAACAATTCAACACTATCTACAACGTCGTGGCGCCCTTGATCCACTCAAACCCGAAATGGGCCTCCAACGTTCAATTCATCTTCCGCCAGCAAATCCAGCCCTGGCACCCGTCCTCGACGCTCACCCACGAGGCTGCGCTGGCGGTGCTGCAGCTCGCACCGGAGAAATACTGGACCTTCAGCGACGCCCTGTTCAAGGACCAGCAGTCTTACTTCGACGTCAATGTCGTCAACGAGACTCGCAACCAAACCTATCGTCGCCTTGCCAAGCTTGCTTCCAGCGTCGGCGTGGATGAGGCTGCTGTCTACGACCGCCTCGCCATTCCCGACAAGCCCGCCGCGGACGGAAGCCTGAACATTGGGAATAAGGTCACCACCGACCTTAAGGTCCTGGTTAAGACAGCCAGACTCGTGGGCGTCCATGTAAGTCCTACCGTCATCTTCGACGGGGTGGTTGCCAGCGACATAAGCTCTGGTTGGACCAAGGAACAGTGGGAGGAATGGTTGACCAAAAACATTATCTGAAGGGGTAGCCGAGTTGGAAGGGATCTAGATAGGGTGATTGGTGTAATAAATGTATAAGCTCTCACCTACCTATCTAAGTCTTCTCAATGCGATTGGGTGTTCACTGGGAATACGAGATACCTCATCAATGAGATTGGAGCCTTGCAAGAACTTCATATAGCAACTCATACGAACACCAATTATGAGACGAAAGCGTCTCGAGATTTAATCCAGCGTAATTTCATGTAGGAATTGTATCAATCGTGACCAGACCAGAAGACGGCCAGGCGACCAGCTGCCATCAGCTGGAAGGCGCAAATAATCCATCATTCCCTTTACAGGGGGGGGATTTGGGAAACCGACAAGCCAACTTTGTCGGCTCAACCGAGAGAACGACATCCCAGTCTAACTCGGTGAGCCGACCCGAAGATGATGTTTATCAAGCTATCCAACCTACTTCAGTCTCCTGCTGTAATACGCCGCCACGTGATTGCATCAGGGACTACTCCGATCCGTTTGCTTATTAGGGCTGACAAGCAGCGCCTACGCTCATTCCGATTCAAAACAACGTCGACGAAGACGGCTGGCCCCCAGGCTGCGCAGAGAAATCGTATGGCAGCTATATCTCCCAATTTTACTCTTTCACATTGCTCACAAGACCTTATAGTGTTGCCGCCCAAGTTTTGCGTCTACCACGCCAGTACATTCAAAATGATATTTGTTGGATGGTTGAAAATGTCCACTTTATTCACCTTCGCCTTCTTTAGCTTCGTCGTCATCCCAGCCCGTTATAAAAAGGAAGGGCTGTCTCCTACCGTGGCACGCAGTTAGTTCAATCCCTTTTTTTCATTCCGATCCGCTTTACCACTGTTATTTTCCTTGTCGTTTCACGTCAAGACGGCCACCAAACCCTACCGTCTCTATTATTTCAATCTCATTCAATGCTCACACACCTATTTAGCCGCCCTCTGTGCCGTAACACCATTAGTATTAGTGGCCTACATCTCCTCGCCATTTGTCTCCTCCATTTTCGTGCGTCTGCCTCCCTTCGCGCGGCAGTCTGCGGCTACGGCGCAGAGATACCTCGCGAACATCCCCATGGAGGCCGAGTTGGAGATCACAACCATGAATTTCATCGCCAGGCCAAGGACTAGTGTCGTCAGGCTTTCCGAACTAGCGCCCGTGAATAGACGGTTCGGGATCGTGAATGTTGCCAGGGGCACGGCAGCCGAGAACGCCGCGAGGAAATGGTACATGTCCCGCGCTGTTGGCAACTTTTACGTCCCAAAGGCCACTAAGTCGTCTAATGACAGGGGTTGGGACCTACTCTGGAACAAAGCTATGACTCGAAGACAGTTGCTCTCTCGGGCAGCAGAGTCGGGGTAAGGGTTGCCAGCAAACCTGATGCGGCCTTGAATGCCTTAAAAACATCTCCATCCCCCCAAACCGTAAAAAGCGGATGTCCTGCTTGGATTAATGCTATAATTGCTTTGGCCGCCTTAGGTATCCAAAATAGTCTCCACCCTTACCGATGATACGTGTGTAGAATTATTTCAGCTATGCCAAACCAGCGATTGTATGTCGAAGTTCCGGTTACACGACGACGAAGCTAGCGGTGGATGCTGCGAAATAGCTATAAAAAGTTTACAAGGCGCCCTGGGATAATAGCTGCGGCAGTACAGTGACAGATGGTGCACATAATGATACATTTATGTATATAGCATCACAAGGGCTTGGAAGTAGTCTCGAACGATAATAAGACTCTATGATCACAAAATTCGTTGACCATTCGGAAGTCTCCCTCATAGCGTCTTGCAGCTGTGGATCTCTCTCTCTCTCTATATAGCTTTATTTTAACCTTCGCCATTTCGGGGTTCGTCTATAGGCTTAAATGAGTTTTAGAGTACCGAGAGCTGAATAGCTTCGTTGACACACTTTCGAGCAAGACCCAGTCCTGTATTTAATATAATTTAGCGCGTAGAACTGAGTCTCGCGTACTTCCCCTATACAACAACTAGTCTAGCCCCTCTACCGTAACCATCAAGTTACTTAGGATGGAGTATGCGAAAATTAAGGGTGATACTCTGCGAGCCCAACTGTCATGATATACTTCGGCCCTATTACCGTTGAAAAGCTGCCATGAGAGGATATTAGGGGGGCATTCATAAGTTGAATCATGAAATCATAATATATCACAAGGGCTGAATACAGGGCTTGGAGGATAACTCAGTATGAGAATAATATTCTATGATCGCATGGACCCTTGACTACCCAGAAGACTCTCAAGGCCTCCTGGGAGTCAGGCTATGTACAGCATTCCTTTCGGCCTTAAGCCCTCTGTTTCGGCGTTTAGCTCGATGTCTTGGTTGCCTGAAGAGCTTCATGTACTTCACATCCGGAACCTATGCAATACGCCTTCATGCCTATACGAATATATTTTACCAAGGAAAATGGCATCTCACGGGGCCTGGCATAGGTGATCTCCCGTTAAGTGGCCACCCGTAGTACACGGATGCTCCCGTGCAGCATAGTACTTGGAGAAGTCGGTATCATGTCCACGATACTACCAATATTTACACCGTTGTCAGAAACGGCAGCCTACTTAGTCACTAGTCACCGTTCCCCAAGAACTCCAGTAGCAGGAAGTCTTGACGGTAGGCTTTTGGGGCCTAGATTTCTGTCATGCTTATGAATCGCTCTTTCGCTTTCCAAAGCCTTATTCCGGTTTATTCGGTTTTTATATCTCTCGTTCTTGATTTAGAACTCACCTGGATACCTCCTCTAAAGTACAGCCCTTAAATTTATGCTCCAGGGGGAGCCGGTTGATTCGAAATAGGTAGGTAGCATTAGGAGCGCAGCTATAACACAGCCAGACTTATGGCAAGTTAATTTTTCGTTGTCACTGTGTTGAGGGGAGAGAGGTATCATATGCCTCGAGTGGTATGCCATTTCGACTTTCGACTTTCGACTTTCGACTTTCGTACGAAAAGATTCTCAGATTGAGCATATTCACGAGCGACTCGACTTTAGCAAGGTCACTGCTAATAGTATGGCTGTCTGGGCTGTTCAAATTGGAACTACCTGTGCAGTATTGGCTCACTTGGCAGATAATTGATTCGGTTTCTTCTGTGGAGAGGTGATCACACCTTGGAGTGCCCTTCAACATATATTTAATGATAAGCAGCTGTGGTCGACGTACGGTGGATGCTTGAACGACGGGTGGCGGTTAGGTGCTGTGGAGGTAGTCGTGCACGCCCGAAGATGGCCGGCAAGCGACCATAGTTGAAAACGAGGAGAGGGGGGCTTGGGGGGAGAGGAGGTTACTTATACTCGCGAGAGTGCAGCTCGGGCGCTAGTAATAACCCGGAGTCTCGCATGTGATATGAGATAGCAATCGCTCCCAGAGCCTGTAAGCCTTTGTGTAGCTCATGAAGACTTTAAGGTTGCTCAGCTCACACACGCGCACACTCTGGTCACAGGAGGCCCTTCAGGAACCTATTGCACCCTCTTGGTACGCCCAATGCATTGTTATTCAACGCAGAGGGTAGCACGACCTATAGGCAGACATGCGCCTCGCCGAACTCATATTTGGCGTCTATTAGCCCTTAGAGCTGTTGGAATATTCCTCTAACGCCTTTGGCTTTGCTGCATTATACGACAGACGAGGAGAAGAAGCAAAAGACAGACGAGGAGAAGAAGCAGGAGACATTCTTCTGCGAAATCTACCTTATAACTGCTATGAGCTGACCGTTGACAGAGGCACTGACCCCGCAGAACACTTCCTCCCCAATTCAGCTGGGACTAATGCCCGAGACCAGAACATGAGCACCTACCTACCTTTAGTCTCTTGCCTTACATCAATATCAAAGGCATTCGCCCCCGGAGACATCGCTATCACCACCAACTCTTCGACCGCGGTGGGGAGGTCAAGACTGGCCAGGCGAGCCTAACACAACCTGCTGGAGAGGGGGTTAAACAAGAGCCACCTGCGACACCCATGAGGGACAATGGGGATGTTCGCTCTGCCGACGTGCGTCGCGGCGGGATAGTGTCCATGTAACACGCCGTTAAGTCGCCGACAGCAAAGTCTGGGATATAGTCTAGCACGTTGAGGCTAGGTAGGCGGGAAACGTTTAGTAGAACTTGCCTTGTAGCCGCCAAGGAGGCCGGCTTGAGTATGGTCTGTCGTACCTGTGCCGCTCGATCCATCAGACATAAAGCTGAGGTAGGTGGTGGTGTAGTGTATGTCCTGAGTTGATGTTCGTCGTTTCCGCTAGAGTCATGGGGGAAGCCGCCTGGAAGTGCCGCAGTGGGCTACTTTCCATTGACCTCACCCCGTGAGAGCGCAACCAACCACAGTATGGTCACGATTTATTATAACGCTGGCCTGGGATTCTATGGATGGGCTAATTGCGACAATGACATGACTCTCATGCAGGCTTTAAACGTGGGCCGGTCTTTATAGATGATGTTATCCCAACCCTAGAGCAGTAATTGTAAACCCGACTCGGGCTAGACGCCCTAAATGGGGAGGATCCTACCTAATGTCTTAGGATATGATTATGTTGTGGGTATTGTATGGAAGTCTACCTACCCGCGCGGATCTGCAATGGACTGTTGTAATTATATCATACGAAGGCATCCTGCGTAGGGCTCGGATACCTATTGAATGAGGCTATTCAGAGATCCGGGGCAAAGGTCGAAGGGACACAAAAAAAAAAAAAAAAAAAAAAAAAAATCAGATATAGGCAGGCTTATTACGGCCCTACCTGTGTGGACTTTTAAGAATACTTATAGAGAACGTTGGATAGTAGTGATTGTCATTTATTCATTTGTGCTTGCTGTTCATAGTCCCACGGTAACTAGCCATTCATAGAGATTTAACAATAATAGTTTCTGCATAGCTGTAGGAGAAGCACTTCAACAAGACCTCTAATCTATCTACTATAAGCCGCTTCACTACCTTCGGACGTCGCATCGCTCCTTCACAAAGTGGTGTCGTCTCAAATATGACGTCATAGTACTTACTGTATGGCACTGTGATTTTTTTTTTTTTCTTTACATATAACCGAGGGGCAAATGATAAGATTATCGGATAGCGGGTAAGCACCAGTATATATTGAGTTAGGGTAAATCTTGGTTGTGCGATATCGCTCACCATGCTCACTGTTGTCCTTCTAAATATCGCGACCGCTCGATTCTGCCCAGGATGTTTCTATAGGCGGAGGACACAGCCTACCTACTACTTGGGTACACTGCACTCATGACTGTGGAATGCATCATGTGTTCCGACGCGCGCATTACTTTCTCAGACGTCCATTTACTTTGATCAGAGCAAACTCTCCTGCTTGGCGCACAATGGCAACCCGGCTAGCCCAGCCAGCCCGCCGAACCTACAATGTACGATAGTGCCCGTCTCTCGTCTCCTCCGCTCTGTTCGTCCTTGCCGGGCAGGAATATGGAGTGGAATTGAATTGAATTGAATTGAATTAACCCTCCCGCTTACCAAGTGCATATCAGGACGCTATCGATGCCCTCAATTCTCTTCAGACGCCATATGCCATCGTCGAAGCCCGCCGCAAGGCCGGCATCCGCCCTGATGCCACCTCCATTGCCGAGATGCGCATCTACCTGCGGCGCATTGGCTATTCGCCCTCGGACCTAGACCGCCTGAATGTCTTACATGTCGCGGGAACTAAGGGAAAGGGCAGCACCTGTGCATTCACCGCCTCCATCCTCGCCCACTATCAGGGCGCACATGTATTACCACGCAAGGTTGGCCTGTTCACGAGCCCACATCTGATTGCTGTACGTGAACGAATCCGTATTGACGGCGCGCCCGTTAGCGAGGAACTCTTCGCACGATACTTCTTCGACGTCTGGGATCGGCTGGGCGACGCTGAAAACCGCGAAGGCCCCATGATGATCGATGAGCGGCTCGGTGTTCCTACGCCTCCACGGCCCACCTACTCCCGTTATCTAACGCTCATGAGCTATCACGTCTTCCTCCAAGCAGGTGTGGACGTTGCTGTTTATGAGACGGGTATCGGTGGCGAGTACGACGCGACGAATATTGTCGAACGACCACTCGCGACTGGGATCAGCACCCTCGGGATCGACCACGTTTTCGCTCTGGGTGACACAGTGGATAAAATTGCCTGGCACAAGGCGGGCATCATGAAACCGGGAAGCGCTGCCTTCACAATCGAGCAGCTCCCCGAGGCTGCTCAAGTGCTGCAGGAGAGGGCCGATGCCAAGGGTGTGTCACTAAAGGTCTTGGGTGTTGACTCCCGGCTCACAGGCGTCAAAATTCGGCCGGATGCGCTGTTCCAGAAAAAGAACGCGAGTCTCGCAATTGCGCTGGCCGAGACCGCGTTACAGAGGCTTGATCCCAACTTTAAAACCGACCCTTCAGCCCTCCCAAGGGAATTCGTCGACGGTTTAGAGCAGGTTGTGTGGCGTGGTCGCTGCGAAGTGAAAGTAGAGGGACCAGTGGTCTGGCACATAGACGGAGCGCATACCGTGGATAGTCTCAAAATGGCAACCAAGTGGTTTGCAGGCGAGTGCCTCGCAAAGCTCGGACCAAAGGTACTAGTCTTCAACCAACAGGGTCGCGAGGAGGCCGTACATTTTCTCGAAGGCATGATCACGGCCCTCAAGGGTCGTGCTCAAGAGACCGACGACGCCTTTGAGCACGTAATCTTCTGCACGAATGTCACGCATGCCCAGACAGGCTATAAGCGTGATTTTGTCAATCATCAGTATGACCCGGAGGCTATCAAGGCTCTTACAGCTCAGCATGGGTTTGCCAAGAAGTGGACGGCTCTTGACCCCAAGGCTAAGATCGCCGTCGTGCCCACGATCGAGGACGCCATCAACTATGTGCGTAGTCTAGGTGGATCTGTGGGCGAAACACAAACGGTGCAGGCCCTCATCACAGGAAGTCTACATCTTGTTGGGGGAGCATTGGCCATTTTGGAGGGCGCCGATGCGCTATGAGATGGCAAACGGGATCAAATCAGATACATATGCCCCGTCTCATGAATATAAACGTCTAGATAAGCAAGGTAGGTAGGTAAAAAAGCCGTTACGGCAGGCAGGTTTCGTGCATTCAACGTGGGAGTCGGTTAGGTAGAGGTAGACAGGATAGATACCCTACGAGATCTGCATCGGTTCAACCCCAGATCTTCTTTGCAATGAAATGACTTGTTTTTTATATAAAGCAATTCGTAGTCTTGAGACCGGTACTAAGTAGATTGTTGGAAAGCCGAGTTCATTAAGCATTCAGGGCTGCGCATCGTACGTTGTCAGTCGGTACCTTGGTAGCTTCTCGTGTGCATTGTGCTCCCTTACCTCGATTTCAACAATTACTTTCTTGATCAATCCAGTCCACGCCCTTAATGTATTGATTTACCGGGCTATTTACCTGTATATATTTTGCTGTGCTGTTAATGCTCTTCTTTGGATTCTTCCAGATCTGACCAACCAACAGCTGCCCTCAGCTGTTCGATCTATTCAGGCGATTATTGCTCATATCCATTCAAGGCGCCTCTATCTCTCTCGGATTATAGCAACAGATTCCTAGGTTAGGGTTTAGGAACTTTGATGAAACCCGTGTTGGTTTTTCTTCCTCTTTCTTCCGAATACTACTACTGCTCATTGCGATAATTATGATATGATAATTATGATATGACCCGCCGTCAACACTAACTACCGCGCCCTGATGAGTTTCGAAGAGGGAGTGAAGAGCTTATGGCCCCTTTCATTCGTTATATTCTGAGCCCGTCGCATGTCAGCTCCCGCTTAATGAGAGCAACATTATATTTATTTCACAACAACAACTACTACTACTATAACACACTTCTAGTCAGCTGTCTGGGCCGAACCTTACGGCACTCGTCGACCATGGCTCGCACATATGAATCAGCACTCTCGCACCTAACGGCGCTGCAATCCAACCGCGCCATCACATCTCTCTTCAGTGCTCCCGCCATCCCCGCGTCTTCTTCACCCGCAGATGCGGCCGCCTCAGTGCCTCCGCAGCGAGACCTGAATTCCCAAGCCATTCCGGAGATGTTGGCCTGGATGCAGCGTGCGGGTCTGTCGCAGGACGACCTCGCGGCCAAGCTCCGCTGCATCCATGTGGCCGGCACCAAGGGCAAAGGCTCGGTCTGCGCATACCTCACCGCGCTTCTGGTGCGAGGCGACGAGGAAACCCGCGCCACCGCCGGCAAGGTGGGCACATACACGTCGCCACACCTCGTATCGGTGCGCGAGCGCATCGCCATCGACGGATCCCCTATCTCGCGGGACCTGTTCGTGCGGTACTTCTTCGAAGTCTGGGATGCGTGCACGGAAGCGGCGCGGGCAGAACTCGCTGCTCGACACGCGGGGGGCGAGGGGAGGAGCACAGAGGAAATATCGGAACAAGAACTTCAGGGTCCCGCTACGAAACCTTTCTATTTCCGTTTCCTGACCATCGTGGCGCTACGCGCGTTCCTGGGCGAGGGCGTGCGCAGCGCCGTCATCGAATGCGGCATCGGCGGCGAGTACGACTCCACGAACGTGCTGCCTCCCGCATCGGTAACTGCATCCGTCGTGACGCAGCTAGGTATCGATCACGTAGGTATGCTGGGCAGAACGTTGCCTGAGATAGCGTGGCATAAGGCAGGTGTGTGTCGGCCGAACCGGAAGTGTTTTACCAGAAGGCTTGAGGGGAAGGGAAGCACGGAGGAGGCGGCGGCAACTGCGGAAAAAACTATGCAGGTATTGCGACAGCGGGCCCAAGAGAAGGGCGCGGCGCTCGTGGAGCTGGAGGACGCAGATGTCGAGAGATGGGGTGGTGTCAAGGCTAGTGAAAAGGGGCCGGGAAGCCTTGAAGGGGATTTCCAGAAATACAACCAAGCGCTTGCTGTATGCGCTGCGCGCGAGCATCTGCGTGTTCTTGCAAGCGAGTCTTCAAATTCCAGTCGTAGTAAAGGAGGACAGGGAATAGGTACGGCCATATACGAGAAGTTGGACGATATATCACCATCATTCACCTCGGCGCTGCAGTACGCACGGTTAAGAGGCCGCTGTGAAACACGCGAGGATGAACACGCACCCATCACATGGCTCATCGATGGCGCACATACGGCTGAGAGCTTAACGGAAGTTGCACGGTGGTTTTCTAGCAAGATCAACCGAGACGCGTCCAAAGGAAAGGTGGTCCTATTATTCAACCAGCAAGACCGAGATGCCACGAAACTAGTCAGGGGGCTGTTGGAGGACATCAAAGCAAACGTCACTAGTTCACCGGACCACGGACAAGCATTGTTATTCACACATGGAATCTTCTCGCGAAACGATTTGGGACCCCGAGCCCTGTCGAGTAATACCGGCGAAACAACGGAGCCGGAGCGCGATCTTTCTGTCCAAAGAGCAGCGGCCGAAGCCCTACATACCATTTCCCCGGCCACATCGACGAGCGTCCTAGATAATGTCGCGGATGCCGTGGCTGAAGCCAGGACCTTGGCGATTCATAACAACGACGGCGAACGAACGATAGTCCTTGTCACAGGCTCATTACATCTTGTAGGGGCTTTGCTACGCACATTAGAGCCAGATACTAAGGGCTAAGCTACATTCATTTTACTACAGTTAGAGTCAGAAAATATCTCGTGTATAAAGGAGCATCAGAGGCTCGGGGCGTTATGTAAGATTCAACATGTTGTGTGAGATTCAACATCTGCGCCAGCAGTACGGACCTTTCTCCTGTGGGAAAAAGACAACCAAAGAATATAACGAAATTGCCTAGACAGCCTTGATATATTCGGATACCATCCCATTCCGCCTCATCGGTTTCACTCATTGCCGGAGCGCTTAGGAGCTCCGGCGCCTGATAGTTATAAGTACGGGCCATCGTGATGTGCGCCCTGGTTATTCAACAATATCCGTTAGTATTGCCGTAGCCCAACTCACCTATAGCTCAATATGACTCTGGTAAGGCTCTTCAAACATCCCCTAGCAGTTTTGAATCGGCTCATGCTAGACGAATAAACCTCCTGGCATAAATTCCCATGATATAATGAAAATAACATCTAAGTTGGAGAGAGGTAGATAGGCAAAAAAAAAAAAAAAAAAAAAGCGACGCAGAAAACAGTTCAGTTCACAAAAACTGAACAGTTGTTAAACTGTGAAGCTGATCACTAATTATGAATGGTAATTTCGTAATGCAACTCTCCTACATATTCTATACTTACCTTATTGCTACACCTACCTAAGGCTCAAACCCCTATCTTCGAGGTAGAGATCTCTAGCAACTAGGCGTCAATGCATAAGTATCTTTTACTACTATCTGCGCTGTGCCACTCAGCTTCCCCTGAACCGTATGTTCAGCTAACTTGTCTAGATGGCTCGTCATATCATGGTCTTCTCTATGTAAATATGGCATACTAGTAAGAAAGGCATTGATGAAAGAGTAAAGGCATTGCCTTCTGCTCTATAACAGCTTCTGCCTGATTTTAAACGGGTTCTAGATCAGGCGACATATAAACTTGAACGAACACTGCCATTAACCAAGTTTATTGTTAGATACCTCCTAAGATTGAATTTATGTGAATCACATGTATACCTTAGCCGGAAAGAGTAGTATGTAGTAACAATTCGCAAGTCTATTTTGCTATCTCATACACAGGCGCACTGGCCTCCCAATGAATTATTCTCTAGGCAATGGGGTGGTAGTATGACAGACAGGTAGAATGTACAGAGAGAACACAAAGGGAAAACACAACACATCCTACTCCTCCCATTAAATAGCGTTCTATGCGTCTACAGTGTATTTTCTTGAAATTACTCTACTTGCAGGCTCTGTAACCGAGCTTGTGTAGCAATGACCTGTTGTCCATCAATATTAGTTCACCATTTGATAGTAGAGAATCCGATGCGAGACTTACCTCGAGAGCTTGCTGAACCTCCAACGCCTTACGCACCTCACCTAACCAATCTCGACTAAGAGTCTTAGCCCAGCCTTGTAGACCATTCATCTCTCGTGCCGCGGCATCCAAGTTGCCCTCCTCCAGGTAGGTTTGTGTACGAGTCAGGATACTCTCGACGTCGTCGCCTGTCGCGAGACCTTGTTTTTTGAACATAACCTTGCTCAGCACCCAACTAGAGGCATGGCTAGCGACACCAGCATCGTCGGGAAGAAGCGACGCTTTGCGAACTTCCGACGCGACTCGACGGAAACGATCAATTAGCTGCGACGGCGTCGCAATGCCGCGCTGGTAGGCTGAAGGGTTGATCGAGCCAATGGCCGCATTGACAACGGGGTCATCAGCAGCGATCTCCTTAAGAGCCACTAGCTCGCGGACAAACGGACGCGGGTGCTCCTCATCGTCGAGACTAGCACGCACCGCTTCAACAGCAACATGTAGTTGTTGAGTTCGGAGATTCAAATCGACCACGTCGTTCCAGCCCGTCGTGAGCTGTTCAAGCTCTTTGATAGCGGAACTCAGCTGGTCTAGCTTGCCAAGCCGACCCTTGCGCTCCACCTCAACCTGATCCTGAACGTCTTTTAGAAATTGGCGTTTGAGTTCTATTGCCTGTTCCAAAAGCTGGTTCTTTAGTTTCGCCTCGTTTACACGTGCCTGTTGGTCGATTTCGGTCTGTAGCCTTGAAACGTAAGTGGCCTGGATACGCTTCATCTCTTCCTCAAACTCGGCTCTCCATTGGCTCTCCTGGGCTGCCATGATCTTCTCGACCCGGCTTACCAGTTCGTTGGCAGCCGTTTCAAATTCTTTGACCTTAGACTCGACCTCAGCGGCAGCATTTTTTTCGGCAGTGGCCTTGATCTCTCGGATCTGGGAGCCAACACGACATAGCTTGGTCTTTGCCTGATATATGGTAGAGGAAAACCGCTCGTCGGCGTTATCCGCATTCACAACAGTAATGATGTCATTGAGCATCTTAACAAGTTCCTGGATTACCGGTTCATCGGCATCCTGGACCTTGAAAGGGTTAATCGGAGTTGGTGGTGGGAATCGAGAAGGCTCGTCGACTTCAGGCGCCTTGAAACCAGATTTGCTTCTCTGGGCCTCAGGCTGCTTTTTGACGACAGCAGACTCGGCGTCTGCTGGTGCGGCGGGGGCCTGTGCGGTCTTGGGGGAGTTGGGGGAGTTGGGGGAGTTGGAAGCCGACTTTGGCTCAGTTGCAGGATCGGGTGTCTTGTCCGAAGCGGCCTTCTTGCTAGCGGCAACTTGGCTCATGGCACTCGACTGACGACCGACAGGTTCACTGCTATCGGCAACTCGCCATGAGGCACCGCTTTGGGGAGATATCTTGACCTGCACACCAGGATCTTTGTTTCGGGCGCCGCTACCAACAGTACCTGGGTACCGCTTCCGGAACTCCTGCTCCTCGAAGTAGAGAACAGCTTGTTCACCAAACGGGACATACTCGGTGAAGAAGTCGTGGAAGTTATCGTTGATGCGGGAGCACCACACACCACCGCCAAATGTCAATGCGCCCAGCAGAGTTAAGGTGAGCACGTAGTTGCGGAGGCGGCGGAAGAATCCTTTCTTCTTGACGGGCGGTACTTGACGAGGGGCTTTTACCCCTGCCGAGGACACAGACTCGGGCTTGGGCACTGGTGGCTCTTGAGGGACGTCTTTAACGTCAATGGTCGACGCAACAATATCGGCATCGGGCTTGGAAATGACAGGGCCGCTCGCAGCGGCCGTGTTCGTCTCGCTCGCAGGCAGCTTGGGTGGTTTGGGATCGTCAATTGAAGGCTTCTTCTCGTCGGCGAAGCATCTCTGCGCGGGAGACGGGGTCAGCTTCGCTCATATATAGAGACCGTGGGTTGAGCTCGTTGCCGAGACAAAAACACACAAAACATACCCTCGCAGCTGCGCCGGGAGACCTCGCGATCGCGGGCTGCCATTGACGGGCGGCAGTGGCACCGATAGGCCGACTGCCTACAGCCCGGACAGATCGCAACGAGTTGCGCAACATGAGGGCATCGAGCAGCCGTCAATGTGGCGCGGGGGGTGTTGCGTATTGGGGGAGGGGGGAGGGATGAGAGAGGTAGATAGGGTGGTGCGAGGTTATGAGGTTATGGAGACTTGGACTGAGAGACGTAAAAACCTCGGAGGCTTGTCTGAGCTTTGATCCGGGTCTGATTGGGCCAAGCCAAGCCAAGCCACCTAGCCAGCTAATGCTGGAACCCGGTCCAGCGGCGCTACAAGCGACCACTGACGGCACCTTGTGGATCTGATGACGGATGCCTACAACTACCTGCCTCAGAGGTACATGTAACTCATTACTGCTTGACCTACCTTAGGTACATACCTACATATCTACATACCCACATATATACTTATATATGTTGATGCTTGAGCCAATACTACCTACAAGTTATGATATTATGTCGTTCTATACCTGCCCATGCCCATGCCCTCTCTCTGTCTTCAGACGTAGGTTATAAAAGTTTAAACTTGGAACAATTAGTGCTCTATTGTATTACTACTTGTAATTGGCAACTCTTCGGCAGTCTGTAGCTTTATGGTCCCCATTTGATCATCTGATCACGTCGCCCAGTCTAACTTACGACCATATGCGACCAATGGCCTACTTCGGAATCTCATCAAGAATCTCAAGTATTAAAAAAGTGAAAAAAGGAGGATGAAAAACAAAACAAGACGAAAAACCCGTAATACCGTCCTACCTAGAGACCCCCCCCCAATGGAATGAATATACATCATATTTGCAATTACTCTCTTCCCCCCTCTCTGTCATGTGCTTCATTGTTGAAGTACCAATCTCCACTCATGCACGTGGCCACGCACCGACTTCACAACTCGATGGTTTGTTGCTTGCGTGGTCTTGGAAGATGGGGCGGACATCTCTCTGTTCCAGGAAGGCCGAGACAACAGCTCGGCAAGCGAATACAAGGTGTACGGTGTATAAGTAGCACATATACTACAATATTGAGGATTATCTCTTCACCATCGTGGCGCGAATTGCTACAACGCTTGTGAGGAAACGCTACTAGCAGCTGCACGGTCCTCCTGCCTGTGTGTCCCTGCCCTCGACAGGTCCTAGGTTGACACCACCCGGTCGCTGGCCCGGTCGAGTGTGGCGGGGACCGACCTGATCGAGAGGAAGCTTCTTCGCGATAGCAGTGAATAGTTCTTGCACGTTTTCAGCTGTCTTGGCCGAGGTTTCGAAAAACAATAGACCAGCTTCGTTGGCATATGCTTCCGCTTCCGCCGTCGGAACCGCGCGCTTATCAGGCTGCTCGTTTACCAAATCTAACTTGTTACCAGCGAGGGCAATGATGATGTTCTCATTCGCTTGTCGTTGCAGTTCCTTCACCCACGCCTTTGCCTTGTCTAGTGATGTCTGCAAATCGCTCGGGTTAGTTAAACCATAGCATCTATGCCACAGCGCAGTAGATTACCTACGGATTGGGTGATGTCGTAAACAACAACGGCACAGTTGGCATTTCGGTAGTACATGGGCGCCAATGACTTATATCTCTCCTGACCGGCGGTATCCCAGATCTCAAACTTGACGGTAGTGTTTTCGTCGAGGGATATGGTCTGTGTGAGAAAAGCAGCGCCGATGGTTGATTCCCTGTATGAGTCAAATTGATCCTGGACGAGTATGAGCAACATGACTCCATTGTAGGGTATGTAGAGAGTGTCCACGAGGTACCTTAACGAATCTTAACACTATCGAGCTCTAATCCAGCAAGGTTAGCTACATTGGAATCCGAGGTGATCATCAATGTCGATATAGGCACGTTACCTTTCCTACAGCAGACTCTCCTGAGCGTGCATCAGTACTGACCAGAACTACACAACCAACGGGGAGTAAACGCACCCAGCAAAACCAACTTGAACTGTGCAAAGCGAGTGTTCATGCCGCGGCCAGCAGCAGGCCCTGCCCGAGAAGCCATTATGAGACGATCCGTAGTGCGGGATAGCCAAGAAGGGCGCAGACAATCGTTGCGCGGGTGCTGCGGATCGAGAAACAAAGGAGGCCGATTGGAGGGTGCACGGTGTATCTTATCGGAACGGAGCTTGGTGTATGCAGGCTTCGAAAGAGTACGGGTGAAATAGAGAGAGCTGCAGAGGGATGAAGCGACACGACAAGGCGCTCGATTGGTAATAGGGTATCGTCGTAGTGTGTGCGATGTGGTGGTGATGAGAAGGACGGTCACTGCCTAGATGGACGTTTTGATGGATGAAGTGAGGTGGAAGCTTAATGGTCCCAGTGTGAGCTGAGTAGGTGGTACATGGTATGGATAGTGGGTAGTGGGTGGCTGAGCGTCAAAGATTGGCGCTGGGAAACCAGGGCGTTTCGCTGCTGTAGCTGGGTGTTAACTGGCTCCGGCGTCCCATTTACTGCCGATTGTAGAGTGCCGAGTGACCTACTATAGTTGCTAGAGTCAGGTCAGGTGGTGGCGCAAAGACCGAAGTATACCGTAGGATAGGACTAATGACATGGTATAGGCACTGTACTAGTAACATCTGCCTAACCTACATAGGTACTTAAGTACCTACTTGTACTTGTAGGTACATACACTGCAGATTATGTACAGATTAGGTACGATTACAGATTTCCTAGGTGGGGTCGCTTCCTCAAGTGGGGTCCTACATAGAAAGAACCTGCCCCAGGCATGTGAATACATACATGTATGCATCCTAGAGATACGCTAAGTACCTAGGTTAGGTACTATACTGCGTACTGTTTATAGGAATATGTATAATAGGTAATACCTACTTTGCTTATACGTATCCCTACCTCAGCTTTCCATCAGAAGCTTTAATCCAAGTTACAACGACGACTTTCAACCGACACATTACCGTATCCCAAGGCTCTAGGGCCGACGAGCGCCTGATTGTGTCCAATTTCTCAACTTGGAGCCTGCCTGCTTCCCCTTGAAGTTATGAACGTGGGCCAAGCCACACTCTCTTCCGGCCCATCATGACGCTTCCATACCGGGACATCAATGTCCACGTTGCCGCCGAGTCTTACACCTTCACGTCGCCATCTTCGCCCAATGCTCCAGCTCTAGTCATCGACAGGCCGACGGGCGATGTCCGCCTGAGCGAAACTGCCTCTATCAATAGCAAGCGTGTAGCCCGTGTCTCTAGCATAGCCGGCATCCTAGGTCTCATTCGACTGAGGCTAGGTAAGTTTTCCCACCCTAAGCCAGCACGGCGGTTAGGGCTGACCAGCTGGGGATAGACAAGTATGCCATCGTCATCACGAAAGCCCAACCGGTGGGCCGGCTTAAGGGACACATGGTATACAAGGTCGTCTCAACCGACTTCCTCCCGATGCGAGAACGTCAGATTCGCGACCCCGATGAAGACCAGTTCCTGTTTCTCCTGAAATCCTTCATCATGACTGGCCCAATGTATTTCTCCTATTCAATTGATCTTACCAACAGCTTCCAAAGGCAGGCATCTATGGACAGCTCTACCCCCCTCTGGATGCGTGCCGATGATCGCTTCTTCTGGAATAGGTTCGTGCAAAGCGATCTGATTGAATTTCGAAAGATGGGAAATCGGTCCCAGCAGGGTCCCCAGTCAGCTGCTGATCCTTTCATTCTACCATTGATATGGGGCACACTAGAAATACGCCCGACCAAGTTCAAAAGCACACCCCTGACCATCGTTCTCATCACTCGAAAGTCGAGATACCGTGCTGGAACCAGATATTTCACCCGAGGTCTCGATGAGGAAGGACATGCCGCCAATTACAATGAGACCGAGCAAATTGTAGTCTTGAATGACACAGCCGGTGGCCTAGGGGGCTACGCAGGAAGCACTGATATGCAAAGTGGCAAGTTCGGGGCTTCTAATGGGCGAGAGATGCAAATAATGTCCTATGTCCAGACACGAGGAAGTGTGCCCGTCTACTGGTCCGAGATCAACGCTCTAAAGTATACCCCAAAACTGCAGGTTCGCGGAATTGAAACTGCCTTCTCTGCCGCCAAGAAGCATTTCGACGAGCAAATTCGCATATATGGCGACAATTACCTCGTTAATCTAGTCAATCAAAAGGGCCGTGAAAAGCGGGTGAAGGAAGCTTATGAACAAATGGTAGAAATGCTTCTAAGCTCAAAAAAGGAAACCATCAACAAAGACCATATCACCGATGAGAAATTCCGGGTCGTCGAGCCCGACACCCCGAAGCAGGAGTTCGATCGGTTGCACTATGTCTACTTCGACTTCCACCACGAGACCAAGGGACTCCAAATGCATCGCGCAATGATGCTCGTGGATAAGTTACATGATGCATTGATAGCGCAACAGTATTTCCGAGGCGTCGATATGCCGGTTAACGGTGGGCTGGAGACGAGAAACTTCCAAACCAGCGTTGTACGGACGAACTGTATGGATTCACTCGACCGAACCAATGTGGTTCAGAGTATGCTAGCCAGATGGACCTTAGATCGCATCTTTGTGGATCTAGGCCTACTTCAACGAGGCGAGACTTTCGCCACGGCGGACCCAGCATTCGAATTCCTCTTCCGCAACCTATGGGCGGACAATGCCGACACAGTATCCAAGGCGTACGCCGGTACAGGTGCTATGAAAACAGACCTTACGCGCTTGGGCAAGCGTACCAAACAGGGCACTCTCCAAGATGGTAATATCGCCGTGACTCGTTACTATCTGAATAACTTCCGAGACGGGCCCCGGCAAGATGCCTACGACCTCTTTCTAGGCGCTTATGAGCCTAATACAGTTAATATCGGTTCGTCGCTTATATTTGCCGATCGCAGACCAATCCTGATCCAGAGCATTCCCTACGTCCTCGCGTTCAGCATATTCTTTGTCTTTCTGGGGTTGTTTAGCAAACGCTTACCCGGCTCTACTGCTCTACCCATGCGCTTGTTTATCTTTTTCTGGATGGTGGTGGCCGCCTGGTGTCTGAACTTCATCCTCCAGAATGGCATGCTATTTGTAAGTAATGATTTACTCACTCCACTTTTACCTAATGCAAGCAAATGTACTGATACTAGTCTCAGGTGAACTGGCCAAAGCTAAACCCACGGCCATGGGCTATAGAGGGTTACCAAGAGACAATTGGAAAAATCAGAAAAGACAAAGTGGTAGGTCCCTTTGTGGCAAGACATGAACGCGGACTGAGCACAGCGAGATATCTCAATGCGGAGGAGGGAAAGAAGAGGATCGAATAACCTGCCACCCTAGGTATTTCAACTTCTTGAGCACTCCAAGCCACCAACAACCATTTTTGGACCCGTTTCAATGGGCCAGCTTTTGTTCTTGCACATATTATGTGGGAAAGAGGAGGGATAATGAAACCTACAGTCAACTTGTGACTAGGTTCCTACAGATATAGAAATATTAGTTACTAATTACTTAGGCCTTTAATTTGCTTTCGACCCTCTCTTATTATGCCTTCGAACTGTAACAACGTATACTAGCAGATGATTTCAATAAGTTTGGTAGAGTGCAATCGACTCGTAACAGTAGGTAATATACTCTCTATATCTTTAGCAAATATTAGTCCATACTATTTGGATCGTTGGATCAGTTAAGTGCTTGTACTTATGGTGCGTGCAAGGACAAAGGTGAAACCAAATCAAAAAATCAAAAAGTACTCTCGATCGGGGAATCGAACCCCGGCCACCTGCGCACTGTTCATTGACAAGCAGGTATCCTTACCACTAGACCAATCGAGAAGGCAGCTGAGGCTTACAGATCCCAACCCGTGATTGTTTGTTGTTTACTACCTACCTGGGGGGATACTGTTTTATAACATGCTGGAACTGACCTTTTGTTCAGGTCACTCTGCTGGATTTTTTAGTATAGTGGTATAAGGGTTATACCTATTAAACTAATAAAATTATAACACTTAAACTTATACTTATTTTTTAGTTGTATGTTTTAAATGGCTCTTTTGTTTTATACTAATATTAATGTAATGTTGTTGTAGATTTAATATTATATAAGTTTAAAGGGTTGGAACTAAAGTTTTCTGGCGATATTATATTAGAACGGCTTCTCTAGAGGAAAAGTGCAACACCTGCACCATTCATGTAACAAAGTGACCTAAATAGAGGCCTCCCCTATAGATATGTTTTATGCCTCTCTCTTTTTCTCATCGTATTTCTTATGAGAACTACCTCCCTGCTCTTTACCTCTTTAGCACCCTCTTATATTGATTCAGCATAATATTCATGATCTTGTCATTTGGATACCTGAGCCGGGTGCCTATTGGCTAGGCACCACATTTTTGGTATATTAAAATAGCGCTTTACTACATCACTAGTAGAATCACATAGGAACAACTCTGATTCAACACCTTTCAACGCCACAGCCTCATGAACGTTGGCCTATACTATCAACGACACCAGTTGATAATATTTTATATATGCAACATTGACTAGCCCATTGTGACTCGACTTCATCAACCTTGTTAGTTCTAATCAAATATATGCATCGAGGCTGATGCTGATGCAAGAAGTAATACCAACATGGCGCTCAAGGGGTCGAACACATATCGTATAGGATAAGTGGACGACTGACAAAACCGCTAGCGCCCATATAATTATCTCAGTTATTGAAAGCTACCCGATGATGCAAGTGAAGTGGATGGGGCTATCAAAATTCGCGATACTTCGGCTGGAACTTCCAGGCTACTGAAAGTATAGCACCGTCAAGTTTCGGGGCGAAGCCGTAGTACCTCTGTCGCTGACGTTTTCGATAGATTGGATTTGCAACAACTTTCCTCCAAGCACCCATCAAGATGCCGAAATAAACCGGTAATTATCCTATAGCTCTCGCCAACCATTAGCAGTCTTATCGGGGTGTCCCTGACACTCGATGAGTCTGTGAATCATAAGACATCTAGGATATAATTCGCGAGTTTGAGGCTCAATGATAGCCGGGGCCTGATCTCCGTGGGACAAGCTGGCCGTTCATAAACCTTGATATAATGAGATCATCAGGACACAATGAAGCCATTCCAACGCCACGGGGAAGTGACATTCATGGCTCGTCCTTGCTTTTCTAAATGTGGCGCTTTCCTGCCAACAAACTCCTTATGGTTCCAGAAATCATTGCTGTCTGGACCGCCTTCCGGTACCTCCCACTCAGATCTTAGGAGATACGGCGATTTATCGAACAGCAAACGAAGAGAGTACCGCGTAGTTCCAAGTGAAGAATAGTAGATGAGCTCCATGAAATAGCCCCTATCTACTCTAACTCTATATGATTTTGGTTTGAAGGCGTCGTTTGTGGGACAGCTCTCGTTCAGTGTAGCGTAATTTAGCCGCGCTTGTGGCGATACCCATTTCGGCAGCTGTCTAGTGATTGTAATTTGCAGCTCAAGTTCTCCGACGAGCTGGGCGCCTGAGTGCCGAACGATAACTGGGATTGGATGCTAATCGATTTGGGATAGATCACCCGACTTGGTGAGCTCCCAATTGATCTCTGCACAAATGAATTGAACCAGTTCACAGCGGCACAACAACTGTAACCAGTTAATGACACCAACAGCGCAAGAAAACATAGAGTTGAGTGTCTACTCACTTCGCCAGTACCATCGCTGTTGAATTTTATCGATCTACCTTCTCGATAGAAATACCAGCTCGCCTGACTGCAGAGAAGTGAGCAAAGCGCTTCGTCCATGTTGATGATGGCTTCTATCATATACGAAAGGGGGGTTCTGTGGCGAAG
Source organism: Xylaria sp. FL1042 (assembly GCA_022495085.1). NCBI lineage: Eukaryota > Fungi > Ascomycota > Sordariomycetes > Xylariales > Xylariaceae > Xylaria > Xylaria sp. FL1042. The sequence goes on from MU380136.1 coordinate 124,575, forward strand.
ACTCGTACAGTTTTGATTGACAATAGAATCCAGGTAGTAGGATCATTAATTAAAGAGAAAGCTTTCGGATAGCTGTGTGGCATTCAAGAGTCAGCACCGGTATAGAGTCCTTTCAATCGTTATTTTTGGGTCATGAAGAACATGCGACAATGTATAGGAACTGGGTATGAAAACAGTGATGGGACTAAGCTATCACGGTAGCTTTTAAGTCTCTTCCCAATTGTAAAATTCGTCAACGGCCGAACAAGAGCGACGACAAAAGTTTATGCAATAACCTCATATATTATAATATACCATGCCAAGAGGGGAAAGCCCTGAACCACAGACGTCTGATTTTACATACTTCTCTATTCTTGTTCGGGCTGGACGTACTGAGAAAGTTCTGAGAAAGTTCCTCAAAACAACTTAGGTATATCAGTTCACGTCGCCATAATATCCTAGTATCATAAACCCCCCACTAGTATTCCCTAGATACTAATATTCAAACGGCCCTCTTCACTAAATGACATTACATGTATCGGAATCCAAACCTTGAAAGGCAACTAGCCATTGCCCCTTGTACAGAAAATCTAGCTAAAGTGTACGGTTTTTGATGCTATGAAACTAGTGTTGCCTATGCTCTCCAGGTATGTGTTTTCCTTCGAATTTATCAATGAGCATATTAGCTTAACCTACTACACGAGAATTTTTGGAGTTAATAAGTAGGAAGACTCTGGAGAAGTATCCTTCCTTTTATCATACCATTTATCTTTGTAGTCACCATCCTCGAGCTTAGGGGCCCGAACTTTGTCGGCTACCTAAGTTTCAGGCGTTGTTCGAAGTCAGGATCGTGCCTAATTCGAGTAGAACCGGCGACAGAACAATAATTAGAATTACTTAGAGGTCTGCGAGGGTAGTGTAACCCCAGACGCTAAGAGAGATAAGCGACTGATGTGCACGGATGGGGCTTATGTTAGCTCTAACATTAAATTGATCTGAGACGAGCGGGTTTTAAGCGAAGAACATTTTATCACCGTATTACTTGGCTATGTTTAAAGAATTATTGTTATTGAGTTGAACACAACTCTCAAGTACTAAAATCAGCAAAATGATATGGGCAGAAGAAATGGATCCATAAGTAATGGTGAGGCTTGATTTGTGCTATCGAGGGAATTAACAGAGCTGTGGACGACCCAGGTTAAAATTGCCTATCAAGAGGCTTTCTCAAGAGCTGTAGGCAGGTACGACGGACAGTGTATATTACTACCCCTCACAGTGACTACTCGTCACCCATCTCCATTACTTCTACAACATTAATACCACTTTTGGAGCCAACAGAGCCAAAGCTCCATTTTGGACACAAAGCATATTTTCAATCGCTACCTGCTTCCGGTACCATAATGCAGGTAATAGTGGATCCTAACCGTTGTTACGGCGGGGTTATATGATACCTTAGTTACTATCACAAGGGCTATACGTAGGTAGGGCTTGGAGGATCACTCTGAATGAGAATAATATTCTTATGGTCGCATGGATCCCTTGACTACCCCCGAAGCCTCTCAGGGCCTCCTGGGAGCCAGGGTATAAGTACAGCATTTCCTTCGACCTTAGGCCCTCTGTCTCAGCGTTCAGCTTAATGTCTTGGGTGCCTGAATAGCTTTATTTACTTCATGACTTACAAAGGACCCTTGCATCTCACGGGGCGTGGCATAAGTAGCCTTCCGTTGAGAGATCTACCGCATAGGTGATCTCCCGTTAGGTGGTCTCCCGTATGCACGCATGCTTCCGTGCTACAGGTTACTGATAGGTCACGGGTGGTTGATATTAGTATATGGATAGGGTAGGGCTCAATATTATTGATTCCTAGCCTCCCCTTACTAGAACTAGAGGGAAATCTAACTATTATATAGATAATACCAAGCTATGACCACCGTACTAGGTCGCTTCTACCTCATTGTGACCCTGGTCCCTAACAAGGCGATGGATGTTCTTGAAAATAGCTTTCAAGACTTCCAGTGCGATTTGTTTGTTATACATTAATCCCAATATAAAACTTCTCTATTTTAAGGTTGTGTACCAATAATGGTTGTGTCCCGAAGGACATGGGTGCAATTCTTATTTGGGCCTATGGGTACTCAAAGATGCACATTCTACCCCTACAGTTGATTATCTATTTCCAATAACTACCCCAATCAAGTTCTCATATTTAGCCAATATCTAGTATACCACCTTTCCTGTCGTCCATGATATCCGCGATCTTTATATCATCATTAATCATACATATATCTGGAATCTAATGTGTGAACAGCAACCAATACCGTTTCTCATCGCCTTAATTTAAGAAAAGAATAGGCAGGCAGGCGTATGTGATACCGATAATTCACTAGACATTTAAAACAATATGCTCAATATGAGAGAAATTCAGGTAAAAAAAATACACGACCAGGGCCCGATTCGAACGGACGCCCCCGAAAGGAACAGATAACAAACGAATAAATGACGTCATTCGAGTCTGTCGCATTAGACCACTCTGCCACCTGGCCTTGTATGGGTTCGGAGTTAAAAAAGAAGCTGTATATCCGAAGAAAGTTGGGCATGGGAATAGGCGGTGAAGGGGCTACTGTTCATGACCGTGACCGAAGAATAGGCGGGAAACCTCTATTTGCTTGAATTAAGTAGGTTAGTTCTATGTGTGGCTGCTAATCCATTATGTTTCAACAACGACACACACCAGTCAGTATTCTTCGATCTGCTGTGATTACACCACTATGTATGATCGATACAATGCGTGTTCTTTGATTATTATGCTGTGACTATTTTTGCTTGACGCTCGTACAAGATTCGGCTAGAATCTCTTTCCCAAGAGTAGTTCGAGCGCGTAGTGCTTTACCACAAATCAACGCTGTTAGGCCGTGTTAGCCACTCGTTTACTCGCGTTTCGCGACCACGCGCGGCAAGTTCTTAGGTGTATAACTGTCACAGCAAAGAATTTAGCGCTCGCGTTAGTTACTGAATCGATTTGATTGATACAAGCTTAAAATTCAGAAGCAATAAGGCCCGGGCTGCGTTTCGATGACGTACAGGAAAATGGTATTCTTCCAGCGCACGTCTTCCCCTACTCTTAAGGCGTCCGTACCATAGCTGGGTAGCCGGCAAACACGCAGTCTCTCCCTGGCCTAGACGTAGATCAGACTGATCTCGGCAGCTTTCAATAGAGCGGACAACCCATCGGGCTCGCGGCCGATTCTATTACAACTTGTTCCGTCTTCGTCTTCTCCAGGCCCTACTTACCGAGTATCCTCGCCACGTCAAACCGACGATAGGGGTATTTTGGATATATGGGAAGGGCCACCAGATTCAGCTGTTCATCACGTTCAATCTTGTCAATCTAGTTCTTAGTCTGCCCTATTTCTTCTGTGGGCCAGCTATCCGATCTGGGTCGGCATCGCTGTGGGCATCACATAATGTGGCTAATGAAATAGAAAGGTTGGGGAAATTGATCAATGGGATCTAGAGGATGCCTTGTGGACTAGCTATTGTTAAATTCAAGGGAGAATTGTGGTGCTATAACAATTAGCTGCAGGCAAGATATTCAAGTTAAATTTTCGCTAACCAAAATAGTGCTATCATTTCACCGATTGCCATAATACGCAGAATTCAATAGTCCATTGCGATCAAGATACTATCAAAGACAAGACATGGTGGCCCCTAAACCTAACAAAAGCCCTCGGAACTAATGACATAGTCTTTAACCAGCCGTGTTAACTATCGCCTAATGAATACCTAGTCGCTTGTAGCATTAATGCACTGCAGGTCTTTCTATCCGCCCGCGTTAGCGATTGCCCGTTCCACACAACCCGACTTAATGGTGATGGGCAGCGTGAAAGTGAAGGCGTTAACGGCGGTCCGAGTGCCATCCTCGCTCATCTTGTTAATGTCATGGCTCTCCCAGGCGGTCGTCGCGTCACAGCCCTTCTCCTCGCTTTTGAGTTTGTTACCACCGTCGTCGATGAAACCTAAAGGCTACCCGCCAATTCGCCACCTGAGGAAACACTGAAGGGCTGTCAGCAACATAAGCATCTTGTTGCAACCTATCACATGTTAGTGCCAACACATTCCTCTAATTAAGAAGGCTTGGGACAACTGACAATGCATCATATACCCGATTATTTGTGCGGTCTATCAGAGGAAGCATAGGATGGCTTTTCGTTTCCAAGGTGGCGAGCAGAATAGTCTCGAGATAATCATTAGTCATTTTGCGTAGGGTATCAGTAGCTAATGGCAGGGCCGCTGATTTTCCAATTAGCCACTTCTAATTAGCTCGTAGAATTAATCCCAAACTTGGAATCGTTGACAAATAGTTTTAGAAGGGGCTGTATTGCGTCTGCAAAAAACTTACCTTTTCCGTCTCTATTAACATATTGCGATATGACGATAAAATATAGATTCTTGTCACTCGCAATAGAGTCCCAAATTGGTTGCAAGCAATTTTGATGACACATAATAGTTGGGGACGAAGTCACGAAGCTGCGGGAGAGAAAAAATCATTGAGATCATTACACGAGAGTTTGCCACCACCGGTGGCTGTGTAGATGAGAGGCACGAGGAAGTCGTTAATCCAAGATTTCTCGTCTGGCTAATGTGAGGTTCCGTAAGGGGACCTATATGCATGATCAAGCCTGCAATCGTTTTTATTTCTTATCTTCCCAACCAAGTTCATGTACCAGGTACTGCTATAAAGGCGGCTATGTCTAACCTCGTCACAGTGGGTATAGCACAAGGATCAACGCCCGTAGCCTTATCATACCAGGACATCGTCGAATATTTTGCAGCCATGTTGCCGGGAGCGTTAAGTCGAAGCATTGTGGGGTTAGCTCTTGGCCACGGCGGTCTGGTCAATGGCCATGCGGCTCCCGTAGCTAGAGAACGTGTTCCTAGCACTGCATTCTGAAGGTGGAGGTTGATGTAGAGGTTCGCTTAGGTATGTTTGTAGTTCAGCTTGGTTGGTTCATTGGGTGATTTTCACCGTCTGAAAGACCATCTGACACCGGGTTCGTGGGACGGCTGCCACTAGGGACCCCGAATATTCTTATACAAGGTAAGTGAAATTTAAAAAGATTCAGAAAGTTAAACTCAACATTGGAAATAGAAGGAAACCCCCATAACACAATATCGCGGTCACATCGCATGGTCTTCCTTGTCTTTTGCTGTAAGCCACCCCACGTATTGGGAGAGAACGAAGCCTTAGAAAGGGTAATCATAGTCGGAGGTAGAGTAATGGTTGAGATGACTATAAGAGAGATTTACGTGATTGAAACACTATTGCCGGGCGCCTCAGTATTGCTTATTGTACTTGCACTAGAGGTTGATCCCACAGGTGTATTCCTGCTGGATGTGAATTAATTCGATGTGGTTCCATTGGTCGAACCCCGGCCGAGGGGTTTCCATTGGACGTACTTCCACCCAGTCCACTTGATGTTCTAGAAGGCGATGCTGTGCTTGTGCTTGGTCCCTTAGCGCTGATTAATGTGCTCTCGGATATGGACGTAGCTATACTATTAGACCCTATCGAGCTCGTCTAGCTAGACTTTAAGCTAGCGGGAGTAGCAATCGAGGGTACGCTGATGGTTGGTTCTGTCCCAGTAGACGTTACATCGGTGAATTTCGTCGAGATGGGACCACTCAAACTTGACTGGGAGGACAATAACTTTCCAGGATGAAACGTTGGTGCCGGGAGTAAAATAGGGGCTTCACTCCTAGAACTGGGAATGTCCCGGCCGACTCCTCCAGGTCCAACTGGGGAGCTATTGGGATATAGTTTGTTAGAAGTAGCATCTTTAATAGCAATCGTGGTGTTTTTGGTTATTATAGAAACAAGACTAAGTAATTCCGAGCACGTAGTCAGCGCGAATGTCTCAGTCTCCGTGACGGCCCGCTAACTATAGAGATAACTATAGCATGTTCACTTCCATCTACATACTCCTTTCCTTTAGCTTTTTGAAACCTAAATCAGATCAAGGTCTCATTTCCAGCTGGCGGAGTCGATGGAGTTTTGGAAACATTGAACGCTGAAGGCCGTATTGAAACCAAGACGCGGCTAGAGTACCGTACCGAAGCGTAGCAATTACGATATAAGTAGACTACTTAGGGCGTTTGGACAGACAACCTTCTTCATCTGGTAGTGACAGATTTGCCAACAACAAAAAGGTGGTCTAAGGTACCTAGAGCCTAGATAGATAGCAATGCTACCGCACCCATGCCTTTACAGCGGGCTCATATTCTGATTACAGTAACTTTAATAAAGACTAATACTTGTTAATTATCGCCCCGTGATTGATTAGCCATTAACATATTCTCTCCAATTGTCGGTTCGTCAGACTTAAACTTCAACAAATTCGCCTCAGGGCCTAGCCATAAGCCGCAATCAAGTCTACTGTAGCATTTGCGGTGCTCCATTTCTGGAAGCTGGTCAACGGCAAGTTGCGACCTATGAATATTAATGAGCAAGCAGTTTCAATCTTTCTAATACTAATTTCAGTGATGATGAATCGGACGGTGAGCTATCTCATGTCACGATTTTGACTTCTGGATATCGTACAAATGACGGTGTTGAGCTGAAATCACCTGTTTACCACATTTAAGTCAGTATGCATTTGCCCTCGGCTCCAGCTCGGCCGATGGCGTCCAAAGCTATGTACTGCAGCTTGAAGCCAGCTACGATGACCATAACCGCTTTCCGGTTCTGGAGCTAGAAACGGCCATCGGGGCCTTTTCTGTCCATCTAGAGGGAGGCCCCCTCTATCTCGCCATCCATAAGCTATGCTACTAGTTGGTCGAATGTTTCATTAGTAGCAGAGCAAAATCCCAGGGCGCATTCTAAACACCCCTCGAGGATGGCATATCTTCTATCGAGCACTTGTGGGAGGTATTGCACCGTCATATGCCAGGATATTTTCTTCCTCTGAGTATATTATCCCAGGTCCGTATGAATACTATGGGGGTAATAGAGGTTGCCTGTCAGGTGGATAGGTAACACCCTAGTGTACGCCTATTAGACTTCGTCTATATATTGAGGCTATCCCTCACAACTACCTGTTGGAGCGCTGGAAGCCATTTGACCAATATACCCTATGGCTACTAACCCCTTTCTACCTAATATGTCAGGGTATTTGGTATCCAGAGTGAAGTTAGGTCACTAGTAGGTCACTGGTGAGTGTAAATATAAAGGTAGGGCTTAAATATTATTAATTTCTGGGTTTTCTCTCTAGATTTAAAGGGAAACCTAACTATTATATAGACAATATATAAGCTATAACCACTCTACTAGGTCACTTTTACCCTTTTGCGACCCTTGTCCCTGATAGGATTTTCTTTCTTTTAAATGCTTTGTTTTTAAGGCACCAAAAAAAAAGTACATTAAATAGCTAGCAACAACTAATAGCATAGAAATAACTTGCAAAAAAGTGTTAATAAAGGCTTAAAAGGAGTTTATAAATATATTAAAGGTAATATATAGTCTAAAGGTAAGTACTTAAATACCTACGTACCAGCTATGCCTTTAAAGTATATAAAGTATATTATTTTATTAAAATATAGCTTTTTTTTTTTTTTTTTTTTTTTTTTTTTTTTTTTGGGTTTTTTTATTTTTTTTTTTGGGTTTTTTTTTTTTTTTAAAAATTAAAATATATTTATTAAATTCTTCTTTTTTTTTTTTTTATTTTTTTTTTTTTTTTTTATGCGATTATTTCTTAAGTTTATAGCCTTTTTTTAATTTATTTATAAGTTAGCTATAGCTAACTTATATAGCTTTTTTGTTTAAAAATCTTTTATTATTAAATAAATATATTTTTATATTTATTTTTATAGCTAAAATGTTAACTATAATAAAAATACTATTATTACGCTATAAGGTTAAAGCTTATTTATAGCGGTAATATTTTTACTAATTAAAATATAAATTATTAAATATACTTTTGCTTTTACTTTTACTATTATTAATATTAATATTAATACTATTATTATTATAGCATAAATAACCTAGTTTTAGTTTTTTACGTGGCACTTGCGTAGCACTTATATAAATAATGTTAATATAAAAAAAATGCTTGCGCTATATTATACTGCCGCTGCTTAAACTTAATGTTTAAGTAAGCAAAAAGCATTAAGCTTACTTATTTTAAAATAAAAAATAAATATTTTTTTAGCTACTAGTGCTATATATTTAAATTATAGCTTAGTTATATATATTAAATAAATTATTAGCGGCAAGTAATAAATGCTTATAATATAAAAGCAGCTTTAAGCTTTATATTTTTATTAATATTTTGCTTTTTTTTTTAAGTAGCTGCTTTGTAGCTGTTAATATATAGCAGCTTACTGGCTTTTTTAAAGCGCGCAGCGTTAAGCTTGCTTATATTTTTACTGCTGCTGCCGACGCTAACGATATAAATATTTTTTTACTTGCTTTTTTCGACCTATTTATATATTACTTGCGTATTAATTATATAGTAGATTATTAAGTCTGCTTAACTAGCAATTAAACGCGCTTTTTAAAGCAAAAAAAATAAAGCAATAATATTTACTAAAAAGGCTACTACTGCTACCGCTAAAGCTATTATTAAGCAATAAAAACAAAAGCTTTTAGCTTTTAAGTATATTGCTGCTGCTGCTAAGTGCTTTACTGCCGCTGCTAAAAGCTTTATTAAGGCTTATTATAAAGTTATAAGTAATAGCTTATTAAATCGCAGGTAAGTAGCTGCTAATATATATATAAAACGCTGCCGCTTTTAAGGCTTTCGATAATAATAACAACAATAATAATAATAGTTTAAGTGCTAATAAAGAGTAAAGAAAGGGAAAGGGGGGACTTTTAAGGCTTTGCAAGGTTGTTATGTTTGCGCTAGGGTTTTTTTTTTTTTTTTTTTTTTTTAATTAATTAATTAAGCTTTTCTTGCTTGCTTAAATTATTTCTTATAATCTTGCCTTATGCTTATGCTTATATTTCTCCTAGCTATTTATAAATTATTTTTACTAATATATTTTTATTATTAAATTAAATATTTTTTTTTTTATAATGGTTTTTTATAAGCAAATATTTTTTTAACCATAAAAATATTATTTTTTTATATAGCTATTAGTTTTTAAAGTAATAATAGCGACTTTTTTTTATAGTGCTTATAAGGTTTTAAAGCGCTAATAAAAAATATATTATATATTTTATATATAGCTAGTAATTTAAGCTTATATATTATTAAATTATTTTTTATAATGTTTATAATTTTAAAAAAACCTAGGTATTTATTTAATAGTTTTATATTAAAGCGTTATTAATTAATATTTTTTATTAATAATATAATAAGCTTTTTAACCTTAAATATATATATTTATTTGCTTTTATTATATTATTTAATATATAGTTTATTGCTATAACTTAATAGCTGCTATATTTTTTTATAGCTTTGCTAAATTTACTTTACTTTTTGTTTTATGTTTTTGCTATTATATTTAAAAGGGGTATTTAACTAGTCGAAAGGTTTTTTTAGCGTAAACTTAAATAATATTTTAGCAGATATTTTTTTATATTACGACAGAGCTAGGAGCTAGCAGAAGAAAATAAAAGCTTGTTATTAAAATGGTTAAGCATAGGCCTAACTTTGCGTGTATTTATAGAGGGATTTCTTGCGTAGACTTTAGTTTTTAAACATAGCAGACTTCCACGGAATATAAATATTGCGTTTCTTTCTCCTTTAATTAAACCTTTTTACCTTGTATTACTATTTTAAATTTAAGTGTGGTAGGTTTATTAGTTGTTTTATTAGTTGGCTTCGCTATCTTAACGTAATATGCTAAGTGAATAAATATATTATATATTTATTTAATAAAGCTTAGTTTTTTAGCTTAGTTATTTTATATAAAGTAGTTAAAGGTTTATAAATAATACTTAAGTGCTTAATTTTATTTTTTAGTTTGCTTATTTATTTATAAGTAAAATATAGTACTAAGTCGCTTGTTAATAACTAGCTAGTAATATAATGTTATTTAAAAGTGGCTTATAAATAAAAAGCTTTTATTTAATATAATTCCTTTTAATATATTAAAACAAGTAAATATATAATAAAATAATAAGTCTACTAGGCTTTTTATTATTAAAGTGCTAGTTGTTAATATATATAACATGTATTTAAATAGCTAGTTTATTATTATAAAAACATTGTTATATTTTTTTTTATTTCATGCTATAAATATTAATAGCTTTATAATAAAATTATATAATATTTCCTTAAATAAAGCATTAAATATAAGTAGTAAAGCTAGCTTATTAAAAGGTTAATATGTTTTTATTTTTATATGTTAATATATTATATAAGTAGTTATATAATTTTAAATATTTTTTAGTAAGCTGTTTTAAAAATAACTAGCTACAAGCTTTTTTTTTATTTTTATAACCTTTTAATATTTTAATAAAAATATATTATAATAACTATATAATAGCTTTTATATAAGTTTTAACTATTAAAGAATATATATTTAGTTTTTATAATATAATAAGCTATTTTAGTTTATATATTATATAAGCTTAGCTTTAAAGTTTTTAAGCTATTACTACTTTTATATACTTAATATAATAAACTTATTAGCTTATTATACTTTTTAAATAATATTTTATAGTAAAAGTCTTAAGTTTTTTAGCGCTATTATTATTTTTATAAGCAATATAAAAGGTTATAGTTAGCTACTTGTTATTTTAGCAAGTTTAGCATAGCGCTTTTTTTGCGCACTATTTTATATGCTTTTAGCTTTAGATTACCTAGCATGCGCTAAGTTTTAGCCTAGCAAGCTGCTATTTTTTAGTTTTTATATAAAGCTTTTGCTTGCTAGGTATAGTTTTTAAGGGCCTTTTTTTAATAAAAGCCAACTATAACTTTTAAAGCAACCAGCTATTTTATTAGCGCTAGTTTATAATTTTAAACTAGCTATATATATATTTTTTTTTTTTTGTTTTTAATTAGTTAAACTTTTTAAAAAACTAAAAAAGTAAATTGTTTTTAGCTTTTTTTTTTATTTTTGCGTTAAAATAATTTAGCTTTTTAAATAACCTGTCTGCTAGGTTTAAGCGCTTTAATTAATATTTTATTTTAAAATTAAATTTTATTAGTATTTAAAGCTATAAAGCCTGTTTTATATTTAGCTGCGGCTTAATTACAAGGTAGCTATAATTTAAATAATTTATTAAAACTAGCACTTAATGTTAAAAGTAATATAAATAATATTTTTATTAAAAAAAAAAGTAAATAATAGCTAATAGCTTAGCATTTAAAGTGTTATATTATAGTTTAGCTTTTTTTAGTTTTTTAAAATAAAATATTATAAGGTGTTAAAGGTTTTTATATAGCTATAAAATAGTTACGCTAATAGTAAAACTTAAGGCATTAGTTTTTATTTTAATAAGTAGCTTAAGGTTAAAATATTATAATATTAATGCTTTAATAAATAAAAGTTATAGCTTTTTAAAGGCTAGCTACTTTGTTAATGTTAGGTTAAACTTAGCCGGTGATTTATTTTTTAACTTATTTATTAGCGGTGTTATAACTTTAATATATTTTTATATAAATCTTTAATAAAATCTTATAAAGCTTAAAAAAACTTAGATTATATATATACTAGTAAGTAGTAGCTATTTTTTAATTGCTTTAACTTTATTTTAATTTATATTAATTTTTTTAAAGGTGATTATAAATTTTAAAAAAAAAATTCTTTTAATAAACTAGTTATATTTTTTAAGATTAATATATAAACTTTATTGCTATAGCTTAATAAAAATATTATAAACTGCTTGCAAATATAACTTTTAGTTTTAGCTATAAATTATAATATTATTTAAGTAAATTATATATAAGTTATTTATAAGGCTTTTTAATGCTTAATTAATATATTGCTAAAAAGTCGCTAGTATATTAATAAGGCTAAAAGGTATAACTAAATATTTAAAATGTTTATATTTTATATAAAAAGCTATTTTTTACTTATTTTTTTTTTAAATATATAACTAGTGGTATATATTTTTAAAATTAAGCTTAATATATATTTTAGCTTTTAAAAGCCGGTCTAATATTTTTTTTATAAATAATAAAAAGGTTTAGTTTTTTTTAATAACTTAATTAAAGCTTTTATAGTTAATATATAGTTGTAGCTTTTTTTTAGCTTTAAATATAAATAATATTAAAGCGCCTGCAAAGCTATTTAAATATTAGATTTAGCTTTTAGCTATTGCTTGCGCAATATATTTTTAAAAGATTTGTTATTTTTTTTTGTTTAATAAATAAATAAGCTTAAAAGGTAGCTTTTTTTTTAGTTTAAGGTTAATAACATGTTTAAACTTATAATAATCGGGCAGTATACCTGCTTTTTTTAAGTCTTTTATGTTTTAAAACTTTGCTAGCTTTAAAAGTATAAAATAGCTAGTTTAATCTTTTTATAGTTTATTTAGTATAAAAAGGTTGCTTATAATTAGCGTAATAGCTGTTTTAGATTTTTTTATAGCTTATTGCCACTACTTTTAAATTATAATAAAAGCAATATTTTTTTCTTATAGCCGGTATACTTACTTATTTATAACTTAGTTAAAATTTAAGTTTATTTTTTATTTTTAAAAAATATTTAATATTATATTATATAAGGCGTTAGTAAATATTTTAAAGCTAGTTAGCACTCGCTTATTTTAGTCGAAGTTATTTTTAATTTTTATAAGCAGCTTTATTTAATTTTTTAATTGCTTATTATTAAATAATTTTTTTATTATTTAGCTACTACTATTTATTAATATTTAAGTAGTTTTAAAAATTATATTTTTTTTTTAATAAGTTTTAGTTTACGCTGTTATTAATTAATCTTTTTAAAATAACTTATTTTTTGCTTATTTTTAACTTTACTATTGCTTTAAAATAGTTAAATAAAGCTAGGCCTTTTTATTTTAAATAGTTAGCTTAAAAAAGCTATATAATAGGCCTAGCTAATAAGTTATTAAGTGTAATAATAAAGCTTAAATAGTTTTTTATATAATGACTTGCTTAGTGGCATTTTTTATACTATTTTAAGTAAAAATAGTTATAAGTAATGTATTTCGCTTTTTTGCAGTTTTAGCAAATAAAAAGCTTTTAGTTTTAATTTGCTAAAAATCTTGCGCTTTTGCGAGGTCGCCGCTAGTTATTTTTATAATAGCTAGAATTACTCCGGTTAAATTATTTTATATATTAGCTTAAAGCAGAAAATATTATATATTAACCTATAGCCTTAAGTAAGACTTTGATTTTTTGCGCCTTTATAATTATATTACTACAAGTCTTTAAAATAATTTTTTAGCTTATATACGCTTTTATTAAGTTATTTATATAAATAATTATATATATAGCTTTAGCTTAATTTAATATATTATTAAAGTTTTTAGCTTTTACCTTTTTATATTAGTTTAAAAAAATAATAAATAACTTGCTATTTTTTTATTAAATCTCCGCTAATGTAATAGTAATAACTAAGCTGCTAATTATATTATTTAATATATTTACTTTTATTTACCCTTTAAACACCTTTTATATAATAGCTGTTAAGTTGTTATTATATTATAAAATAAAATAATTAGTTTATTAGGTCTTTATAAAGTTTTTAAAGTATTTACTAGTAAAAAAAACTTAGGTAATTTTTTTCTTTTTTAAAATATTTTCGAAGTAAAAATAACTTTTTAACTATACTAAAAAATTATTTAACTTTAATTAAGTTTTTTTTTTATATTTAAAAAAAAAAAAAAATCAGGTATTATAACGTTTAATTTTTATTTTTTTTAAAATAGCTTTAAAAAAGCTATTAATAAACTTTTAGTTTTTTTTTTATAGTTTAGCCAGCTATTTTCTTTTTTTTATAAAAACGGCCTATTTTTTTATAGCAGCAATTTTGTTATTTAATTATTTTTTAGTTATAAAGTTAATATCTTATAATTTTATATTTATAACCTCGATAAAAAATCTTTAAAAAGCGGTAAAAAAAATTATAATTAAAGATAATATTAAAAATTAATAATACCTTTAATAATTTAACAACGGTTTAAAAAAAGCAAAAAATCAACATATTAAAATATTTAATATTTAAAATAAAATTAGGTCACTAATAGGTCACTAGTAAATATAAATATAAAAGTAAGGCTTAAATATTATTAATTCCTGGGTTTCCTCTCTAGATTTAGAGAAAAACCCAACCATTATATAGACAATACATAAGCTATGACCACCCTACTAGGTCACTTCTACCCTCCTGCGACCCTTGTCCCTGACACTAATACCTGCTATGTGACTGCGTGGGCTATCCATTTACTCTAGGACAGATACGCCTGACATTGCCGCAACGTGTTCTGGGAGCCTGACGACGGCCTAGCGGATGGTTAGGTTCGTTTCATAAAATCTAATCTACAAGTTGACGGGTTGTTCTCACTAGAAAGTAACCCACTGAAGATACCGAGGCTTACTGAGTCCATTCTCGGAAACCTTGAGCCAACAACATCTAAAAGGCTAGAAGATACCACCCCTGGGACAGATAGTGACCCCCGGCATACAGGAGGGTTCTTGACGACTGCACATAGTCAAGATGATTGGTGTGGCGCTCTCGCGAACAAGCCGCTGTTTCTGTGGCTGTCCGATCTAGATGCCGAACTCATCCGCGAAAAGCAACAAGATGCCAGTTAGAATTAGGAACACCTTGTGCGTAAGCTCTCCCGGGTCAAGATTCATAAGTCTTGCTATGCACTCTTGAGCCTACCTCTTGGCTGAAGACATCGCAGCAGGATCTGGCGCTGTCTCGAAGATGCGAAGGTTGATGATGTGGCGAGAGGAATGTTACAGCCAAGACAGTAGAAACAACCATGGCACTAAGAGCGTCTCTGAACCACAGCTTTGGGCTCTTCTAGGTCAATGGGAAAAGATTTAATATAAGGCTGTCCATTTTCTCCGGCCTGGGAAGCTGGGGAAAGCAGCCTACATAGATGTTCTAGGCTGATGAAGGGTGGTGATGCATATTATGACAGTGGAGTGTACCCCTTTCTTCAACAACAGGGAGGTTAATATGGCGAGGAAATAATCAAGAGAAATGGAGGGAAGAGAAACTCACTACCAAACCTTGTTGCCTGAGATGTTCTATAAGCACGGTATATCGGTTCACATGCTAATACCTACAATTTACAGGTTACGGAAGAAATCTGCAACCCAACTCCAAAGCCAATGGCCTTAATACCATCGACCTCAGCGCCACTTGGGTGTCAGCTGGTGTTGAGACGGGGGTGCACATGGTCAATACACTCCGCTTTGTCCATGTAGACAGATCTGCATGCGCATGTGTATTGGCGCAGGATAGGGTGACTCTTGTTGCAGGTATTAACATAACTGAGGTGATTGGTCTTATCCCTCTTAGCTCCGTTCAAGCTCTCACCAAGAATATTGGGCGGTATTAGCTGGTGTGAGTGGGCAGATGATCTATTGAGTAAACTCTTACATAATTCGTAGCTACAAGCTGTTCCCTGCTCTTGTCAACACCATACAGGGATCCTTAACTCTGGGAAACAGAATGAAATGAGCACAAGGAAAAAAAAAAAAAAAAGACTAAGAATAATGCCAAAGACAAATAATGGCGTAGATAATTAGGCACAAGAAAAAATTTCTAGTAACTTTCAATTCAATGATGAATAGATATCTGAACTTGCACTTTATATTACCTCAATTATGTGCTACCTAACTGCCAAGAAAACGATTCATCTTGAGCTTGCCCAGGTTTCGTGAGGCACAAGTCACGTGAAGATGTCTTGTCCTGTGGGGCGATTGTTTTATGGGGGACTCCATTTGAGTCCTGGAGGCTTCCCTACCTAAGTAGGTACCAACACTTCAACATTTGTATGCAAACAATTCCTTGCAAACACATCACCAGCCTCAATCATAATTTTATTTTCTCCCGCTATTTTAGTTGCCTTCAATGTCAGCTTTACACAAGACTCAGTGCTTCCTCCCTGCTCGGCTAACAATGCTTCATTAGATAGTCTATTCGCTTTGCACACTTATTATTCATAATCTACGCATTTATACGCAGAAGGGTCACTGTTAATAGCCAACCCATTTAATTATCACCAGCCCAGCCCACCCTTTGGTCTCAAGTCTGAGACATCAACATCACACAAGCCGCTTGGACCATCCTGTGGCACCCTGGATTTATGTCTATTGAGTCAGCATCTAACGGTTTGCCATTCAACCACAATGCTTGCTTGCTCTTGCACTCGGCTATTATCAATACATCTATGAATTTGCAGTCTCTAGTCATCTTATCTAGTATAAATTGTCCCTCCCCTCCATTCTCTGCATCTCGGCTATAAGCTTCCTCTTCAGATCAAAACCCAGTCTTCTTTCCCTGCCACATTACACCGGGTTGTAAGGGCAGCTTTACGGTATGAGAATTGCAGATACCACTCTTTGGTACCTCAGTTCGACCTCGCAGGTAATTATCCCCCAGTACCCGAGTTTCGACTATGTGTTCCGAGTTTAGACCTGTTCATAGAGTGTCATTTGTGTAGCACTCTTCCTGCGTTTCCTATTCTAGCTGTAACTTCGACGCCCCTCTTCTGTCGAAACGCGGATTATTGTTAATTGTAAAGTGCTAACATAATCTACGAGAAGCTCACCCTCGGCCACAGCAAACTTGGCAGGTATCCTACTTATTCCGGCAAATTGCGTCTCTTTTGCGCCTAACTAATAGCGCAAGTACCATCACGCCGAAACCTGCTCAACCCACTAATACATTGCCACATCCACCGAGAGTACCTAGAAGAGAATATGTGTCAGCAGATCTACCTCCGTTTTCATAGCTGTCCCTGTCAGCTGCAGTACCGGCTGGAGGAGTGCGCTTACGGGAAATCCGATCCGCGGTGCCGTGAAGTCAAGGTATCTCTGATGTAGAGCAGCAGAGACTACTGCCACTGGCACCAGAAATGGAACACGATGCGGAACAGGGCGCACAGCAACAGACAATGTGATCCTTGTCACCTGTCCGCGTCGTGCCGGCTCCAATATTGGCGACAAGGACGTTACATCTCTCCCTATCACGAGAGTCCCGTGGACTTGGACAAGTATGATGACGAAATGAATACGACGGAGACAACCGACAAGTCGAACACCAAGTATAGCGGTGATGGAAGCTGGCCCGACGAGTACGGACAGGGTGAGATCAGTTTGGCGGAGAGAAAGGACAAGAACGGGAGAGCCCCGTCTCGGCCACTCGCTACAGGGTGTGCGGCGGACTTTGAGGTTTTCAGCGGGGTTGGCCCGCGAAGCGCTGGGCTTTTGGACTAGACTTGGTCCTTGCTCTGGCGCACATCAACTCTCACATCAATATGCGATATACCTGCCTTGTTTTCTTCTCTCGTCTCAATATGTTCCACTGTTACGACATGTTGCGCAATCGTCTTCTAGTTTGCGGTGGCGGCGAGACAACAAAGCAGGTTCTTATAAGAAAACAACAAAGGGAAAGAAGAAAAGAAGACAGAAATATCGGCATTGAAGAGAGTAACAAGGCATATGGAATGAGGCATATGGGCAAAGAATAACTCACATCTCAACTACCTACTTATTATGTCTTATAGAGAAAATTAGTGGAAAGCGCGGAAATAGAAGGGGACATCGGAGGTCAATCAAGCCTATCAATGTGTGGGAAAGGCGCTGGCAACAACGCCAGCGACTAGTCCTCAGCATATACACTAGATGGCAGTCAAATCTATTATTTCCTTGAGCGGTTTAACGTATGTAATTTGCATCGCCTAATGTGCCACAACCCACAACCCCGTGAAGTAAGTAAAGCATGCGAGGTACGGAAGTGAAGCGGATACACGTACATGGATGCATGCATCGAACAAGACCCCGCTCGGCAGGGATCTAAATTGAAAGTTCCTGTCTCGCGTGGATGTTGATCCTGTAGTGTGTAATGTGTCCGGGTACTGTTCACGTTGGACTCGGTCGATTGTTACTGTAGTGTCAACATTTGGCGTTAGCAATACCGGAAACGGGCTAGAAAGTTAGTTTTGGAAATGAGCTACAAGCGCCAAGGTTACTTGTTATCTTAACAGGAAGCCGAGCCTGTCGTGCAGAGACATTCGGACCCCGCCTCGCTGTCTTAAGGTGTGTGTAGCACTGGTACAGTACTGCTGGTAGTGTAAGACAAGACCTACACTACCTAGTGTACTACTAAGTAAGTAAGTATATTCATGCATAGAGGTAGTGTATTAGTACTAAGTGTACCCCTAGTAAGACATACCTGGTCGGTACCTACCTCCATGTGTCTATACTACACTAACCTTACTTAAGTACATATATAAGTATGTACGATTGTACAATAGTACTTAGTAGGAAGCCCCGAGCTGTCCCCGCCTGTTCTACTTAGAATAAGCTGCGGGAGAGGGGGGTGCGAGGAAGAGATGCATATGCATGTTGAGGACTCGGCATTTGGGACTAAATCATGTCAGCATTTTGAAAAGTAACAAAGAAAGTTCCCGAGGAATATCTTGCTGAGCAAAGAAGGCAATCAATTGATGGTTGATGGTCGATTTTGTGGTGTTCTGTCCGCCCGCCGTCTTTTGAAGGTGATGGTTACTCAACAGACACTGTCGTATGTATTAGTATACAAGTCTGTATTTGTTCACTAATTCGAATTTCACAATTATCAGGTACTATGTAGGTACCTAGTGTAGTAGGTACATGATCCCCCTGAGCTACCTAAGACACTGTACATGGGGACCCATGACCCCAATGAGACAGACGATGGCACCACGCTACCACTCGGAGCTGTTTTCCCTTCAACCGTTCATGATGATCTGGCAGTATGGCCGACGCGCGATTGTTAGAGCGCAGCTTGTCGAGTTAATTGACGGCTGCCTACTTAAGCACCTAATCAATTGATCATAGGAAAAAATTGGCCGGCCTGACATTGGCGTATAGTATAAGTCGAAGAAGAATCTCAGGAGCGAATTAACAGGAGCGAGAGAAAAAAGAAATCAGCAATGATGGAGGCTAATATGCCTAACCGTGCTATACCTGAAATCGCTGAAGATATAAAATATAGGCGGGTAAGCAACCAAAGTGGAATACATGGGGCTTCTGGAACAACTTGTAATTATCCCTGCGGCAGGCTGCTTGGCCCTGAAACCCCCCGGCTAGTTCCCCCGGCCATCCATTGAACCCGCGCTAACCAGCCCACTGGGTGATTCCTTTAGGCTCCGCTATGGCGACGCCAAGGGGACCCGACATGCGCCTATCGCAGCTATGTTGGGGCGACCAGACAGGCTGTGATTGCCGCTAATCCGGTTCCGGGCCTGCCCAGGGTTTAATGAGTCAGGTGATTTCGTGCCAGTATCCCGTTCTGCCAGACGCGTGGGCCAACGTCCATCGTCAACTAAGCGTGTTTGCCTGAAGATACGGGCTGCTTTTTATTACTGCCACAGGCATTCACGCAGCAGCGCAGCCTCTGCGACATGGGTCGCCCACTATATAATGAGGCACGCCCCCGAAAATTTCTCCTCTCCTATTCATTCAAACAGAAGGGGGCTCCAACAGGTAGGCAAATTCATCTCGTTTCATCGTCGTCGTCATTCCGTTTTTTCATTTCCATCATCACACCCATCGTGTTCATTGTCTTCGACCGCATGACAACGTATCACATCGACCGAACACCACCAAGTTTGGACTTGGATTCTCAAAGCACGGAGCTATTGATAATCTGCGACCGAGGGATTTCTTAATAATAACTTCAAACTCCGATTGCCTATCGGCCGGGGATTGAAGGATCACACATAAACACAAAACACACACGCATACACACTCCGCACGCACACTTATTCCAACAATATGCACAGCAAGCGTATGGACCCGCCTCCAAGCAGGAGCTTTACCAAAGGCCACAGGGTGAGCAAGTCGAGTGCTTCTTTCAGCAAGAGCAATGGCATCACCAAGCATCGACATGATTCTCGCCGCCGCTTGACGACATCCATGTCTCAGCAGATAGACGAGACTATGTCGCCCGACAGGTACGAACAATCCGTCTTTTTATTCTATCACTTCATACTTTCTTCTCTAACATTTTTCTTGCATGCAGTAACCTCACGCCATCCATCGTGACCCTTATCATCGGTCGGGACCAGCGAATCTTCGCAGCCCATGAAGATGTGCTCTGCGCATCGCCATGGTTCCAACAGGCTCTGTCGGATCAATACACGGATCCACAACATGGCAAACGGGTTCATCTGCCGGATGATGAACCAGAGATATTCTCTTCCATCCTCGAGTACCTCTACAAAGGAGACTATTACCCTCGACTTGTCCACAACAAGCGTCGCAACTCCTGGGAGATCGAGCAACTCGACGAAGAGCGTGGTTCTACAGAGTCTACCATCTACCATCATGCCGTCGACGGCGATATCCTGAAGGACACCGTTATCTACTGCACTGCTGATAAATACGGGCTGGAGGAGCTCAAGCGCGTTGCGCTGCGGAAGCAAGGTCTTCGTAAGTTTCGTATGCCACCTTTTCATTTTTTATACTGACGTTGTAGCAACAGAATCCGGCGTCCAGTGTAGCACCATACTGGCGTCAGCGCGCTATGCATACGCTAATACACCTGACACCGATTCCAAGCTCCGAGCACATTATCTCGCCCTCATCATTCGCAGCCGCAGCACCTTCAAGCGTAGTGGCACTATGCAACTAGAGATGTATAACGGTGGGACACAGCTCTTCTTTGATCTCTTCGTCGCTTTATGTAATCATGTCGACGACGTCTCCAGTGCATCGTAAGTGTCTCTTATTTGGCTTGGGCCATCAGATCTCACAGTTCACTAATCTTGATTTTGCAGAAACACACCGCGTAGTAATCGGCACTTCTTCTAGGAACTCGTTTTAATTCCCTTTGTCATATCTTCTCAATTTCCACTTTTGGTTCCTATTTCATCATATACGAATCTTATCACCATCCCGTTCTATTATGTGGGAGGTGGATCTAATGATTAACGTCGCGCCCTTTTCGCCTTGTCCTGCTTTCCTGCCCTGCCATTTCTAAGGAATAGCTCGGTGGACTTCCTAGTCGCGCGCTCTACGGACACGTTTACCACATCCTGGCGTTCTGGCGTTCATCTCGCCGTGTGCTGAATTTGTTCTTCGATTTTTCTTGGTATCTTTTATGACGCTCTGTATTACTATTCTTACTTAATCTCTTCGTTCAGACAAGAACGGACAGTAATATCTCGCCACTGTGGGCCTGTATGGCTTCTTCCTACCTAGGCGGCTATATTTATCCTTCAGGCGCATCTGGCTAGGAAACATTGGCGAGGAAACACCGAAAAATATATAGCAACGTTTGCCTGGGAACAGGCATGGAGGCGATACAGGGGAACTTAGACTGCCAAACTGGAGGATCTCTTCGCCTTCTTATTTTATTGGCATTTCCTACTATTTTATTCGTTGCACGACATGATAACATCTGTACGATTACAATTCTAGACTATCGTTCACTCAAGGGTTCATATCCTTCCTCCCCAGCAGAAGGGAGGCAGGCAGAGAAATAGGAGATCGAGGCTGGTTTTCTCTGGCTTTGGGAGCAACAAGAGAAGAAGAAATAGCAGGCTTAAGGAGATGAAATGCTGTTGATGATGATGATGATAGATTGAAATTCTTGTATATACAATTCAAACAACGCCTCGATGACTCTACAAGTACTCGCATGTAAACCATGGCCAAGGCTAATTTCCTTGAATCCTTACATGAAGTCAGCCCTATGCACATGTCCGCGCGCACCACAGATCCTTCGCAATGGGTTCTTGGTTTCTATTGACGAGTTCTTTGGTCTGCTGTTTCTAGTTCATCTGGCTGGTTGATAACTGACCGTTCACCACTCGGAACTTGAGAGTCCGTACGCTGTTCAAGGACCTTTGATGAATGTGGGTGGCATGGTTGGCCAGCATTAGGAAACAGCTGGGAGTCTGGTACGTGATAAGGATTGTCTGATGAAGAAATTCAGTAGTGATTGGCTCAATGGTCTAGTGGTATGATTCTCGCTTTGGGACCTAACTGAAGTTGCGAGAGGCCCCGGGTTCGAATCCCGGTTGAGCCCTTCTTTTGCTGGAATTCAATTTTCCTTTTACTTGCCCATTATACACTTTTTGAGTAGTGAAATAATTAAAAGTGATTGATTTCGCTCATATTTTACTTTTGGGAGGGGTTTGTTCTCCCACTTGCTCTTTTCGCGTAGTTGTTGCTAGTGTAAACGCTTGCCATTCTATTCTATTCTATCCCATTTGCAATATTTTAGATATTCTCTTTAGAATGTGGGTAGGATGAACATCATTAGCAATGAGAGAAGTCGTGAAGCTTTCTATTCATTACGTCGAATAACATAATCCGCCGATTTCCCACTAATCAGTCCCTCCATTCGAGTCCTAGTGCACTCAGCCATATCTAAACGTGGCTTGTGATCCGGGGATGCGTTCCTGTTGGATGCCGCGATCTTGCTCCTATTAGCCAATTGCAATCGTGGATCTGAGGTAGGAGCTATGTCCTAATATGAATCAATTCATTGGGCGTCCGGGATGTAAATGGATGGTTGCCCGCTAGTGGTACGTGCAAGAGGCGAATGCGCCAGCGGATAGTCCCGAACATTCATATGCGAGGGATGACTCGAGATGAGTGAGTCACGATTGTGAGTGAGCACAAACAAGGCTTGCTTACTTACCTACACACTCACACGCCCACTAGCGCTGCGCTGTGCTACGGTATAAATTCTGTTTGTACTAACCAAAGAAGGTAGCAATACCGAATGGACTTTGTTCCTGTCAGCATTCAAAATCTTCTTTTCTTGTATTTTTTAGATTATTGGGTAGCCTTATTGCGCCCCAAGCTTCGTCTGCCTAGGCGGCGCGAGGATACACGGGAGGTGCCGAGATTGGGTATCGCCCACGAATCCCATTTGATATGAGCTACATACTGTATACCATACATAGCGCTGTGCTGAGAGGATAGTTTTGCCATTTTATTTTCGCCTCTTCAAGGCGGAGTGGCGGGATGGCTATGCGTCGACTTCAGAGCGCCCCTTATCTACCTGATCTGCCTTCCCCCCATCAAAATCATGTTCGCTGTGATACCAACTCTTGCCTATTGCAAGGCTGTCCAACCAAAACATCTCCATTTTGATATTGCTACCGCCCGCGACGATGAAAGTGCGTTGCCCCCCTGCATCGCCATTGCAGTGCATATTGGGAACCCTCGTGTGCATTAATGCATTGTTTTGGTTGATAATCCCGTAACCCTTGACTCATACCTTTGTTCCGGGAAAGGCACCGGACTTGCTCAATACTACTGTGCCACGTTCGTGGGCGATGTATCCTTTCATGAGATTCTAGGCTGAAGTATTAGCAGCGCGTGAGGGGAACTTAAAGCAGGAGGGAGCGTGCAGAAGTTACTTGGTGGGTCGAAGCTAAGATGTCTCGAAAAGAAATAGGCATGCTCCCATAACCTCTGTCGAAATGTAGGAAATGCTAGTACGGTCTATGTGTGAGAGACAGTTGTGGCTTACCTTGTATATCATGTTAGCCATAAGACATTCCACTTCATCAGAGTCAATGGCCTCTCCACTGCTTATCTGCACGGCTGCTGTAAACTCAGTGATGGGGATTCTCGTCCTCCGCACCGGCGCTGCTCCGTCCTTGGCTTCCTCGAATCCTCCTGCTATAAATACTTTGCGTAATAAGTTGCGTAATACGATGTCGCGCCCGCGCTCTAGTGTCAAATAGACGCGTCGCTTTATGAATTCGTCTTCGCCGTCGCGCAGAGCGATATCAAAAGCTCTCAAATCTGATTTTTTGATAGCACGGGCGAGAGGCATGAATAGCTTCTGTAGTCGGGGAAATGGCTCAAGCAGTTGTGCGCTAGGTAGCGTATGGGTTGTTAAAAGACGGCACGGGATAAGATAAGTGAGGATAAGCCTGAAGAAAGTTAGGGTATGGGCCACGAGAAAGAGAATGGAAGATACACACTCGAGATTTCGTTGCGCATCCTTGTGACATAACAGCCATGCCATCTCAAGATGTTTCTCAGCCTGATACATCGTTAGTAATCATGAGGATTGAAATGGGAATTGCTCAGCCCACTTGCCTCGACATAGTTCTCCTCGAGAAAGGCCAAGACACCTTCATAGTATTTGAACGTAACCTGCTGTGATTTTGGGAACTTATCAATCGGGGGAATATCACTTCGACCAGCCGATATTGCCTTCAAGATGTTTTTCGAGAGCGGCTCTGAATTGAGCCTAAAGTAAGTTTTGAACAACAGATTGACCGCATAATAGACTCCCCATTTTCGAGATTCCTCCAGTGGAGCTCTGGTTCGTATTAGCAGGAGTCCCCGACGGGAATCGAACGACGACGAGTAATCACCTGTCTGAGGCACAAACTTGGAAGATTCTGTTTAGATGCCTTGCACAATCTTCGAGACTTTTATGCTCCTCTGCTTGAGGATCGAAGTCGTCTTTTAGATCATCAATGGCCGTGTCATCATTACTAAGAGCCCTCTCGGCATCGGCTCGTATGGCAAAGAGCCTCAAGTATTTTCCAGTGACATAAAGACAGGGGATGGTCCAGTTTTCAAATTCATGGTTTGTATAACCCCGGACAGTGAGTAGCGTAAGTTCTTTCCATGCATCGTACACCTTAGCCCACGACGACTTGTCTTAGTTAGCGCAAAGCCCTGTAGTTTGGCATGAAGCACGAGTAACCAAACCCGAGAAATGACGAGCTTGGCTGGGGAAATGGAAAACCGCTACCCCTATTAAGATCGGCTTACCTGGACATCATTTCGCAAACCCTCGGCGGCTAATATCTCTCCTGCGGCTTTCCAATATGCAGTGTAGATGGCGTGCCACCCGCTTGTTTCTTCCTTGGACAACTTGATGGTGAGACGAGCCTGGTCTTGGTGAAAAAGGAAGTTGAGATCGGTTGCCGTGGATCGGACATCACCTCGTCCCCAGATGGCTCGGAGCTTAGCCGAGTGCGATTGGATATCTGGGTTTAGGGTCTCGGCCAGTTGTTCACCATTCATGGCAGCATATGCCGCCCGAAATTGGCGAATCAAGCCATCCATGGCCGAGTTGGGTACGGCGCTGCTAACGGCAGCAATAGACTCGTTGGGTTGACTTCAGCCTGTGGTTACCGATGTGCATAGGTTACAAGATATATGAGTTCTTTTTCTCTCTCGTCAAGGTTACCGAAGGTTGTATACATTAATGGCCAACCTTTCTCAAGAATGCCCATGAAGGGACGCGATTCTTTGAAGTGCTACACTATGATTGGCCGAAACATTGGAACCGCCGACAGGTCCATGTGTACCTACGTACCTTAGTAAGTACCCATCGATAGAAGGCCGGGTCTTACGTGTACCCCACCTCGCCCCACCACCCTTTGGACCTTGCAAGTTCAGCCACTTGATCCACTGTCACCGCCACAAAGCCTAGGTGCCTAGGTGGTCTGTGTACGCAAACCCGCCACACAAAGCCCAAATTGCTTGCTAGGGCGGGAAGCCCTTAGCACAGAATTTCGCAAAAAGTTCTCGCAGCCGAAGACGTGCCCCAAAGCCGCCTCCACTACACGCATCCGACCAGATCTGCCCTTCATACTAACCTCCACGACAACAGGACCGGATTCAATTCACAGTAGGTTGCAGTCTTTCGTCCCTGCTGTGCATAATTTCTCAGGTACTGACAGTCATTCATTCCAGATGGGTAAGCAATTTTCTTTTCGCTCGATGATGCAATTGCACCTGCTTGGATTCGACGTCGACAACAGCCTGGAAGAACTCTCCATGAAGAACCCGCAAGCGAGCGAGCGAGCTTTAGTACTGCGATATAAACGATGCAGCGTAACGAGCCATCAGTTCTTGGCGCTTAGACGGATATTGGACCACGGTTGAAGAGCGATTGGAGGGTGGGCATGTCGCCAGGAGAAACTTGACCATCAGGAACTTGGTGATATTCTACCATCGGCCAACTACACTTGTTCTATCAACACGACATGGAAAACGCCATCAGACCTTCTATTTCGACGAATATCTCGCCTCTCGCCTCTTGAGCCAGCCTTTGCAGATTATCTCTGTCTCTGCCGTTTGGAACTGCTCGCTGCATCTGATACCGCACACAACGGTCTGTTAAGTCACTAATTCGATGCTATCAGGTCGCCTTCAGGAATACCAGGTCATCGGGCGCCACCTGCCCACCGAGGCCAACCCCACTCCGAAGCTGTACCGCATGCGCATCTTCGCCCCCAATGAGGTTGTTGCCAAGTCCCGCTTCTGGTACTTCCTGATGAAGCTGAAGAAGGTCAAGAAGGCCAACGGCGAGATTGTCAGCTTGAACAAGGTACGTTCAGGGCTGACAATGAAATTGGTTGGTGTAGAAAGTCATGGGTCGGGTGGCTGATTCGTTCGTAATAGATCAACGAGAAGAATCCTTTGCGCGTCAAGAACTTCGGTATCTGGATCCGATACGACTCCCGCTCCGGCACCCACAACATGTACAAGGAGTACCGTGAGCTCTCGAGAACAGATGCCGTCGAGGCACTCTACTCGGATATGGCTGCCCGCCACCGTGCCCGTTTCAGGTCGATCCACGTACGAACCCCAAAGCCGTCGAAACCCCAGATAAAGGCGATTCTTGCTAATGTGAACCCAGATCCTCCGTGTTGTCGAGATCGAAAAGACAGAAGATATCAAGCGCCCTTACATCAAGCAGCTCGTCAGCAAGAACCTGTCGTTCCCTCTGCCCCACCGTGTTCCCCGTCTCAACAACAAGAAAGTCTTCAGCGCCACTCGCCCGTCTACATTCGCATAAATTGGGGGGTTCTCGTGTTATGTGTGCGATGGGAGGTTTATGGGAAATGGTCTTTGCCCGGTGTTCACTACGGAATTACGGAAAATCTTCATCACGATCAATTCAGCATGACAGCTCTTAAAGAGGATAGAGCTTAAATCAATGAATGAAACTGAAAAAAAACCCACACTGCAAATTGCTCCGGGGTATTTGTGAATCATTGGACGTGTAGGGTGGGTGTTTCTGTAACCTGAGACTCATACCGGAGTGGGAACTGCATGGTATTCTGTAGTATACATTACGATGCTATCCTGGTACACGAACACTGATTGGCCGCTGGCCAAATCATATATCGTATGAATAGAGCTGGGTAATTCCACGGACCGTACATAGTTCCCAAGATGTCAATATTCCGCCTTCGTGCCGACTCATACAGTTACATGACCATCACTTGAATTCGAAGTTCAGCTTGGCTAACTACCTTCGCTCCCTAGCGATCTAGATTTCGGTGTCGAGTCTGCTGCATAGGTATCTAGTACAAATTCATCCCACGTTGTCCAATTCATCGTAGAAGGGTCTAATAAGGCTGGATCAGTCACCATGGGTCCTTCTCCAGTCCCCATACCCGTCATTACAGGGGCTGGTGCTTGTGACGGTACAGTGTCGTGTTCGCCAGCAGAATGTGCAGCGGGTATGTTGAAGTTCAAGTCCGGCCATCCGAGAAACGCCTGAGCTATGGATTGCCCTGGGTCCCCAATGATATCATCGAAGTTGAAGGTGGTAGACCCCATGTTCATGTCCATGTCCCTCCTCGAATTTTGGGATAGCGGGAGCTCAGGGGTTTGATTTTTGTTCAAACTTGTATTGGTATTTACGCTGCCTATCTTCACGTAAGGCATAGGAGATCCCGAAGTGAGAGTATGTGCCGAGGATTCGGAAATGATCATATCCGTAATGAGCCTCGGCCGGATACTGCCAGAGTCTGCCGTCAGAGCCGGGTCGATGGCCATGTAGTCGACTGTAGACTCTAGACCGCTGAGCTGGGAATCCGGTGCTGAGCCCCAGATTGATTGTACTTGCGCCTGTTCCTGTGGCTGTGTTTGCGAGGTCACCTGTTCATGTCCCGCAGGACCACCGCCTTCCCCCGTCGACAAAGCGGCTTTCCTTGCTGCCTTCGCCTTTTTGTACAGCTTGCGAATAGGGCGCCAGAGACTACCACGCTTCGCATCCGCGATCCTATCGCTCCACCGGGGAAACACGAACTCGATGACCCGCCACTGTGAAACATCGAGTCAGCATCGCCATATATAAGAAAAACTTTCTAGGACATAAATTTCGCCCCGAAATGGAGCCCTTGTACCCTTACGGCAGCCAAAGCCGGAAGGAGATAGGGTTGTGGGTTACCTACGGCGTGCTCGACAACGGTTCCCTCCGTCTGTGTGCACAGCTCCGCGAGCGCGACGGCCAGCGGGTGCCACTGGACGTACGTCTCAGACCACCAGCGGGTGCGGTCCGAGTATGGACCGGTCTCCAAGAATTCGGACAGCTCCATGATGGAGACAGCAGTGCGGAGCGTGGACTGGCGGGACGCGACCGCCGTACCGGGCGTTGCGTGACGCTGACCTATTGTTGTCGCTGTCGTCGTCGTCGTCGGCGTTATTATTGTTGAAGAAGGTGTGAATATACCAGATGGCGATGCCCCGGACACATTAGGAATAGCTATATGCGCGGGTGGACCTTTGCTCTCTCCTATCAGCCCTGGCTTCCCTTGACGCGGGTGAAGAGGATATCGCATGACGAGCCACATCTTCAGTATGATGAGCCGCACGGCGATCGAGGCGAGGTACGAAGCGGCATGGTTCGGGTCGGTGTCCTTCACGAACTGTGACTCCAGGTGCTTTGCCCGTCGCAACGTCTCGTCTTCACTGTGGAGTCCCTGCTGCGCGTATTCAGACCAGAGGAAAATCCCCGAGCTCTGTGCCGTGAACAGGCTGAACGTCATATCCGAGGGGCCCGGACGGCTCCGCAGCGGCGTTGTCGTGTCCGGGCCGAACTCGACGTCGTCAATGTTGTGCGGGAGGCGCGTGTCGTAGCTGCCCCGCGCGATGATGGTGTTGGTGCCGCGGTCCTCGGCCGCGCGGATGTCCAGCACGATGAGCTGCCACCATAAACGCCGGCGCAGCTCGGCCTCGAACGGGCTGAAGCGCGAGTTTGTCCCGTCGCCGTCTTGGTGGAGGTTCAGGGCTTGGGCGAGGCGGATCGGAAGGCCGAGGAGCGCCCATGAGGCGCGGGAGCCGTTGTGCGACCGCAGACAGCAGGCATATAGCGTCAATGCTTGGAGTGTCTCAAGACTGGTGTTGTTGAGGTAGTCGGCACGCACGAGGGCCTGCTCGATGCCCGCCTGGAATAAGGTCAAGAGGTCAGCGCGCGGCCGCCCTAGGGCACGGGAGCATTCCACTGGCGTAAGACTTGTGACAGCAGCGTAGTATATAGCGAAGAACAATGCCGTTAGCTCATGGCTTAGATCCGATGCCGTTTCCGGACCATGGGCGAAATTGGTTAAAGCCTTTAGAGTCGTTGGTCGGTGGAGGATCTTCAAATGCATGTCGACATTCCGGAAATACACTGCTGCTAGATGCCGTATGTGATCCGGTGAAGGGTGTGTGACGGCCGGAAAGCTTCTTGTTTGGAAAGTCCCAAGCAGGACTCCTGGCGGTGTTGAAGTGCTGCTACCACCACCGCCGGTGGATTCGGGAGTCGATCCATCATTAACATCATCATCTTCGTCATCGTCAGAGTCCGTAGACTGCTCTAGTGCTTGTTTTAACCCCCCGACCTCATTACACAGCGAGGACCAGAACTCGCCGCTCATGTATCGTGAAGCGGTACTATCCTGTGGTGGTCTCACGCCCTTGACACCACGGGGAGCATGCTCACTGCGCTCGCTATGCGGCCTCGAGTCGGTAGCACCAGTAAGATGAGGCTCCGGCCCCGCGACCTGCATGTCGTCTGCCGCGCCCACTATCGCCTCAGCGGCCTCCTCAAGACTTGCGAGCCCTACCCTGCCTACAATAGACTCTAGGCGGTTCAGCCTCTGGAGCAGCTCGGCATTCTTGGTCTTCCGGGGCCGTTGGATCCGTTTCCGCGCCGGGAAGACGCACTCGGCCCCGCTGCGCTCACAGTTGCGGCACGGATTCTGCTTGTCGCACTTCAATTTCCGCGCGCGGCAGCTTGTGCAGCTCAGCGGGGGCTTTTTCTGAGGCTCGCTGTCGCCAGCCATGGCTTGGCTTAGCCCTGCTTGTCCAAATGAGGCACGTCCACGGCGGCGACTGTCATGTACGTACACTAGGTAGCATAGTAAGCCTACGGGCCGAGTTGACGGTTGACGGCAATGCCGATACCCGATGAGAACGGCACTTCGTCGTGAGTAGTACGTACGTAGTATTTACGTAGTATTAACCTTGGCGAATAAGTGAATGTCTAGGGGAGAAGTATATGTAAAGTAGGCAATAGACTTGAGTTTCTTGAGGTTGGACGCATATCTAGTGAAATGGAGCTAGTTACATCCTTACCTTACCTACTTGTACTTTTGTCTGCCTGCTAAGGCTAGGCACGGCACAGGCAGGCAGAGATTCTACCTTTTTTTATTTTTTTTTAGCATGCATTAACCAGACTCCGTTCGACATGTCCAGATTCCCAAGTCTCACGCCTTAGATGCATATACCCTGTTAATCGCTTGTCTTACAGAATTTCAAGTCGGTTCTTAGGTATAGATAGGCATTTCAGAACTACGGTAATTATATTACCTACTTTGAAAGCACAGACGGGTATCTTCTTAATTTGTATTGTTAATTTCTTTAAGATCAAGTTGAAAAACGGAGGCATGTTGTCTAGAGATAAGGTATATACTATCCTCATGCATTCATGCATTTTATGGATGCTATCTACCTACTTATTGCATTAACATTATACGGCATCGTCCACCATTAGAGAGAGACACGGTAACGTAGTCTAGATTGTTGGCTTTTGAATCAATGATGCGGCAGGCATGTGTTACCACTACCTATCCTTGTGCCTCGCGAGCCAGTCAGTCTATTAGTCGCTGCCAGACACATCTAGACCCGCATTTCAGCTCCGGGGTATGACTTGTGAGTCATACCAGCATGAAGTAGGATACGATATACGAGGGTGCGAAATCCAATAAAGCCAAAGGGAATCTTTCTAAGCAGAGAGAGTTTGACCAAGGCGCATTTTTCTCAACCCATATCCATATGAACGCGAGTTCAAGTTCGAGTTCACCTTGACTAACTCCCCCCCTGCTTGTGACGATGGCTTCACCAAGTGTACCCGGGCCTCCACACGGGCCGCCACCTAATCCTTCAAAAATTCAAGTGAAGACAACATCGCCAACGGTGCCCCCGAATATCGACCGAACACCCATCAGGACAGAGCGTCTGCTGATCCGCCCATTCGACCTCTCGGATGTTAAAGCAGTTCATGAGCTCCGGACGCAGCCTGAAGTCATGCAATGGACGTCAATCGGCACAGTAGACAAGGATCTCGATCAGACACGCGTCTTCATTGAACGCTTTTTGCCTCCAAAAGATCTTGAAACGTACAACTTTGCCGTCATGTATCTAGGCGATGCTGCTAAAGGCGAAGACACGGACGGCGTATTGATTGGCACCGCAGGCGCTCATCAGAGTCTCAATACTTTCGGATGGCCCGAGGTCGGATACATGTTCCGCAAGGAGTATTGGAATAAAGGGCTCGGAACTGAGTTCCTACACGCATTCACCAAGGCTTGGTGGGCGCTGCCCCGAAATGAGGTCCAGCGTGAGGTTGATACTGCATCGGTGGAGGGGAGGGGTGAGAAGAGTGGTGGTGATGTGATGCAAATACCGGAGGTTCTCACGGCTCTGATCGAAGCTAATAACGTGGGAAGCAGAAGGGTCCTTGAGAAAGCCGGTTTCAGGGAGTTTAAGAGATGGTCTGAGCCAGATAGCCGCGTAGGTTTCGAGGATGTAGACGCTGAGCTTGTGGCATTTCTGCTTGAGGCACCGCATAGCTAAATAGACGGCGACTCCAAATCAATACATCATTACTTATCTAAGTACTTAGGTATATCAGCTTCTATTCACCCCATTCCGTAGTCTCCCTACGTTAGAGAATTGCATCTAGTTTAATAGATAGGTTGGACAGGATAGTATAGTGCTAGATAAAGAATGTCTTAAGCGAGTGCGAGCACCTAGTCATGGCATACTGGAAGCCAAAAAGCGGATTGGCTAGTTCTTGTATACTATCAATAGACCGGATTACTACATACTCCTCCTCATCATATTATGCTGATCTAGGCCACCGCGATTACTGTAGGATTAGGTGCTGTTCCTGTAGGTTTTGTTCCGGCTGCATACTCAACCCTCTCGAACAGCAGGGGGGGAAGGCTAGTAATCTCACCTACCTACTGCAAAGTTATCCAAGTTATCCATGGGCTCGGAACCGAGCTGCAGCTAGCATCACCGGCTCTTATTATAGTCGCTCGTCAATAATCTGCCTCGGGTTAACCTGACCCCCGACGATGACAAAGCTAGGTCGCTCGTCAGGCAATTATAAGGAAGGGGAGAGGAGAGCTGAAGTGAAGTTACAACACTGAACACTGTCATTGTCATCGCCCCATTCTTGACAAACTTAGCATCGCCTTACATTGTTGCGTCATCGTTAGTCTCAATCAGCTTCACTTACACCACTAGACCTAGGTACCACCAGAAACAATGGCACCCAATTCAACAGCACTCACCATAGCCGCGGGCGCTTCTATACTTGCCTCGGGATGGTCCTCAGGTAAAGTCTGCCTTTCCACATGGCGACGTTGATGCTAGGCATAAATAGTTTTGTTTCTTTCGTTTGCTTGTTTGCTTGTTTGCTTAGTCACGAACATGAGGAACTAACAAGTCGTCATCGACTACCTATAGGCATGGCGTCGAGTCTCTCTATACTCGGCATCCCAACGATCCTCCACGGGAACGCGCCGAGCGAGCATAGGGTCAGTCAGTGGCGCTTCCAATTTCTTCGCGGACAAGCTATCATACCCGGTCTCGGGTTCCTCAATGCTATCAACTACTGGAACGTCGCATATCACTGCTGGTCGCGCGGTCTCGAGTGGCGCGGGTTCGCCGCAGCTGGCGTGTCAACCTTCTTCATGATTCCGTTCACGCTCATCTTTATCATGGGGACCAACAAGAAGTTGAATGCAGCGGCTGACGGGCGGGAGAAGACGCTGAGCGATGATTCGGCTAAGTCGCTGATCAAGAAGTGGGGAGATCTGAATATCGCCCGTGCCGTCGTTCCAATCGTGGGTACAGGCTTGGCCTTGTGGAACTTCTGCCTGTAATCATACCTTGTTTGTGGATAGACGAAAGGGTGGGAAAATGGATGGACGCCTATGCTGCCTGAACTCCGGGGCTGTGTTAGGGGACCGAAGGGTGCAGGTTCTTGATGAAGTTGTTTTAGAGTTTGGGTTTTCTATACGTTACATAAGATATAGACACAATAAGGATGAGGTTGGGATTAGGTTTGGAAGACGACGAGAAGCTCTCCCTTCTTCAGTTGAAGACTGCAGATGTCTACTCTAATTAAGTGATTACAGCGGGATAGCACTGAGCGGGAGTCACTGTCAGCCCGCCGTTTGTACGGTGCATGCTCATAATCGCGCACGGTACCTAGCTCGCCAGGGCGCAGTTGGCAGTTAGGGTGGCTTTACCTCTAATATTGCGTACCTGGGTACACATATATTGGGGGCTATTTCAGTAGCTGCAAGGTGCAGTAGGAATGGCAGCATGGCAACGGGCGGAAAGCGAGTACAGTGCAGAGCACAGCTGCACTGCACTAACTACCTAGGTAGTACTTACTTGCCTAGGTGCGAATTGATGATTATGACGTACAGTATCAGGTAGCTGGCAAATAGACATTCAGGTATCGCACCATCATGGTCCCCTCATCGTCCATCCACAATCCACAATCCACCATTGCGCAGCAAGCAGCCTAATGCCTAATACCTCACATACTATTCCCGTACATCTACTACACTAGTGGTCCCTGGCGGTATCACTCATCCTACCTTGCCTACCTTAGCTACCTTTGCCTAGGTAGGCAGCCAGGTCCGCAAGTCCGCGAAAGCGAGAGCGCGAGTCTGCAAATCAGCAAACCATCAGCTCCCCTGCATTTATTTATACGGCTCAACGTAAGCAACGTGCAGTATACACATGTCTTTTGTATCCTGGCTATTCGTTCCTCCTGGCTGTTTCCCTCTGCCCTCTCCAAATGCGAATATCTCAGTCGCCGTCCCCCCCTGCGCAACGTCTTGCGCCCTACTGTTATCCAACACACCGTCGACGGGCACTTATGCCGCCTCAGTTTCGTGACACGGCAGAAGCTGTGCTGCCCAATACATTGCCGTATCAATTCTCCTTGAACCCGTCTAGGCGCAAATAACCGTCGACCAATTATCCAACGTCGTCCTCTCTAGGCCGGCCATCGTGCCTCTCGCCCTCGCTCTACTTCTTTTCCACCATGACCATTGAGCGCTGTATCATCGTCGTAATATACTGCTATTAAATAAATAGAAATCCTTTTGCTCAGCTTGATATATATACCCTTGTCTTGGCTTCCGTTGTTTCGAGCTGCTCCCAATGGCGGCCTCAGTTAAATCCAGCCCGAAGATCCCCTCTTCAACTGTCCCGCCGCCTTCTGCCGACACACATCGTCCACGACCTGAACCTCAACCAGAATCTCAACCTCAGCCTCAACCTCAGTCACAACCACAACAACCACAGTCGCAACCACAACCGCAACCACAGCCGCAGCAGCAACCTGAGTCGCAAAAACCGCAAGTCAACGGAAGTTCGTATTACGGGTATCTATTTAGCGAGGATAAGTCACCGACCGACACCTTAAATGGTCTACTTCTTGCCATCGGGCAGCATATCGTCAGTTGTCATGGTTTTGTTTGTCCTCTCGCGCAATGCCCTATGCTGACCTTTGTCCCGCCAGATTGACCATATCGGCGACACGAATGATAAGCAACTAAATGCACGGAAACTTGCCGCTTTCTATCACGCTGTAGGCGGCGATTACGATGCGCTCTTCCTCAAGTCTCCCGACAGGACCATATCGTACATATGGCAGGCATTAGGAGTTCAACATACCCTTCAACCCGTCCCAGATAACGACTATGCGCCTCCGTCCGTGCCTGCGCTAACTCTCAGGGGATTCGTCAGATGGGAGTCGCTCCAGATCCTCCTCGGGCCTGAAGAACATGTGCCCTACCTACAATATGCTGTGGCCAACTGGAACTTGAAGCACCCCTATACAGGCGACGTTTTCCCGGCTGATTTGCCAGCCACGGCTTTCCCCTCCGTGTGTGACCCTGCCGTGGATGAATGGCACAGGGCTTGTGGACGGAGACTCCGAGAGGCTGCTACACCAACTACTACACCAAACGAGGAAGACGAGCAACCACCACGACGTCACGCTTCCGATTCTCGCATACCTACTGCCTCAAGTAACACCGGTCACGGTACATCAACGGGAACCGCACCGCATCGCTATCGACCTGAGTCCGAGTACTTCCGCAGCAGACGTCCTATGTCGTACGTGCATGTGTCGGACCCCCGGTATCCACCACATGCTGGTCATCCCAGTCATCCCATAGTATCAGAGCCCAACCATAAAGTGGGTAGTAGTAGCGGAAGTTCGTTAGATGATCTCCCAAGGCGGGGTCGGAGACATTCAGACATCAAATCCCCACCGGTTATTGTGAGGGAAGATACACGAACATCCGCACATCTAGATCCCCATCGCCCAGCCAATATCCGCCGCCATAGCCACACCTATCAATCCCCTTATGTCGCCTCAGTTCCTGATTCGGACTCAGAGTCCGATACATTGCGAGCTTCTCCCCGTCACAATGGCCCCATACCTCAACCACCTCCCCCAGGTGTTCGACGCGTACCCGTACCGCCTCCCATACCCGTCACAGCTTCCAGTCGGAACCGTCGCAGTGAGATTCGAGCGGAAGACCCTCGGAAACTAAGTTTGCCTGCCGAGCTCAAACACAAGTTCGCCTCCTTCCTGGCGTCCTCTAATCGACAGCGGAGTACTTCTAGAGAACCAGTTCCTGCTCCACATTCGAGTGTACGCTATCAGAAGCCTCCACGTACCCGCCTAAGTCGTAGCTTATCCGGAGACTCTTACACAAGCGACGGGTCGTTACCGGAAATACCATCAAAATATTCTCCGAGGGATCGCGAGCAGAACAGGGTACGTGAGCGTATAATAGAGCGCGAAGGAGAACGAAGCCGGGAGCGAGAACGTGAGCGAGAACGAGAACGTGACAGAGCCCGCGAGTGGGAAGAGATAGAGAGAAAGAGTCGCAAGGAGAAGGCTTATCTACGCCCAACCATCAACAGGAGGACGAGTAGTCACGCAGACGTCGATCGTCGACGTCCGGATGCCTTATGGGATGCGAGGGATCGGCGGAGGGAAAGCAGGGACTTGGAGAGAGAGGTCAGGCGAAACCTGACGTCTGATGAGATGGACCGACGAGAGCGTCGAAGATACCAGGACAGTGTTCCCAGTCCGGTCATGACTGGTGTTAGCGGCAGGAGATATCCACGTTGAGCAACCTCAAAACGCTTGTTCATGTTGGCGAGGAGTTCATGGAGTTCGAGAGCAGGTTTTTGTTTCCATAGGATGATCCTCTTAAGTGATTGGTTATTTACGATGGTAGTAGCATCTTGGGGGCAATCCCAACTCATAACAATGGCGCATGGTCCTTGAATATAGAAACAACGGGAAAATATACTGAAGAGGCATTTTTATGCGGCTATTCTTGAAAGTAACTGCTGATACCATGTGTGAAAGGCAACTAAGAGCATGAGAGCAAGCCGTGACTTTAACCTTATAGTTTGTTTCGGTGTGGACAAAAGAAGGAAAGCTTAAGGAGACTTGGAAGACTTCCCTGTGGCCTAACCTCAGTCCAATGTCTAATCTCGCAAGGCTAACAGTTTATAGTACTTCCACGGGAAACAGGGTTAAATTGGCCTTGGCGTCAACGGCAACGAGTAAAGCCTGTGAGCTAAAGACCTCAAAATCTACGACGACACACCTACTTAGCTTCATCCCGTCCGATAGGCGCGTATCGGGAGATGACCCGCGCGTTGGAGAGGGTCAGAACAAGCCAGAACCCGACATGTATCTGAGCGCTCTGGAATCATCGAACGCGATAGTCGACCTTGATGCTGGCGAGAGACCTATTGTCCCCGAGAAACGTTTGGTCTTTGAATATAGCGTGATTGGAGTTGAGGCGGGACGGCAGGCTGGAATGAGGGTCATCTGGGTGCCACATCCAGATCTAGCGGCCGAGCACTAACCTATGGAAAAGGAGGTGCTGGCTGGAAAGACAGGCATGGTTGACACTGGTGATCATTGGCAATCGGGAAAATTGATGACGGATGGGCTGAGAGCATTTTCGAGTTTGGAACACTTTGATCTCAAGAGAGACGGGTTCGAGATGTCATGCTAACTAGTTTTGAGAGAACTCCAGCCCAGATGGAAACTCTTCGTAGGTTTTCCCTAACTAATATTCAATCAAGTACGAATCGCGAAACACTCCTACATTAGAAGAAACTTGCGAGAAGTCTCGGACAGACCAACCTAGAATATAGGCAGCATCACTACGTCCTAACGTACATGCCTACCTGAGCTGTTGACATGCCGAGCTTTCATTCGATATCTCGATGTGACCTCTATAGTATCACGCATAAGAGTCGTGGGGAGTTAGGGCTGGTGATACCTAAGTCGCTCGGCATTCATTCAACACTAGTCTCAGGCACGGAGTCCGCGGGCGACCCGTCATCCGAACTATATAATTAAGGCTAGTCCGGACAAGACGCAGGTATATCGGTTACATGACTGATAGTTGACACCTTATAAAGCATCTTGGCTGATAATCAGCCACTCCGCCAAGGCTTAGTCATTCTGCAGGACTTCGAAGTCACATTCAGCCAGACCAAGCCAGGAGTTACTGCTGGAGGCTTGTTTTTCTTGAACAAAATAGGCGGTGAAGTGAGACTCCAGCTCTATATCTAATTATAGTAGGCGCATCTTCATTGTTGAATATTACGTTTACCGAATTGATACAATTTAATTCGTAAATGGCTCAAAGGTTTTTAGTGCAGCATGCGTCTTTATGCCTGGACATGCCAGAGTTATGATCGCCCCTCGCTTGTTTTAATGCGGAAGTTCGTATTGATGAAGACAACATGTCGATAATAGTTTTATCCACATTATAAGGAAAGTCCTTGTCATCGTCGTTAGTGTCACCGAAGGGCGCGGCCATGACCTCCAGGAAAAGATTCACATGCACGGACTGTGCTGCCGAGTTCTCGCG
This sequence comes from Xylaria sp. FL1042, assembly GCA_022495085.1. Classification (NCBI taxonomy): domain Eukaryota; kingdom Fungi; phylum Ascomycota; class Sordariomycetes; order Xylariales; family Xylariaceae; genus Xylaria; species Xylaria sp. FL1042. The sequence goes on from MU380136.1 coordinate 162,916, forward strand.
CAAAGATCACGCCAAGAGACACAAGCTCAGTCACGCACGACCCAAGTTTGTATGTCTACATCCCAATTGTGGGCTGTTCTTTCACCGACGCGACGTCCTAAGGCGGCACGAAGCTGTACACAGGCCGGAAAATGATGAAAAGCGCCGACGACCACGACGTGGGCCATTGCCGCCTTCGCTACCCGGGCCCGAAGGACAGCCGAAACAGCAGTATTCACTACCCGCATCTAAACCTCATGAGTTCCCGCGAGTTCCCGCGACTGCATGCGGCATAGTAAGAGGCAACAGGGATATCAGTCCCCCTGAAGTTGGAAATGATAAGAACGGCAATCAGAACGACAGTAGCGAAGGCTACGTGGACCCAGCTTGTCTGTGCGATGCGCAAGAAGGCACGGTTTGTGCTCACTGCAGTTGCGAACTTATTCGCCTCTCAAATGGCCGATTGTCTTCTGAATCACAGGGAGCCATCACCTTCTGTCTAACACACTACATCCAGTCACAGTTGAAGTGGTTCCCATTTATCCGTCCCTCTTCTCTGCGCACGAACTGGCTCCTGAATGGCCGGGCGCTAATTATGGCAGCATTGGGTTCTAGGGCTATAAAAGAGTACAAATCCTTGTCGGGGGCTCTTTGGGCGGAGACCCTACGCCGCCGAGGCAACTGGGTTTCCTCGTCTGCATCGGGTTCCAAGAACGTGCTTTCGAATTTTCAGACGAAAATACTCCTGATCGAGTATTTTCAGTGGTCCGAAGAAAGCAGGTATCCCCCCTGGGTAAAGCCAATGCTAGACGAAATGATTCAGGTGGAAACCAGCGACTTGGTGAACGTACTTAGTGATATGTCCTCTAGCAGCGCCGCAGATAGGTCTGTAGATGACGAGCTCTGCCAGCAGGAGATTCGCTGGGCATTGTGGAAATTCTACTGCACTATGACACGGACGACTCTACTTGGTCTAAAGCTGTCCCCCCCGCAACTATTTCAGACTCTCGAATTGCCGGGCGAACCAAAGCAGCTATTGGCACTGGAAGGCTGTGTTGGAAAGGAGAGTGTCGGGCTCGTAGAGACCCTACGAAGCGAGTGCCGTAGCCATGGCCTGACATTACCAGAAGTGCTAAGCATATTGTTAACCGACCAGCATAAACGAATTGCATTGCCCGATATGCTGTCCATGACTGGCAAGTACATTGTGCTTCATGCTATATTGCACTTATCTGATAACATGGTCGAAAAGTTGGCGGATGTCGAAGCGATTGTGGAAGACCCGTTAGGTTGGCGAATTGAAACTCGAGAGCGACTCTATCTTCTTGTGTTGAGGTGGCGTCAGTGCTTTTGGGTGCCTCCCGAGGTTCTCTGGAACACCTCGTTTCCCGGGTTTGGTTGTCTTCAGAGCATCATGTTCGTCATCTACCTGGCGGTTCGCGTCAGTCAACCGATCTGCGGCTCGCCTAATGAGGAGCGCGGTTCTCACCAGTTTTACACCCAATATGCGATGCGTTGCGTTGTCACCATGCATATAGATATGAAAATCAACAATCTCATGGAGGTAGGTCTCCTCCATGAGCCATTCCACGCAGACTCCCGTTGCAGCAAAGCTAATATATCGTCTCTTAACAGGTCGCGGCAAAGGGCCGTTGGTTCCTTGACGGAGCAACTTGGCGGATAGGAGGTCTCACCGCTGCATATTTGATAGAGTGGCTTCATGGTCGAGAAAAGTCAGGATTCGAAGATGACGATATTGAGTTACTGCAAAGTCTCGAGAGTGTGATGGCCCTTTACTCACACGTAGGGTTCTACGATGGGTTGTCATATTCCCCGGCGCGATTAGCACAGCTCGAGCGATCAGTCAAACATCTTTGGACAATGGTCCTAGGAACCGAGAGCGTAAGTAACTCTCGAAGTCATTGTCTTGTTATTTCGGTAACTTTCATGGCGAATAACAGCTCTTTCTTGACCATACCATAAATCTTCCCATAGACTCATAGATCCCTCTCAGAATAGCGAAAACTAACTTCTTGTGTTGTAGTGGATTATTAATGAAATATAACTATACCTACCCAATGAATCGTAGGTTATGACATTTCAGTTCTCCAGATATCGTGGCCAGTCAGAGTCGAGACGTTTGAATATACAAGTAAAACTCATGTATGAGATGGTATGGGATGAAATAGATAGAATGAGGCCTATAAATCCAAATTGAATTGCAGCTTATCCTCCGAAGCTAAGTCATGTCAATTTTTCTAAAGATTCAAAAAAATAGCAAGAAGCATTTATTTAATCAAAGGCATTTATGCATGTATTTTAGCCTGACATTGAAAAAGAGCATATGCTCCGAAGTGAATTATCTATCCGTACTCCAAAAGGCCTTACGAGCTCCAAGTCTATCCCTTCTATAGTTTATCCTCGATATTAGAAGCTGAGTTATAATGCTTCGCCAAAAGCCTTGCGCCGATCAGTTTGTACGTCTGCAAAGTTTTGAGGCTCGAGCACGACGTTAATGTCCACCGGCGCTCGTCGCGTATATGCGTTAAGCAGTGCTGTTCCTGTCGCCTCTTGGCCTAGCCCGCGCGTGACTGGAATGATGCTGGCGCCACCAAGGGGCAAGATAGCTGTAGTAAAGAAAAGGCTTATAATCCGCATCCTGATGTCTTTTATGTGTCTGGGAGTATATGTGGTGGTGACGACGTGTCTATGTCTTGTGTCGTATTTAAAGAGTCCTGCTCTACTTCTGTTCAGTTTTCCGCGTCTCAATAATGGTTAGATATGTGTAACAGGTATGAAGTGAAGGGCTAGAAGATTAGATAGAAGGTGAACAAAACAGAGATATTCAATTAAGAAATGAGTGCAAATTGAACTGGAGGAGTGAGTTCGTAGGAATATTAGTGGGCGTGAATGAAAATATAGTGCTTAAGTATTTCCTTGTGCTCTTGTGTCCTTGATAAAAGGGTGCTAAACTATGACGACCTCGAGGCGTAGCCTTGGGTTTCATGTCTTCTTCAAAGCCCACTTGTGAAAGCATACATGTATTCTTTGAAGCTTTTGAAGCTAAACGCTCTTTGTTAGGTAATAGCATAGGCTCCCTAGCACCTAAGGTACTTTGTTTTGATCCGTTTTGGGGGCTCAAAGAGTCCGTATGACGTGCGAATACCATTGTACCGGAGGTTGATTCGTGGTCGTATCCAACGTCGTTGTATGGTGGCCTTGTGAGGGATGACGAGCTTACAATGGAATGCACATGCTGAGAGCTGTAAACCCGTACTTACGTCAACCCTTGGAGATCTAAGGGCCAAGAAACAAAAATATAAGTCATCGCTCACAGATAGCAGAGTACCGCCAACGAGCGTCTAGTCAAGGCGAAAAGAGTATCACTAATGATATCGTTATAAAATTTGAGTCAATCGCTAATACTTAATTCAGCCAACATCAATTCTGAGTTACATGAAAAAGCCCCAACCCCACAGCTTCGCAATCATTTCTACTTGGATACATGTCGGTTTCTGTGACTCATCTGTGCTATTGGATCAATTGAATTATCAGGCTATACCATCCCGAGCAAATCTAGAATGTGTATGACTGATCCTTGTGACGACATGATTCAGCTGGATCGAAATGTAAGAGGTAGAACCAACCGCATTTGCCTCGAGGAATGGAGGGACGGGACTGCTAACATTTAACATTTGCATAGACAAGACAAAGGGGTTAGATGCAAAAGACGAAAAGACCAACAAAAATTGCCCGTTCAACTAAGTCCCGTCTCATAAGTTTGATTGATATACATGAAATTAATACAGAAAGCTTCTTTAGATAGCGTATAATCAAAATCGGCAGGCGGTTGATTTATTCTGATGATGAATATATCGAATTCAAATATAAGTCGGAACTCTTAATGCACCTTGAGAACGTTGACGCGTCCGCAGTCTGGAGCCGCGTTAATTAGTATTAAATCAGTTACGTCCTCGCCCCTCAGATCTAGATCTGCCTTAAAACAACTAAGACCTGCAAGATATGGACAGGGGCCCTAGATCGCATTGCCATGCTCCTTTTCCCGATGTCTAAGATCTAACCATGCGAATTCTTTCGTCCAGGTAGACTGGAATTTACCGGCCCAGCGCTGGACTGCTAAATGGGAGGTACCCGCCTTGGGTTGTACCGGAGGGCCGACCTAAGACATGATTCACTCATACGGCGGGTGTACCACGTGGTGGCTGGTGAGGAATTTCCGGCCATCATACTTGTTAGCCGCGTTCCTGGTGGAGGGTGTTGTACTGTACTGAGTTCTTCTGTTGGCCAACCACTCCCTCTTCGTTGGGCTCGCTGTGTAGAGATATAAGAGCCTGGGTGAGCTGAGGATATGCTCCCTTTGCTTAGAGTAGCAACATCAACACTAACAGTAGACAAGCCCTCTCTTAATCAAGAGCACAATTCCAGCATACTATCATTACAAGCCTTGAAATCTCTTTCTAAAAACCACTCCCACACACACTCTCATATAACCTCTAAAAATGCGTCCCAGCTCATTCTTCGGCGTTCTCGCAGTTACAGTCTCCTCTCTGCCAACACCGCAACTTGGTGATCTTCTGGGAGACAACTTGCCAGATATGGTTTCCCGGAACCGTGGCAACCTGCTTGGACCGCTTCTCGGAGGCCAGGGTGGCAGTAACAACTTACTTGGTTCGCTTCTTGGAGATGACGGCGTTGGCGGCTTGCTTGGGTCGCTACTCGGAGGCCGTCATGGCAATGGCAACTTACTTGGGTCACTCCTTGGAGATGAAGGCGTTGGTGGCTTACTTGGGTCGCTTCTGGGAGGCAAGCATGGCAGCGGCAACCTCCTTGGGTCGCTTCTTGGAGGAGACGACGCTGGCGGCCTGCTTGGATCGCTGCTTGGAGAGGACAGCGTTGGCGACCTACTTGGGTCACTTCTTGGAGAAGATGGCGTTGGTGGCCTGCTTGGGATGCTTCTCGGAGGCCAGGATCAGGAGCCAGGTAGCGCCGAAGACGAACAAGATTACTTCGACCGGGAAGGCAAACAGGACCTTAGCGATGACTACACAGACGCAGCCGCTGCAAGCAGAGGCACCAGAGCTTCAAAGTGGATGACGATGAGCGAAGCAGGTGCGAGCCAAACTGCGAAGGTCTCTACGCCATCGAAAGACGATTCTACTCTAGATCTGACAAAATGAGGACATATCTAGCGAACTGGAACTGAGGGCGGCCGAAGGTGTGTGGCCGCAACTTCTCTGCATAATGGGACGGCGCATTGTTGTTTATATTAGACTGTTTCATACATCGACGCATGGGAAGATAGGCTCGGCCTTTTAACAAGAAATCAGTGTTAATAATGATACCACACCGGTTCTATACTCAAGTTGGATTTTCATGCTCATCGCACAGCACCTCCTAATGTGTAACAGTACCTACCTACCTGGTAAGTACCTACTTAAGGTAGTAGCTATGATACTTAAGTACGTAAGTCCAGCTGGGATAAAACATATTGCTAGGTAGGTACTGTAGCGTCAATTATAGTGGGTTGGGAAGCCCTATGAAATAGGAAACGCTTCCCTAAAACATTACGCTTCCTACCTAAGTAGGTACTTGCGGTGGCCCATAGCTTTAAGTGTGCTAAACCCCTATTTTGCCTACAAAGCACCTTCCCCACACGCCACTTGTCTAAAACTAAAGCTTAGCATCTAAAATTTAACCCACTTCCCACTTTTTCAATCACTTTTCTTTTATTGCACCATCCTGCATCTTTACGCATGTCTAGTTACTAGAGACCTTTCAGATATTGTTGGCTCCAAAAGTGGTATTGATGTTGTTGAAGTAATGGAGACTAATTGACAGGGAATCTGCTGGGAGGGGTAATATAGGCACTCCCCCGTACCTGCCCTACAATATATGATAACGCGCATGCTCTAGTCCTATTCAATCAAGCTCGATTAGATCACATGCGGCTACCCTAAGGAGAAAACTTTGTCTATCAGCGTATACACATGCGCAGATATCTTAGTCTATGGTTACTAATGTTGATATACGCAGCGCGTCTGCCGCTCTGCAGTGTTTGCTTTTAATTGTTTGCCTGTTGCATACATCTTCCAACATTTCCTACGCGCGCCTTTGACCTCGACCACTTCTACTTCCTATCTTCAGCGCAGCGTGGACCTCGACTACTTCTTCTTCTTGTCTCTAGTGCGCCCCCGACCTGCCTCAGACAACTTTACCTCAGCCTCTTCAATCCGCCTACGTTGATATTCAAGATCCACACATCCAATCATTGCCAAACAACTGCGATGGCGCCTAGAGCGCTAGAAAACTTTCGCGTAGATGGACAACGCCTCCCGACAGAGGAGAGCTTGCCGGGTACTCTCGAAGCATGCACAGAGCAATCGCAAATAACAGCATATGTCGTCAACCGGCTTTGTCTTTCTGACCATAATAAGACGCGTAGACTTTTCTAAGGTTACAATAGCAAGTACCTATTCATGTCTTCTATCCTAGTACCAGTTGACTACTCAAAGCTACCTAGGTACCTACCAATAATTGTTTGCTACGGTACCTATCTTTTGTACCTGGCTGTTGCTTAATGCCTAGGTAGAGCCCCACTGGAGAAGAGTCTTGAACTCTCCAAATTGGCTGGCTTCGCTGTTTCTTTAAACAGGTACTTAAGCTACCATCTTGCAATAAGCTAACATCTTCACATAAACTATATTCCTATAACCATTAAGATAACCACTATATAAACACCAAATAATAAAATTAAATAGAGAATAAATGGAGAATAATAGCCTCATCATGCCAATGTAATTTTTGAAGCATTTAATTAAGTATTGTGAAGGTATCTATGGGGGTGATACATAAGGTGATATGGGACCCTGTGGGGTGGCCGCACTAAGCACCCTGAGGCTCCAGGTATAAATATATCCTCCGCCTCCCAAATTTTCAGTCTTCCTTTTCTTCTTTCTCTCCTCATCCCAGTGCATGGGCTTCATGCGTCTCAGTGAGGAGCAATCCGAGAGCGCATTTTTGCTGTTTGAAAACTATACTATGACCACTCTTATTTGGCTTATGCCGGGTAGGGAATTTTTGTAACCTCGTCGTTCTGCCTTTTCATTGCTATCTACCCCGTGCGGGTGGAGGTGAAGAAGAGTCTAGGAGTCCCAGGTACGAGGTACGAGCGACGATTGGCGGATTATTACGGTGATGCCTTCCTGCTACTGCCATTTGTCTGCTGTCTAATTGTTTCGCTTGCACTTGACTGTCTTGTGGCGCGATGAAAGAACAGCAGCAGCGTTAGCGCTAAGTTAACGCTATCTCTGTCTACAACCCCCGAAACGACGAGCGCTGGATTCAACATCGTGGCCGGCGCAGGTGCTTGCTTCCTATTCCACCCTACCTACCTATCTGACCATTGCTGCCAATCGCATTCGACCGGCAAGTTTGTAATCGCGACGTGCCTACTCTCCGTTCCACAGGCTCATGGCTAGCACAATACATGCGGCAGTCACCCTCCGAATGGTATCATCAAGACACGGAATGCAATACGATGCCGCTAAGGGGCGTTTATGTACTTTGACTTCTATATTCCGACGCGAGGACCCAACTCACGCTAAAACATAAGAGCCCACGATGACTAGGTTATCGTGATCGGCCTGTGCAGAAATGATGCGTAAATTTTCTAGTAGGATCCCCTACGCAACGCCGCAACAACGTTTTAACGCGTAATCACTTCATGATACCGGTGCCTAATGAGTACCGTTTTTAACGTGCCATTCGCACCTCAATCCTTTACTTGTTCTTTCACCTGAACGAGCCTGCACTGGAATCAAGCCCAGGGCTCCGTATCCATTTCTCAAACGTCCGCCAGATGTTCATCTTTACAGCTTCGCAAGCTTTCGTCAATCGCTGTATCCCTGGGACACGGTGGAACTCTTCAATCGTCTGTGGCAAGGTGTTAATCAAGTAGTGGAGCGTGTTCTCAGATAACAAAGGCTCAGTCGGCTTAGGCTGCATCGCCCAAACGACGGTCTTCACATATGCCTCCATTTTGTTGCGCAGGACGATTCTTTCCAAGCCAAGACGCTCGGATTGCTCTTGAACGTGCGGGTTGGAGGCTATCCCAGCCAGGGTGGGCGTCGATGTTGGTATTAATATGGGCGCTGGAGCAACCGGCAGCCTCGCGGGTTGGCTCCTATGATCAGACATTACAGGGTGATCTCGCTTCCGTTTACGTGTTGCGGATAAAGGTAGTTGCATTGGTGGCACAAACGCCGCGTCATCATCATCATCATCGGAACCACATTGTTTTTTTGGTCGATGTAGCGCCGGGTTGTTGTTGTCAAGGCTTGTCTTGCCGAACTGAAATGACTTGCGATTGCTCACAACAGCCGGCGGCTCATCGGATGGGATCAGGATTTCCTTCGAACAACCCGCGCCGACGATTTTTCTCCGTTTTGAATCTGGCTCTTCTAAACCCCAATGAGAATCACCGTGTACAACCTGATTGCCGGCTTCTTGGTCTATATTGGTGGCTCCATTTTGCTTCTGCTCCCTTTCAAAATTTGCGATGATTTCTAACCAGGAAGGCCCATATTGTGACGCCTTGCTCTTCCCAATACCAGGCACACGGAGTAGCTCCTGCTCGTTTGAAGGGCGTTGTATTGATAGAGCCTGTAACACTGTGTTATGGGCAATGATAAACGCTGACATCTGTTGCGACGACGCAACTTCCTTGCGATGTAATACTAATCGAGAATATAATGCCCAGCACGAACTATCCATCGATGTCCGACCGCTATTGTTCCCTGCTAGTTTTGCGTCTGCTCGTGATTTGCGGTCTCTAATACGTGTCCGACTTCGGCTATGTTCTGGCTTATCGTGCTTTGATGTTGGTTCTATATTGTTTGCTTGAGATGCCCCTGTGGCATGCTTCATCTCTCCGCTTGCAGCATCTGCTTCTCCTTTACCACAGCCCTCGACGCTTGATACGCCGTCGCCTTTTTCTCTATCCTGCCCTATATCCTTGCCAACACCGAAGAATTTATCTGCAGTAGTGGTTCGTGCCTCACCATCTTCTGTTACTAACTCAAGCTGGATCCACCTGGGTCCGGCCGTGGTAAAAGGGAGATACGCCTCAGCAAAGACTGGAAATGGTGGCACAGGATTCATAGCCAATCGCTTCGCGTTCATACAATGGAAAAGCATGAAGCTAGCATATGCGTCCGTCGCTGCATACTCGGTCTGACTAGGATTCAAAGGCCGACTCCAGTCGCTCTTCCGGACATTTCCTTTCCACAAAGGTAGTCCAAGATGCTGCTCTACCTGCGTTGATAGTGAGCATAATTTGGTTGTAGCATGTTGAGGCGTGCTAGCACCATATTCGACAAGATTGTGGAGGTGACTGAGCTCGAATGCACCCTTCGGTTCAAGGTTGAAATGAGCTCTCAGTCGACTGAAATCGGCTCTCATAACGGCAACACCGGCCTTGATGACCTCTGATGACTCAATGATCTCCCGTAAAGTAGGTGCAATGAGATCATTCGCGGTTTCACCCTTGTGGAGGGCAATGTGGAACAAAGCGACTTTTCGTTCGCTTGCTAGCTGTATAAGAGCGACTTTATCCTGCAGTCTCGGTCGCTTATGGGCATCCCACGGCCATTCCATATCGAAGCCTAGCACGGTCTCATTTTTGAATTGCTGTGCGATATTTTCGGATTCTGACTTAGTTTTACTGTATAGAACTTGAACAGATTGCCCATGGGGACCGCGGTAATAATAGTGATGCCACCATCGACGAGGAGGCGTATTGCACTGCGGAGGCCGTAACGTGAATGTCATTGGCCACTGGGACCGATCCCGATTGAAAAGAACGGTCGGCCGCGAACCGTCGTGTGCCATTTCGCTGTTACCGCAAACCCGACATCAGACTCGGAAACTAGCAACAGCTTAGAGGAATGGAGAGTAATCGAAGATTTAGCAACCAACTGTACGGGAGTCTAGCTATGCTCTAGGTATCAAAGCTAGAGGAGAAATGACAAGATAATAGTGAGAAAGAAACGTCATAACAGCTGAATGCTGTCGATGATATTGGCCTCATTCTGGTTCAGCCGCAGCCATTTTATTGAGTAAGAGTAATAACTGTAAATACACGCAGGACGCCTATTATAAGGCGAATTAGTTGTAGAGGTATTTACCAAGCTACTGCTCTACCATTAGGTACATTAGCATGCACTGCCACCTGACCTGCCTATATCTTCTGGTGAACTGTCAAGGGCAAGGGTAGGCGAGATACGCCACACCGTCGCATCTTAGTCTCCGTGAGTGTTGAAGGCGTGATGCGGATGTCCAACCTTTACGTTTCACCGCCGGCCTCGCAAAACCAGCTAATCTAATACCATCTCACGAAGATAAAGGAATATCAGCATGAAGCACTGTTTGTTTTGCAACAGAGGTGTATTGATAAACTCAGGCTCTTCAGGGAGGCTTAGTCACAAGTGACAACGATGAAAGGAGAGCCAACCTACAGCCCCAGCAGCCTAATTCGGGTCAGAGGGATTTGCTGTACGCAACGTGGAATGATCCCTGTCACCCTATCCCCAGACAGCCTACTCAATACTCAGTACCTGTCCGTCAGCTCGTAGTACGAGCGGATCCATATATTGCGCCTTAATACTTATGACCTCACTGACAACGGCGTTCAATATTGCGTTTAACAGGTTCTAGCAACTTGTCTTAACTTAGCAGCATCATGTTCATTGCTGATGGAAGGTATTGGCTGTTTTCTAAACATAGATGGGTTCCCTTTTGACGGCACAGCGGTATGGAATGAGCTACCGACGCCGAGTTATACCAGTAGCCCCCCAAACATATATTTTCACTACTCCTGTGAAGTGCTAGTGTCTATCACGGCTAGTAAGTTTGCGGCCAACCTATATAAATCTATTTTTATGATGCTGCAAACGTTGCAAGAATAAAACCTGAAGACTAAAAGGTGTCATTCAACAACGCTCATACAAGTACTCTCAGGGGCTATTACGAACGGTTCCCTATGAGGTCTATGTGTGTATGCTACGTACTTTAACGTTCTATGAAGAGAATGACATACAGTCAATGCCATGAATCATCTGTTTTAAACTTGTAGTTAGGAGGAATCTTTTCAGCCATCTTGTCTTCATATTCTTACAATATGTTATTTCTAAGTCTTGAATATGTGGTTGGCGTAGTCTAGACTGGTGGCTGTCCAAGAAATAGCTTTGACTGTATTAGTCGTATAGTATTCAGAGGGCCGAATATCCGTGAGAGTCATGGATCTTATCATATGATTGGACTCTATCTTGTACTATTGTCACTATGTTTCTGCCTGCCTTTTCCTATGCACAGGATCTCCAAGAAAGTCGATCATGGTGCTAATATATATCGGTGTAGTATATCACCTTGTCTCCGTTGGTGTTATATGCAATAAATGCAATGAGACTAATTTCGGTCTACCTTGTATGAAATATTGGTGTCTCATGAGTCACAGTCTACTCAGCTGTTGGGCCTGCAATTTGACCCTTAATACCACATCACAACGCATTTAGTCCAAGTCCGGAGACGCGAGAATTTGCTATATAGACCTCATAATCCTAGTTTATACCCAAACGCTCTCTAGGAGGCTAAAGGGTCTTTGGTACCTTGGAGGGTTATTCCTAATCCGCTTATCTTCTCCAGACCCAGGTAAAAGTACGTGAAAGAGCCGCATCGCGACGGGTCCACGGGTCCACGGGTCCTATCACTCGGGAGCTATGGCTAGCTCTAGATGTTACTTGTTGATCTAGTAGATATGTATTCTGGCTGCGAGAGACATCTTTCTCTGACGTAGGGTCGGAACCCGGGACCCAGTTCCAATCATCGCAAAAATAGACATTGCAGTAGGCGGACGGTAAATCATTCTCACTAGCATAATTAAAGTTAGTATTGCGATGAGTATAGGGGATGTTGAAGAGAAAGGAAAAGGTTGGACTATAACGACTACAATTAATAGAGTTTGAAAGCAGACAGACATAAGAGAAAGAGCGACCCCAATACTAACAAGTCCATTCCATATTAGTGGTTACGCTTATAAAACCACTTCTTCAACTAGCCACCGACTCATTAAGACTTGGGTTGCCATTATAGCAACTTAACAAAGCTCTCAACTACATGAGAGCATTGGAACTCTAAGTCTAGTATGTATTTGATATATTTAGAGGAAACGCTCTCGTAATGACCGCCTTGGCATCGGCGATAGAGCCAAATGCCGAAAATTATGCTATAAGAGACCTGGATCCGGGGTTAAGAGGGGCAAGCACGGAGCTACACTATCATTAGTGAGCTTAGACCTAAGTAAACGCCTACGAGAAGACGTACGAGCACGTCTCCGATGGATATCTTTTTGTAAAATACAATGATGCTGTCGGCTTGGCCGACGGACTTAGAATTGTTGCTTCTAGGGCCGGCGAGATGATGCAACAGCAGCTCTAGCCGAGCGGCATATATATACTGGGAGGAATTATGTAACTGTTGAGGATGAATCACTACACATTCGAACATCAAGATCAGTGCTGTGACTTGCACAGAAAATTTGCTCTACATTTGACTCTAGTCCGCCTACGCAATACATTATGGTTGGAAACGTGTGGTTCATCACAGGCGCTAGCAGTGGCTTTGGCAAAGCCATCGCAGAAGAAGCCCTACACCGCAAGGACGCAGTAATCGCATCGTCACGACGGGGAACATCACTAAAGGACCTCGAGTCCCTGGGTGCGACGCTCCTCGATCTTGACGTGACGAGCGATGACGCGACAATTAGAGCGGCGTTCCAGACTGCCATTGACAAATACGGCAAGATCACACACTTCATCAACGCCCCCGGGTACCTGCTCGAAGGTCCTGCCGAAGGCGCCAGTGCCAAGGACGCCCTCGACAGCATCAGTGTTAATGTTCTTGCCATCATGAACTTGACCCGTCTGCAGATTGCGTACCTGAGACCTCGAAAATCGGGTTATATCGCGAATTTTGGTAGCGTGGGATCCTGGCACGGCGGTGCAGCGTTCTCGTATTATGCCTCTGCTAAAGTAAGTTAAGCAAAACTCCCTACCTGACCCTGTTTCCCTTGATTACATGCAAGTGAGCAATCTCTGTCATTGAAACTGTCTGTCCAATTCGAGACGATTCGACTAATACTATATACCACAGTGGGCAGTATCAGGTTTCACAGAAAGCATACATGAAGAAGTGAAGGAGTTTGGGATTAAGGCAACGGTGATTGAACCAGGGTACTTCCGCACGGCGTTCCTACATCCGGAGGGAAGCAACCGCAAGCCCGTCTCAGATATGCTGGAAGCCGAATACAAGGGGTCGGACGTCGAGAAAACTCGTAACGCGTTGAACAACGTCAACAACCGCCAACCCGGTGACGTCGTCAAGGGCTCCAAGATTATCGTCGACGTGCTAACGGGCTCGGGCGTCGCTGTTGGGAAGGAGTTCCCTATCCGCATCCTTCTCGGCCGCGATTGTATGAGAGACGTACGTGCTAAGATGGCGCGCACGGAGAAGCTCATCCAGGAGTGGGAGGACGTCATCGCTTCGACCGACCACGACGATGTCCAGCAGGCCTAAAAGTCTGGTCGGGGAGGATGGTCTCTTGCGGCCCCCGATGGTGGATAGCATAAGGAGGCATCTATTGCCTAGTGTGTTGATTGATGTTGATATAGGGAGTCTGAATTCATCAGCTTGATGTTCCGTCATTAGTCCAGTCTTCTTACATTTGCTTCCTCAATTGTCTTATGAATTACAACAGTAAGCCCTTATTAGTATATATCTTAGATAAGTATCATTAGACTGATCAACATACCTGAAGTGAGTAAGTACGCTAAAACTTAAGGTTAAGTTCTACCTACTGTATGTCGGTAGAACTAGAAAATCCCTCCATGTTTATTTGATCGACTCTCTGAAGATGCGCATATTCTATACACTCATGTGCTCATATAAGTACCTAGGTACTTAGGTATTATTGCTGTCAGGCGCCGTGTTGGTTGATGTTAGACCAATTGTTATAGGCAGGTACAGTGAACGGCAGTAGCTGTGCATGCAGTGGTCGGTAGGTACAGTAATCACCTGGGCAATCACCGGACAGCCCCCGGCCAACAACGATGCACCAGGCCCATCTGGACCCTTCCTTGTCGCTGGCTGGCTCCTTCTTTTCTTTCCATGAGAGCCTGTTGTCTTCTGTCACTCCCGGACAAGTGTCTGGGCAGCTCTGGGTCTGATCTCTGGGTACCTAACCCACCTGGGGTGGTACAAGCGCACCCTCACCCTGGCGGCCGGCCCTGGCATTGTCTCGGTCCGATCGAAAAAGTTCCCTATTTGTCCCAATGTTATCTACACCATGTAGGTACCGTGCACCATACAAACCATCTGTGTGTACTTATCCCACCATTCATAATTCATTCTTCGTTGTTGGTCCTTTTTAGGTCCCTTTTTTTTTTTTTTTGTCGATATCTGTTTGTGTGAGAGCCTCTCTCTCTCATCATACAGTACACATACAAGGGCCCTCTTATTTACTAGAGCCAATTCAACATATTTGTTAGGCGTGTCCTGTCATCAACCAGCGCACCCTCTGTACTGTACTGTACCGTACTGTATGTACACTACACATAAACTACCTGTCTGAGGCTGTCTCCGACGACCCTAGCTCGCCTAGCTCCTTCAGGTACTGCCTAGACTAAGTGTCCAGGTACACTAGTGTATAGTAGTGCCCTGATCACCCGGGTCTACCAACGCTGCCGCTACACTAATGGTCGCTGTCGATCCCTTCCTCGGGTTCCTGTTCCTGGTCCCTCGTTCGCGCCCTCCTCGGGTCCCTCTCTCCCTCAACCTACTCTTGTAGCCATCCTGAGGATAGCCCTAAGGACAGACTCCCTCACCTGCGCAACTCGGCGACTCGGCGATCCGGCGACGTGTACGGGCATCCCCCTCGGTAGACTAACGAGTGTTGGGCCTGTCAGATTTATATTTCCTCCCGTCGTTTGTCACCGTCACCGTCATCGGCGCAGAGGACCGGCTCGGCACATCCTTTTCTCTCTCTCTCTCTCTCTCTCTCTCTCTCTCTGATTTATGGTGGACATTGCTGCCCGAACTGTCTCACCATACGCAGCATTGTCAAGTTTAATTCTATACCACGACTGTCCGAAATACGCACACCAGATGCCCTTCTTTTTTCTCACCACCTCCTCAAAGAGAGCGGGAAAATTATCTGGCAAAAGCATCACAGACTCGACTTGAAACAGCGTACCCTCTACTTAGGATCCTCTTCTCTCCTGGCTCCATACCAACGTAGCCGGTGATCATATATCTGTCGCCGAGATGAGAGGCCGTCCGGTAGATCAGCTCGTTTACGAGTCCATGTTTCCCAAACCGCGCTCGACTGATGTGCAAAACTTCCAGTCCCTACTTCATCGACACCTCATTCTCGAAGTCCGCCAAGAAGTCCACTCATTCTATGGCCACCTAGACACTCAGGAGGCCAAATATCCTGGTCTCGACTACTGTCACCACATACACCGCATACGTCTCAGCCGCTGGCCTTGGCACCGTCGCTTATTCCGCGCATTTGACAATCTCCGCTTGACCGATGCCGAAATCGCAGGTTTGACTAAGTGGGAGGGCACGAAATGGGCAAAGGATCGGTTTGAACGCGATTCTGGTATCACCATTCGAGACACAGCCGCAGATGATATCTCTCTCTGGGTTGAGCCAGAGGACAGACCCCAAGCTACTGGTGAGACTCCAAGAGCTCCCTCCCAAGAATTTGAAGAGGAGGAGGTGGAGGAGGCAGAGGGAGAGGAAGAAGAAGAGGATTTGGAAGTGGATGAGAATGAGGAGGACATGGATCTTGAACAGGCTGAAGAGGAAAGCGATGGAGAGTTGGAGAGCATCGGGTTTGCTCTGAACGAACGTCTCCGAGCGCGGGCAGCACGCCACGAGGCTGGGGAGCTGTCAGAGCCCTACGAAGAAGAGTGGGAGCAGTGGCTAAAGAATGTTATAGAGTCGGGAGAATTCCCGTTTCTCACGGATCCGAATCAGCAACTAAGCGACACAAATCTGATCCCTCAGGCTCTCTTCCCCCCTAATATGCTGAGTGCGGCAAGGGCTGGTCGCTGGGAGGGGATACCTGAATGGCTTCGCGATATAATCCGCCGAACGATTGAGCTTGAGAGGACACCGAGAGATAGTCGAACGTCCGTTCAGCCATCGTCGCAGACCCAATCCTCTGGATCTATTGAGAGCATTCTTGAACGACTAGCCAACTGGCGGCGTCCTTACTCTGACATACGATTAACCACGGCAAGTGGAGAGAGTCGCAGTAACGCCACGGAGGTACGACTTCAGCGTACGGCGCAACCAGGCGCATGAAGAGAAGTCGGTTCCGTTGAGATCACTAAACATGTCGTCTCATTAATGTCTATCTGCGTTAGCGAAATGGGGTGTCAACAAGGATCTATCTACCTCAGCATCCGTTTTCACTTGCAAATAGCACTTAGCGCCATCGGCGATGCGTTTGCACCTGGCCTGAAGTCTCTTACTCATCCCTCGATAGCTCGAAAACTAGACAGTGACCACAAAGGTGCATCTGATCTCATCCGACCTCAAACGCGTCTATCCCGACACCTGACCGCCACCCCTTGTTCTCATCCCCGTCGGAGTGGTTTATCCCTATCCATACCTACTCATGGTTCTGGGGAAATTCATTGATGTTGTAACGAGAAAGGAATGATTCATTGAGCGTTTCGTCTTATTTTGCTGTTGATTCACCATTCCGGACCCCCCTCGCAACAAACCTGCACACGATTTACGCACAACCTATATTCTAGCTCACGAACTTAACACAACTGGGAATTAACATCAATCAGCTGGCGTTTCTGGCGGTTATCTCCCCATGCACTCATCGATCCATCAATCACGAAACTTCCTACCTGGTCGTAGGAATGGCAGATTTCTTTCCTCGCCTTTTTCATCTAGACTGCAACGGAGATGGGGATAATTCAAATACCTGATAAAGCAGCCTATGCTGTTAAATAAAAGGCACAGATAATCCAGTGTCGCTCGCACAATGAGAACTTTTCAAATCACGTGCAGAATTTAACGTATTGTGACTTATTATTTGTATCGTAAGCGTGACTGCCTAGCTCCGGGATAGCGTTTACTGTCTTGAGGGACAAACGATTACTGGTATCATTCCGTGTGTGGTAAAGTATCTAAACTTTAGAAATGAGGCGTCTCAATACCGGCAATCCATAACTTGTGATTTCCTAACACCTTGCCTAACACCTGGCCTAAAATCTTGCCTCTCCGTTCGTCCCTTATCTCAACGCCCATGGTTGAGACTGGATATGTCTCCCATGACAATGCACTGCGCTTCATATGCTCATTGAGCAACAAAATATTGGAATACCACGCGAACACCAAAAAACTAGACCAGCCCCAAACTTACTAACGCCTTAACCATGCTCTTTACAACAGATTATCATAACGCAATGCAACAAGTTTTCATGCCCCAGAATATCTATCACATA
This sequence comes from Xylaria sp. FL1042, assembly GCA_022495085.1. Lineage (NCBI taxonomy): Eukaryota > Fungi > Ascomycota > Sordariomycetes > Xylariales > Xylariaceae > Xylaria > Xylaria sp. FL1042. The sequence continues at coordinate 180,501 of MU380136.1, forward strand.
TTCCTCCCAGAAACCTCCACGGTCCTGGATTCGCAATTTCAACGTCAGTTTTGATGTTGTGTCACATTCCTTCAAGCAGTCAGCCTTGATGTCAAATGCGCAGAACACCATTTCTCATTGTTGTCCCCCCCTCTCTAAGGCTCGAGGTGCGACCATTCGGGGATGGCCTTGATCTGGTTCCACATGTACTTCTCGAGCTTGTTGGCCGACTTGGCGTAGGGGGTGCTCTCGTTGTTATACTTGCGACAGTTGTCGAAGATGAGGCGAGCGTCTTTGATGAACTCCTCGGGCGTCGTATACTGATCGGCCTCGAGTTTTGTCTCCATGGTTGAGAGGTCCATAGGCTCCTTGATCACCTCGTAGTAGTCGGCTACATCATCTTTGTTGACTGGGTTTAGGAAGGGCCACGCCGACGCGTGGTTTTGCATGTCGTTGAGGAGGTGAAGGAGCTGGTTGTAGTTGGGGCCGTGACGCGGCTGGCGCGCTAATTCGTCCATGTCTGACGACCAGCCTGACTCGCGAATTGCTTCAATGGAAAGAGGATCGATCGGTGTCACGCCGTTCTTCCACTGTCTGGGCGGTTGATGCACCACGTGCGATTTAGAGAAGGCTCGGATCTTGGCGTGGACGCACTCCTTTTGCTTCAGGAGCATACGGCCCATCTCAAGATAGCGTACGCGCGGCAGCATTGAGCATTGCATGATGGTACCGCCTTCGTAGTCCTTTATGTAGCCCATCCATTTAGATTTGGGCAATGTGATTTCCTTGGTAAAGCCTTGTTTCTTGAAGTAGCCAATGGCATAGTTATCGGCGTAGGTGAGGAAATGCATGACGTCGCTAGTGGCTTTTACATAGTCTTTGAGGTGGGACATGAGATGCGCTCCGTAGCCTTTCACCTGCTGATCACTACTAATGGCACAGAAGACGATTTCGGCGAACTGACGGCCCTTAAACGGCCTATATGTGATGCCCCCAACTACCTCTAGCGGCTTTTTTACGATTGCTATGGACAAGTGTGTGCGGTCGTAGACGAGTCGTGCGATGTAATCCTTTGGCATCTTGGGCAGCTGTTTCTGGAAGATACACTTTAGACCTGTGAGTATAATGAGGGACTCCCGCTCATTGTCGTTGTTCACTACACGGAACTCGATCTCGCCGGTCCGCTCCTCGATGACGGCGGGCTAGCCAAAGATATACGTTAGCGGTGTCTTGCGACAGCATTGGCTTAATGGCAATAAGCAGACATGAATTGCTTGGGTAGGATTTCCCGGAGGCAGTACTATTACACTCGTCTTCATATATCTTGGGTCCGCGCGCTGGATGAGAGTTGCGTGGCGAAGGGGAAGTAGGGAATGGACGGGGGGGCGAGCCTACTTTCTCAGGGAAGGGGATGGGCTTCATGGCGCGCTTCGTATCTAGCTCATTTGGGTCTTCGCTATGTTTGGCACGTTTCGAGGCTGTCGGCGACGAAGGCTCGTCGCTGGCCTTGCGCTTCCCATCTGCTCGAACAAGAGAGAGGAAATTAATAACGTTATTGCGCAAAGGGTACAGGAAATCTATCAAGAGGTGGATGAACTCACTCTCTTCTTTAATAAACCCCATGGCGACAGTTTCATTGGTAGCAAGGTGCGACGTTGCAGAAGAGATGCCTACGAGCGTAGGGTGGTTTAACTAATCGTACCGGTATACCGGTATGATAGATGCGGTACGGTGCCACAAGGCGGCGCACAAGCATGTGGAGATGATTCGACGCGGAGTGAGCAGGGGGAATCCGGCGCTAGTCATTGTGCTAAATATCTTGTCTGCTTACATAATAGACATATAAGTGGGTAGCCTTACTTTAGGTAGTACACACTGGGTTAAGTGGCCTAATCGAAGCTAAGCCATATTTGGAAATACCTAGTCGAGCCACCGTTGCCAAAAGGTAGGAGCTCTCTATCTAGGTCGAGGTCATACCTTTCATGATACCTCCGTGACCCGTTATTCCACCCGCTTCATCCTCCTAGCATGGTATTCAAGTCTATCGGCGAACACTAGCCTGATTGATTTGATCATTTCACAAGCCACCCGGAAACAAGAGAGCAACAGACATCCGACCATTTTGTTCCATCTTGGGGTTCCTGTTCGTGTTCCAGTTTCCGTCGTCGTTCTCGTCCTCGTCCATGGATTCCTCATTGCATGAACTCTGGCACACTGCTTCAGGCAGCCCTTTTCAACCCACCGTCGGAAAGGGGAGCCAGTTCTTCGTCGGCTTCGTCCTTTTGCTTCTTGGCCTAGGCCTTACAGGTGGATTTGCCTTTGGTACGTTTAGATACGCCCTCACCCGCGCCCTCTCCCGCGTGCTAACAGCCTTATGCAGATCGATCTCTCATCGGCCTCCCCGTATACGGTGTCCCGGCTGGACTGGCCATCGCGTGCGTCTTGGTCCCATATGATCATCCTGCTCTTTCTTTCAGCTTCGATCTAACTATCAATCAGGTTCGGAACGGTCTACATGTTCTGCGCCGTTGGAGTTTACGTCTAGAAAGAAAGAAACACGAAAAAGAAAGAAATACACTCCAGAAGCGTCGCTCGTGGGCTGACAAGATCGTCACCCGTGTACCATAGCTGAATTAAGGCGTGCATAAACGTTTACCATTACCGCCCAAGTTATATTTGTTCTGAGAGTGATCAATTACCCCTTTGATTTTGTCGTCGAGTTATTCCATCACCCGTTACTCCTGATTTCTCATACACGACTACCGCCTGCTTGTCGTTTACATTGGTTCAATAATGGCGTCTCCCATGGAGTCTGTCCCACGGCAGCCTCTGTTCCGAGCAGTTGCAAGCTCAACGAGACAAATTTATCAACTTTTGAAATGCATCAGCTTCTCACCCAAAGTTGATGTTCAGCTTACGCACCAAGGTATCCGGTTTGCGGCCGACCACTCCCGTGTTATGCAAGGTAAGCGTCGCTCAGAATTCGGCGTCCGCCTCCGAACTTGAAGGTGCTGACCGTTCATCGCAGGTGTGGCGTTTCTCGACCAGCCGCTCTTCACTGCATATACTCTTAACTGGCCAGAGGATGCTGAGACAACGCCGCGGTTCCAGATGAATCTCTCCGCCTTGTTAGAAGCTTTGCAGATATTTGGTGCTACCGATGCGGCAGCTAGAGCAGCGAAAACCGACGCAGACTCATATCGTAGCAATCTCCGCAATTATCGCCCAGACGCCTTCAGCCACCAGACTCTCGGTATGCCTGGTACCTGCTGTCTAGTCTACGAAGAGGATGGGTCCCCCCTTAGCGTGATTCTGGAGGAGTCTGATGTGAAGACGCAATGTAACATTGTCACCTACACGCCCGAGTCCCCCGATGATATTCCTTTTGACCGAGACGATCTTGCTTTCAAGATTATAATGCAAGCTCGGTGGCTTCTGGACAGCCTGTCCGAGCTGGCGCCTTTGTCACCAGTTCGAATCACCGTCTCTGCCTTACCGAATGCGCCTTACTTAAAATTGGCAAGTAGTGGAGCAATCAGCAGTGCCAGTGTAGACTTCTCTAACGGCCGTGATCTTCTTGAAACCTTTTCTGTGCGTGAATCCTGGGTCCAAAGCTTCAAATTTGACCTAGTCAAATCCGCAAGTGAAGCAATGCGCATAGCAAGCAAAGTCAGCTTTCGCGGGGACAGGCAAGGTGTTCTGAGCCTGCAGTTTATGGTGGAAAGCGAGGGCGGTCTGGTCAGCTTTCTCGATTTTCGTTTCGTTCCCTACATCACACAAGAGGATGAAGAGTCTGAATCCGAAAGTGACGAAGGACCCTGAGCCGCCACTATTCCCATTATCCCCACGCTATTCTTTTAATTAGTTCATGGAAATCTTGCTTCGGCTCCGGTCTAAGGTTTTAGGCCGTACGAGTGTTGCCACCATCATTTGGCGTTGTGTGATAAAAAAAAGTTATTACCTACCTATATAAAGAGATAATACTTAGAACGCCCATCAATTAGCTTCTCCAGCTCAGATTATATAGCCTGACGGCCTTCCTTTTTAAATCGTCTGAAACAACTGCACGACTTCAATCTACGTGTTGCTGCTTCTAGGAGAATCGTGGTCGAATCCTAGTCATGTTAGTCTATGCTTGTCCCCCCTATCGGCTATCTAGCTGAACCTTCATTACTTAGCCTCATCACGCTAAGTCTAGATCATATGGCCCTCTGACCACGAACGTGCCACAACGAGCGCCATGATTGTCCTGAGGCCAGCGACTTGGGTCTCAAATCAACGCTACCATTTCTTCTGCCGCTGTCATGACAAACGATGCGACCTTACCACATGTGTGGATTTGAGAGCTAGTAGGGCGGCTGTACGTATAATTCAGATAAGAGAATTGACGACGGAATAACGTCCGAGATGTCTGGGTGATGGCTTGCTGCTAGTGAGCATACCCTATATCTCAAGACAGAGGGGGGACTAAGAACAGGAAACATACCACGCGCTCAGGTGGCTATTTTAGTGCTTCTGTTGCCATTCGTCCTTTGTGATGAGCTAATATAACTATTTCACTCACGGCCAGCCAGTCTAACTCGCTAGCAGGACTGCGTGCCATGTGTCTAATATTAGCTAACCATAACCTAACATAGAATATTATCTACCAGAGCGTCTGAGATGGTCTCGCGCTCTTTAGGTCCGAAGCCTCGCTCGGACATGCGCTTACTGAGTACGAGCGTGGTCATAAGGCTCTCTATATGTCTCCGGCTCTTCCGCTATTCTTCTCATTTTCCCTCTCCCGAATGTTATCCATCATTATCTAGGTGCCTCAAGGTTAGATGATAGTCATACTTTTGCGGCCTCTTGGTTAAGTAATCGTATTTAGAAGGGTTACTGCCAGAGTAGAATGGCACTTCTCCGGCTATAGTGCTACTCCATGATAGAGAAGTGCGATGTATGAAAGAGTTACGATGGTTCGTCTCTAGTCTCAACTAAGGGAAAAAGCACCATTCCTCCGCGTCGACCCAAAATAAGGGGTACGTACGCTAGCAGCTCGTCGCGATGATCGTCGAGCCGGGAGGCTTTCTTCTGCTCTATCTTTATCCTGTCTCATTCACTGTCTCATTCCCATAAGCAATTCGCAAGCAAAGTTGACTCTTCATCGCCACTCAAACCTTATCTTCTAGACCACCCTTCTCCTTGGTACTACTGTAATCTGTTCTTTAGGTCACACGAGTGGCTTTGTTTGTCTTTGCTTTACGCACGCTATGGCCCCCAGTTGGTTCCATCCCTTTGGTAAAGATGGCGTTGGTGGCGTGCCTCCGGACCAACTAGGAATGTGTTTAGGCCATGGTCAATGAAGCTAAAGTAGATATGTGTGTGGGTGATAATTAACAGGCAGAAGGTAGTATATAGGGCCTAGCCAGACTAGAGATCAAATAACTTGGTTGCAAGCGCCTTTCAATTGTGTCTATAGCACCTTAGTATGAAAAATAAAGTGCCTCACGAAAACCTCGGCAGCTTCATTAAGGTCATGTGAGACACTTCTTCACGTCTAATGTCTATACCGCGGGGGCTCCGAGTCATTCTTGAACTTGTCGAACCTTGTTAGTCGCTTCTAACCTAACCCCTCGGTGCTAATTCCTTTGTTTTATATGACCGCTGCAGAACGCTCTCAAGGATAGATAGAGGCTTCTCCTTGTTTCTTAGACTACAACAATACGCTGTTCCACCATCGTGTACTCTCGTCTCTCATCAATACCCCCTACCTTCACCAACACCAACACTATACGCCCTGCCTGCTATCTACCAACCTCGCAACGATGCGCGGGCTTCCAGTCACAAGAGATGAGAAAAAGTCCACGGCAAGCTGTTTCAACGCGATTCAGTCTTGGCTCACGACTCTCTTCCGCAATCGCAAAGACTCTAATACCTGTGACCAACGAATTCCCTCCGCCTCAGAGAGGCCCTCTGGCATCGCGGCAGGTGGCGCGCCCAATCACACAGAGAACCAGGCACGCCCCTCGGCTCCGTACGTGCCACAATATGCCGCCGCGTCATTCTTCAAGACCGCAACGCCGCGAGAGATGAAAAGGGAAAACGAGATTTTGTAACGGTCGAAATGCATGAAGAAGGGATGCGTTCACACTGCCTCTTCGCTGAGTCATTCGCCAGCTCTTACTAAGGGCTCTATTGGATATTATTCAACATTCTTTCACGTGCCGCTCTTTTCCTCACCATTGGCCCCCTATCTTACGTCAACCGATAGAGAGAGAGTGAGCCGACACCATATAACAACGGGGGCTGAATGGACACATTCGGTATCAATCAGTTGGGGGACTTTGGGGCGAAGAGCTTGGCATCCGATAACCAGTCACCCTCTCAAGTCTCGATCGAAGCTATCCATGTGAACCCAGACTTGTTGGTAGTCATCGTCATAATTCCATTTGTTAGAGACGGTTAGAGAAGGGCCGTTGGCCGTTAGGCCAGGACCTTGGTCCAACATGCCAGAATCCACTCCGCACGTGTGGTGATTGTAGCCTCATTAGTGCCGGGCCACGCCAGACAACCCGTCGGCTGACCACCCTGAATGGCGTGCAGAGGAGGCTCGCCGAACAACATCTGAGACGTTAGATGCTATTCCCGCGCCAGGGGTAAGGGATCGGGAGGCGTGGGCAGGTCGCGCGTTAAAGCGGAGTCTACGCCGCAACGCTTCGGAAAGGGGGGGAAGGAGGCTCACAACTGGAAGGATTCGACCTTGCATTCTGGGAAATTTGGTGGCATACCTAGCGTCTGGGTCTAGATCTCGTAGCGAATTGCCATTCCAATATGGTGCAATCATCGTAGGATGATTGATTTCGCTCGTTCTTGAACGCTTCGCGCAATACACGTACGTATCGCAAGTTGCGACTAATACGTATTATATCAAGAACCTAGCTTGAGCTCACGATGAGAGCAGAATAGAAAGTCAATCGGAGTTATTAATTAATCGATTTTCGTCGTTTTTCAAGGCATGCATGATGTCACCACTCAACTAGTTTCAAGCAAATGATATGAGAAACGTTTATCGTGGAGGCAATCCTAGGTGACGCTCCGGTTGCGCATCCGACAATAACACACCTGTCTGCCTCGCACGGCCTACTTAGGAGCCAAATGGATGGTTTAAGATTATGTGAAATTCGCTTGGAGCATGACCAATGTCACGTAACTTTGTTCACGATCTCCCCCGCCGTTTCAAGTAGGTGCGTCTTCAGTCGCAAGTTTGCAGTAGGCGGATTTCAGCTGTGGCGGCACAATACCACCTCGGGCGGGTGAGCGAGCGAGCATCTGCAGCATCACGCAGATTCGTGATACACTGCAACGCTGGAACCTAGCTCAGCTCTAAATGGTCAACTGCTCCCGCACCATTTACACGGCGCGATTGGCGAATTGAAGTTCTCTTCAATCTTGGATATTATTTGATTCGCCGCTGACTGTCGGGTTCAGTGTCCTCGTTGTCGAGGCATTCATTGGTGACGGGAAGATAACGATATACTGATTCGGGAAGGCAAACCGTGCTCAACGCGATCCCACGATAGAACTACACGATTCCCAACCATCTGTTGGATCCTAGCAGTCGACAGACACCGTGTGTTCTGCTGCAAAAAATAGAAAGGACAAAGGATTGCAAACCACGAGCAGCTGCACATGGCGCACATGGCTATCAACGTTTCCTCTGACCTTCCGAGAGAAACAAATCTAACATGCCTTTAACATCCACTCTGTGCCGTTTTTAGTTTCGGTTAGTTCTGGCGAAGGGACGATGCGTTTACATATGTAGTATGGCGTTTGTGGGCTCGACGCAGCATATGCAGCCGATTGTGTTTCGGGGACCTGTCTAGTGTCATGTTTGCTCGCTCGCTCGCTCGCTTGCTTGCTTGCTGTAGGGAACTTATCCCCGCCAGGAGATTTCCGCATCCCTATTTAGAAGGCCAAGACTGCTTGATTTGCAGATGGATGCAAGCCACAACGCAGCAAGTCCGACGCTCACGCGACGCTGGTACAGTATCAGTACCCGCCATTCCCCGTAAACCATAGGCCACAGATTTCCATAAGTTTGAGCTTGTTCTGTTGCTCGCGAGAAGATGAATCAGATTAAGCGCGAGCGAGGGATGACTGGACATCAGTGTTGTGGGTTTTGTGTACAACACATGATTGATTGTATACGTAAGAAGGGGGCCGACTACGTAGTAAGTGAGGCATTGTCAATTTGTGCTGAGAGAGTGAGAGAGAGAGAAAGAGGGAGTCGGCTTGGCAAAGGATGGTGAGGTAGTAAGTACCTACTTGATAGTGCCGATATACAATGTATACTATGTATGTAGTACAGCGCATACCTACCATACTGCTTGTATGTACCTACCTACCTAGGTAGTTAGATTAGCTACTAACATACTTAACCTGCCTAGATACATGGGTACATACCTCATTAAGGGAGGGTCTCTTCTTCTTTTGGTCCCTGCCCTGCCTGCACAGATGTCGTGGGGTCTGCCGTATCACTGCATCATGTCATGCCATCTCGCTGGGCTGTGCACCATACACGCGGCCCAGGTTCCCCGCAGGGATCGAGGACTGACTGGATAGGTAGGTTAGGTATTTCCAATTCGCTTTTTAACGACGACACAAGGCATCCTCCATTCTGTACCCTGATTCCTGTAGTGTATTCTGCAGCTCTCTCTTCTCTCCCCCCCTTCTCCCTTCACTGCCCCTCCAGTTGGTCGAGTCCTTTTAAACAAGGGGTCCTGATGTTGCATCAACATCTATCGTTGGTGACACCAACCTGTGTTCATGTGACGGTTGGATGATGGTTACCTGGTAGGTATGGAACTTATTAAGTTGATATGTATAATACCTCCACCGTATTAACTCCGCCGTCGCCTTCATGGGGAGAGTCAGCCAACCAATCAGTCCAGACAAGCTTAAGTATGCTATATCGCACCTAGGTACATGTATATACTACGTCTACCGCTTTCGGTGTCACTGTCTCGGTTACCTATGTTTTACGCCGCGTTGTGATGCATTATGTTATTCTTGCGTCGACAGAATACTCGACAGATCGACTACCTGTCGTCGTCGTCGTCGTCGGTCTCCTCGTACAGAGGATTGTAGGTTAGTTGGTTACTAGTTTCTTCACAAGCAGGATTCCAGCATCCCCCCATGTTAAAGTGGGCCTCGAAGTCTCTCACACAATCTTCAGCGGCACGTAGGATGATAGTCTTGCGTCACACAGAGATTCTGGCCCAGCAAATGTCTCCAGCATCGCGCATCCTACAGCGTCAAAGGAACTGAAGCCCGGGCTCTTCTTCTTCTCGCCATATCCTGATGCGGTCTGATACGGTGTTATCTCGGAAGGGGCGGGCGGCGTTGCTAGAATCATAAATCGCGAAGGAATATAACTCTTCGGTTCGCCTTGTGTCTCTGGTATAAGCGGCGTGGCGACAAATATGAATTGACTCACTATTACTAGCAATTTGTGGGTAATAGCAGTATATTTAGACTGTTCTGGGAGTATATGCGTACTTACTTAGTAGTAGGCGCCGTCTCGTGTTGTTCGAGTTGTGTGCCGGAGTGCATATAGTATACCTACGTAGTATACTATTTGGGGGTTTCAAGTTGGTGAGCTTGGTATGGAGAAAACATAAAATATGTGCCCAGATAGGCAAAGACGATGATGGATGGCGCGCGTCGGATGATCCCGACACTTGGACGTATCTGATGTCAAGTCCAGTCATGAATGCCGACAACTACCTACCGGGAGATAGGTACATATGTACATATTCTCATCTCATCTCTCTTAATTGCATTCTCGTGCTGCACCTTAGGTAATCTATCGACCTATCTACTCAGTACTAACCAACCCGAGCTGCCTTCAATGTTCCTTCCTGCGGTGTGCATGCGGAACCGGATGCATCTCAGGTTACTGTACTGATGTAATAGTCTCATAGTACTCACATAATATTACCTGACTATTTGCAAGCTTACGGTTGTCTATTGTCCCTCGCCATCATTGATCCGTAAACATCTACCTACCTAACCTACTTTAGCTACACTACCACTTCAAGTTCATTTGTGTATACACTCTTCCTCCAGGAATATGCAACGCATACGCATACACCTACGCATACATGGCACTTATTCCTACACTTCCGCGATTTATTGCCTATTCCAATGTATCATAAGAGTTCTCTACTACAATGACCACAACTGCGTGCATGCAAGCTGGCCACTCGACTGGCTCTATAACCCTCTATACTGTTTGCATTTCTCACTTTACCCATCCCCGCTCCCCCCTATCTGGCTTACATATATGCATCGGAACCAACACACGTCGAGAGTCCGACTCGCTGAATCATGGCAAGCAACCCGAATCGGGGGCCGCGGGCGCTTAGCCCGACTGGAATGCGCTCCAATTGTTCGTTTTCGTAGGTTCCCTTGCTTACGCAAACGCGCATTCCAGGTTGCCTCTAGTTGATTCTGATTTTTTTTTTTATTCAAGTTAAGTTTCAGGCTTCCACCCGTCTCCCTCGCAGTTGTCGCGCTGATTGGCCTCCCTTGTTTGGAGCGTCCCATCGCTCACCAAGGAGGGCATGCGGTTTGCTTCCTGTGACAGGTATGTATGTTTTCTTTTACGAGGTATAATCCAATAGCCTAGCGTACAATGGCATTCTGTCGGGTGTACCATGAATATAGGAAGTACAGGCAGTATTACGGTACGGTACATATGCTCGGGTTTGGGGGAGAGCACGCCTTTCCAACCCGACGGGTTCAGGCCAATACCTCGGCCGTGCAACATGTTGGTCAGTATCAGGTGTCAGCTGTGGAATCGCATAACGAGGATTGGTCCGACTTGTACGCCAGCACGTCGAAACCTAACTGGCCCGGCTGCCCCGGTTAGACGCTGCTAGCTACCTAAACCAGCTAGTTGCTGTTTTTTTTTTTTTCCCTTTCTATCTTTGCTATTTTTCTGCACCATCTTACTCTTGATGTCGGGTTTGACCTCATTGAATCTCGGCTTTGACCTGCTTTTAGTGTAGGAGACAAACTAGGACAGATTACATCATACGCCGTATGTCCCAACATCTTCTTAAAATGTGCTCATCTGTGCCGCATCCCGTAACATCAGCTGCTATGGGGTGTTCGACACATTCTTCCAGATGTAGGCACGCAGATATACATACAGTGTAGTCTGGAGAGGTTGGGTAAATTCCAGGGAAGTTATGCGAGAATTGACGTCAAGTTACTCGTATCCTTCGGCTCCGCTGGCTTCAGTAGTGCACAGTACGATCTACGCTAGGGTTCGCAAATAGAAATTCGCCGATGGACGACAAAAATAACAGGGCAATCCAAAGGGAAGACACCCTTGCATGCGTTGGAGGCTTGGCTGACTGCCCCCCGGTCTTCCCGCCTCGCTCCACCGAGCCACACCATGGTACTGCCATGGCACCAGGGTCGCCCCTGGAGTGGGAAAAGTCGATTTTGCGCTCAGCCGAGCCAGGGAGCGCAGGCATCGACTTGCTGTCCAGTCGTGTAAGCTCTTACTAGGGGCCGAATCGTAGAGAGTAGATCCATCCATGTCACGTCACGCCCGTTTGCTCCAGTCCTTGTGTCGTGGGCTGGCAGGCGAAGCAACGGGGTTTAAGTACAAATGCAGATACCTATCATGCTGCCCCTTGCTGGCGGCCTAGAACAGCCTTGTGATACCCCAGCCCGAGCCCATTATAATGAGATGTCTCTGCCCGAGATCTACGTGTTTGATTACATTCACTTCCCTTACGTAGCGCTGTCATGATGCTCTCTCGATCGGGTCTGAGTATTCGAAAGCTTATACCCAACCGACGGTTGAGTGATGAGGACTTGGGTGGAGCTGAGCTGAGGAAAGATGATAGCCTCCTAGTTTCCTGGACGGAGCAAGATGGTGGCGCCAATCCCTACGCGGCAAACAGACGCTCCAGTCGCAAAAAGCGAGCCCCGACACCGATCATAGCTACCAGCCCTCTGACCCATTCCGATATCTTAAGGCCACTACCACCGCTTCCGAGCGAGACACCACGTTCCTCAGCAAGCTCATCTTGCAGATGCGATCTTCATGCGAGGTGCGATTGCCCACTACTGAATCTGAAGAGAAGATCGCCTCTTTATTCCATACCACCAAAGGAAGCCAGCGAAGATCCCACATTACTGTCATGTGTAAACAGCACCGATCCTGATGACTCTCTCACACATCACATACCAAAGTCTCGGTTTAACTCATTCAGCGACGCCAAAAGCAAGGAAGAGGTGACCAAGGCTTTCTCTCCCACAGAACAGGACAAAGAAGAGACGTTAAAGGATCAGCAAGCGGAGGGGACTTTATCCCAGGAGCTCTCCAACGACGTCAGACAATTTATGCAAGAGGCCGAGGACGCTTTCAAAGTTATCGGCGCTAGCTTGTCAGAAGTACACGTTAGCAAAGCTGCTGTCTTTCAAACCACAAAGGCAAGCTCCTTGGATGTACCTCACGACATAGAGCCCCCGCCACCTACTCCACCCCCAAAGGAAACCCCAGTACCGCTTTCAAAGACCCCGTCCACGAAAGCGCTGTCCATGTTTAGCTCTTCTCCTAAGAGCTCACCTAAGGACAACTCCCCTGCACGGACTCCCAAGAGGAAGAATTCCAAAAAATCCAAGAGAACGAGATCTATGCGGCCAACACGGAAGTCTACCGCGCCGAAACAAGCGGTCAAGAGCGGTCCAAGATGGACACTAACAGAAAATGTCTCGGAATTGCTCACGGGCAAGCTGTTTCACAGGATAGAGGCAGACGAGATGCTCACACCTGACCAAATAGAGGCGTTCAAGCAGCAGAGAATAACGAAACTCCAAGTGGAGAAAATGGCGGAGGCTCTGGAACAGGAGTTGGTAGGGTCAATCGAGTCCCTGTACCTTGATGACCTCCCGTCGCGCGTTGAGTCACCAGGTGTCAAGACCGATATAACGACAACACAGGCGGAGGAAAAGCCCGCGATTGCGTTTTCCGAAGATGTGGTGCGGCGGGACTTTTTGTTTGAGAGGCAGCATAAAAATTACACTCCTCCTATTCCCCCTCGCCGCAGATCAGCATTTCACAAGAGCAACACGCCCCCCATTACATCTTCAAGACACGTGAGATCTTCATCACGGAGAATAATGACAGAGCTCCCAATCATCCCTGAAACAAGTATTACACCGCGAACAAGCGGGGATTCCTATTCTAGCAATGAATCTATCGACTCTCTCGGCAACAGCTCCACTTCCGAATACGTATATCTTGAATCACCACGATTCTCTTTAATCCACCCTGGTTTCCAGCACGGGCCTATTCGACTATCTAAATGTGACCTGCTGCCAGATATGAAACTTGCTCACGATGAGAATTTAGACTGGACGGCTTTCCAGATGGCAATTTCCGGCGGTGCCGGTGACCTATTCTCAGACAGTGACGATGCGCTGTGCCAATGGGAACAGGAAGATATTGCTGATATTACAGAGTGGTGGGACTCGTGGCACTTCGAAAGCACCGGGGAGCTTGTCACCAGAGACTACGAAGCATCAAGCCCCACGAGCACGCTTTCGGGAGATGAGATACCTGACCTCTCCTACAGCGAGCTCGAGAGCGATAACCCGAATAGCCCGCACCTCAAAGGGCGGGATCCGAAGCGCAAAACCGGCGCCCCGGGTCTGCAGCTCGATCTCGGGTTTACAAAGGACAAGAAGCCCATGCCGACTCACTACCTAACACACAAACGGTGTGATACGAACGACACTTGGCGACAAGACAACGAGATGAAGCAAAGCATGGTCAACCGCCAAAGCGTCAACAGCCTACCCCCCAGCCCGATGCTAGATTTACGAGTCATCCGCAGCGAGAGCGGCGACGACCTGGACGTCGTACCTATGGGTTACAATCTAGGGCACGACTTGGGTGACTTCTTGAAGTGGGAAGCCGAACATGCTTTTGCCGGGGATTTCAACTCACCATCTGGACTGATGTAAAAGAAAAAAAGAAGAACAAAAAAAAACAAAAAAAAACTATGATATTTTGCTCTCCGATTAGATTAATCGATCGGCTACAATGTTTTAACGATTATTCATTTGTCGGGGAATGTACGGCGATATAACGGAACGGCGCATGGTCAGGATAAACGGGATTGATACCCACGGCGATGACGGTGGTATACAAACATCTTTAGGCTTAACTATGCCTTTGCATTTCGATAGGTAGATCTGCCATCACGGTAAATGACGAATACAAAACCAAACATTCAGATAGTATGCTCCACGCCCCCTCCACCCAGCCTAGCAAGCAGACTACCCGGTGACATGTTTTGTTCACTATATCTCGAGCGGTGAGATAAGCATTTCGTCCAACGCTGCGTAAAAAGCTGTCCGTCCATGATTGATGCTCAAAAGTCCAGTGAGTCTAGTGGTCAGGACAGCCCGTCAATATTTGACTTGCGGGGGCAGGGATATGCGCTGGCGACGAAAACTACCTCGTATCCGTCGGACTATCATATTGAAACTTTGGAGGGTACGAATATTCTTGTCATGAGCATCAGCATCAGCTCAGCGCACCCCTCCATGCCGCAAGCCTCCCCACCCGACGCACCGGGTTGGTTGACTGGATCGGTACGAAATCCAGCCAGCTTGTGCTTGCTTGGTGTCGGGTTGTAATGAACTATGTAGCAATGCCTTCTTTTTATCTCTCCCTGCCCTCCCTCCGCTCAAATATTGAATATTACCTTGAATACCGTGTAGTTATAGACCTTTTTGTTTACAATAATTTTTTTATGTACAATCAGCCCCTTTGGAATTTTTTGGTAAATACCTCAATGTTGAAGTCGTCCCCAGCATGATGCATGAATATGCACTTCGCTGTAGGCTGTAGGAATATAACCTTCTCTGGGCGGAGTCTATCTGTCGGTAGGCCGGTAGAGGGATAGATACATGCATGGAGACTACCTAGGTACTGTAGGGCAGTTAGCCCCCGCGGGGCGCGGTACCTATAGTGGAAAAAATACTCATCCACCGCCCAAGTCCGGGCACTGTCCGGGTACACCACTAGAGTAGCCTGCCTGATCTCGACAAACGAACCCCCGGACAAGATATGAAAGGCAACAACGAGGCGGAAAAGATCGACAGACAGGTCAATATGACAAATGAGCAAGGCTACGCGTAACTGCGCGTGACTCTTGCTTCATTCATGCTCGTCGAATATAATAAAGGCAAGAAATGACTTCTGCCTGCTTAGCAACATTACAAAGGACAGTCATGACGCAGGACCAGAACTCCGGCTAGATTCCGAAATGCCTTGCTCGACCCATGTAACTTGACATTTGTCAAATGCCGCGGTGTGGTGTGTAGCGTAGCGTTAAGGTAGCGGGAAGTTAAGGTAGTATCAATGCAGGTGTGCAATGCGAAGGGATAAGTAAGTGTACTTGCTGGCCGGGGGGTGACGGCGAGGATCAAGACTGGCAAGGAGGCGAGGTGACAATAACCCAGTACAAGAGAAACAGCACAGCTGAGGAAACTATTCCGGTGATGTGACCCCTCTTCTCTAGACATATCAGGAGATTTGCCGATCAATAGAACGCATTGACTTGCTGTAACCGTCTCTTTATTCCTTCGTGGCCTATGTTTGTATACCCTTCTCATAGCATAGACATTCCTTTCCCGGCTATTAGTAATTGCTCCCTATCAGAGTATATCTGCTCTAACAACAGTTGATGTCCTGTCGTGACAACCACGCTTAGTTGTTCAAGTACTTAGCCACACACTATGAGCCTTGATTCATATACAGTTGCCATGTTATAGCCTCCTTGCATAGTGAGAACTTTAGCTTAGAAAAACTTATTCCTGCATATAAATCGATGTTGGACTAGATGTAATTTGGCAATTAAGGTTAACTTGCCTATGTGTGAGCTATACTTAGTCTGCTCACGCACACTACCAAGGCATTTCCATGGATATTAGACGTATGAGATCTATTTACCAATTCTACAGCAGCCTTATTACTGAAGGAGCGCCATTTAAAACGTAGTGTTGGCGCTTGGGAGAGGGTACACATGAAAGAGAGAAGAAAATGACAAAAAAAATAGGTGACGATCTTAGTCACTGGCGTGTGCAACTGTCCGCTACGGTGTTGGAGTGCTCACTGAGAACATTATCGCGGTATTCAATTACGAAACGAAGGTTGTTCTGAAGTACAATTGGATCCCGCGGAGTGTCTACGTGCTCTCTCTTGTGACTTACCTAGGTAGGTTCTGTAACACTTTGATTATCTAAGTTGCCAAGTGCTCTATGCAGGGGATTTCTCGGTATACATTTAAATACACTCCAATAGTGGTGATATCACAATTGAAACTACTCTTAAGCATATACATACGCAATTTCAATGTTTAATAACCACTTAGAGCGATTAGAGTTAATGTTAAAAGGTAGGGCCGCGTCTCCCTTCCAAAAGGCCACCAGCTAAAAGCGGACTCAGAGAACCACCTGCAGGAAGGCCGCATAGCGTTGATGGCCTTGGTCCCTCAGCTTCCAGTGAGATATTCCACGAGATTATTCTAAAATCATCGGATTCTGTGCTTTCCAAGTCGTGATACAGGATACATGATTAAGTAAGCAGTCTCGCAATTTCTATTCTCGCTGGCCTTTGTGTTTTACTGATCTTTTGGGAATTTTCCCTTTCACAAGAGATTCGTTAACGAACTCGTTCCAATGTTATCAAACCCGCTATCGTAGGGTTGCGTAATCGTCCCTCCGTACACTTTTCTCCTGCCGGAGGGTCGTGATACCAACCCGGCACGGCCTCACTCAGGCCAAACTCTATCTAAGGGGCCCCTGCCGGCAATCTAGCACTGTCGACAAAATTCACTCTTCTTGACCGCGTCATGCCTCTGACTTTGAAGGTATGAGCTAACTCCTATTGCCCACGAGCAATGCCCACCTGCAAATGGCGTTCACTCGGGCCCTGCTCTGGCTCTTATCACTAAGAGGACTAATTGCTATGCAGCAGCCCTACGATGATTCCATGATCACCCTCACGTCGGCTGGGACGCCGGACCCGTTTGTGAACAGCTTCTGTGGTCGGTATTATCTGGTGAGTCGGGTAGTAGAATCCTCTTTCAACTAAGTGGACTAACATTGAGCCTAGACATATACGGCAGGAGACAGGATTGAGATTTGGTCCTCAAATAGTCTTGTGGACATAGAAGCATCTGCTATCCGACATCAAATATGGTACGACGATGAAGTGAAGGCCAGCTGTGGGATAATACCACCCACATCCATGAACAGCTACTCTGTCGCGGAACACCGGCTAACACGGCTTCTAGGAGACCACCACACGGATCGAACTACTCGGCGGACATATGGGCACCTGAGCTCCACGCGCTCCGCGGCCGATGGTACATTTACTATGCGGCGGCGGATCCGAAAATGGGCAATAAAAGCCACCGGATGTATGTGTTAGGTGGACCGTCAACGATGGAGGCTCCATGTTCGGGGCAATGGGAATTCCTGGGCCAAATACAGAACATGCCGGACCAGTGGGCAATAGACGGGACTGTATTTGAGCTTGAGGATGAGCTTTACCTCGCGTATTCGGGTTGGCCACTCGACAGCAGCGAACTACACCAGCCCGGCCGCGAGGATTACATGAGATACGGGTATCCGCCACAACAAAATCTAGGCAGCGTTAACGAACACAGCAAGCATAGTGACCCCTGTATTAACCCGGGTGCTAAGGGCAACGCAACCGCGAGCCCCGACACCTCAGGGCTTATACAGAATCTTTTCTTATTGCGGCTCAGCGACCCGTCAACTGCTAGTAGTAGACCAATAGTAATCAGCCTGCCCCGGCAACCATGGGAAATCACGCGTGACCATAACGGCGCCCACGCCATCAACGAAGGCCCGCAGTGGCTTTCATCACCTGACGGGCGATGGCGCGGGCTGGTCTACTCGTGCGCCGGGTCCTGGACGCACGAATACAAGATGGCCACGCTCAAGTACCGCGACGGCGACCCACTCGACCCGTCGTCCTGGCAGAAGGCGAAGGCGCCGCTCCTGCAGACACACAAGCGCTCTGGTACAGGGCCCTTCGGGCCAGGCCACGGCAGCTTTCTAGATGTCGGTGACGGCAATATCATCTCCATCTATCATGCCACCGACGGCCCAGACGATGGGTGGGAGAACAGGAAAGCGCGCGTCCAGCGCGTTACATTCACGGAAAACGGCCCTTACATGGGGAAGTCCTTTGGGATAGACCGACCTGATCAAGACGGCGGGCTCATAGCTAGAATTAAAGCGAGGATGAGTAGAAAGAAGAAAACTAGACTAACTGAGACGGGTGACTTGCGAGCTTTCCTGGAGGCCCGGCGGGTAGAGAATCAAGCCAACATGCATGAGATGTAACGATACAGTACAATGGACGCGATATTTTTTTTAATGTATTGGAATGCATCACTGGTTCAGATAGTGCCCCATATCATTTGTTAATTCACTTTGCCTTTGGTGGGTATTGTGTGCTGAAGTGTTCATGTATTACTTGACTACGTACTTTCTGCATCCAAGTTTCTCGTACGGTCAAGAAGTTGAATGCATCCAATATGTTTGGCAATGCATATGCCAATGACATATCGCGCTCTTTACCGAATACTAAGTAAATGCGGCCTACAAACCCTGATATTGAATAGGGAAAAATACAATGGTATGCAGCGGCAAACGACTTTGCCGTTCGCTTCTAGCCGACTGGTAATATGGTCTCCACATACCATCGAAAACGGATCATGAATATCAAATGCGGCCGTCAATAGCTTTGGGGGCTATGCCGGAGAATACCAATTGCCGATGCCTTGTTGGTAAGCAAGCATTTAAACCATTGGCTATCCAAGCATTACACGCATGACTTAAGTACTTAGGTAGGGAGGGAGGGAGGGCCTGGAACCGAGGGTATACTTATATGCAGAGGTATATTGGGTTTTACAACCGCCAATAACTGGGGGATACTGCGAACCGATAGATCCCGTATTATACCAGCTGAACGAAGAATGATGATGGCTACTGGGAGGCTGTGTGGGAGGACGTCAAGCTTGCTGCTGCGAGACGATACGAGTCGTCCGCTTACATAGGTAGCTAGCTGAATGATGGATATTAAGGACACCGAAAGGTCTCACACCCTCTTCTTTCTTTTATGGGAAAATGGTTGAAACCGTTATGTAAGCAGGTATTTGTCGCATAATTCCAAGTCCATGTGCAGCCGAGCCAGGACCGCAGTAGGTGTATGCGATCTATAACGGCAGCGTTCCATCGCATCTAAATATCTCGAGAGGCCTACGCTACTAGCAATATGACACTAACTATCTGTACGGATATGCAGCCTATTTTTGGTACTTACCACCACACGCCAGTCAAAGATGTCCCATGGCTAATTTAACTAGAGGCAGCTCAGCTGCAAGTCTGAGCTGTGTCAACAATTGAACATGGCATAGCATAGCTTTCACCGCATGCATAAGCTGGAACCAAATCGTTATAGTATTGTATTCTGCTAGCATGACGACGATAGATATGAGAGAACCCGGACCAGACAGCTTCTACCGGGCGGACGACGGCATTGAGCGACAGGGAAGTGCCATCATTACTCTAGGCGAGCAGAATATTCCGGCGCATGTGTCATGACGGCGCCGGAATTCATCAGCATCACTCGCATTGAGATGATTTAATTTTCAGTTCCTGTTTCAACCACCAAATTGATAATACAGCCGCCAGCGAATGACAACTAAGCTCCCATTGTCATTGTGATGACTCAGCTATCGCCCAACCTAATGACGTAGGTTACTGTAAAGGTGAGTATCTCATGCGGATAAGGACAAACTACATGGGACCGATTCATGGCAGTGTAAACATAAGCTCAGGGTGAGATGCAAAAGCGGTCATGGTTGACCATGCGCGCGAAATCGACGCCAACTGCAATGAGTGTAAGAACATCGCCAATTTCGAAATCTGTGTTCCAGAGGCCTCTGATTACAGCATGGGAGATGTAGATGCTAATCCTGGGCTACAGTATAATTATAGGAAAAGTGTGAAGCTAGATTGGGATTTTGTTTTTACAGCAAACGAGTGAAGTTAAGCTTAGTAGGCAGATACGATGCCGCACCATATCCACCGTCCAGCCTTGTGAATTGCAAGTTCTAAGTTCTATCTATGACGTACATAAAGGCGTTCATAGATATCATCATAAATAGCCGTAGAATTTGCCCTAGGTTATCCAGTCTGAACATTATGTCATTAAGAACGACACACCTTCGAGATTTAAAGACTATTATTCAGGTGGTATAAGGTCTGTTCCACTGTGTTGTCTTGCACAGAGCTTGTTTCCAGACTATAGTGGTTGTTTACAGATTCTATGAACCTAATCTTAAGGGCACAATCAGACATATTAACCTCTCAAGAATGCTACTTCTTTCCCTCCAAAGGGACGTGGCTTAGCACCAAATCCCATAAACTCGAGTGAGAACATATCGCATTACGGCATTTGCAATGTCCTAGTACAGGTTTACGTTTTAGAATCTCTACTCCTATACCATTCTTCATGAAATCAAGCACCTACACTTGCCAGCAACGAAGATTAAGAACATTGGCCCACCTCCCGCCTTTCAAGAGCTGTCTGTATTGTGTAGATACCTATATATATAAAACTCCAGATCCTCCTCCCAAAGCTTTAATCAATGCTTCCCGCTCTCATCTGGATGTTAATGTTGAGTGTTATATCCGCTTCTTTCAAGCGCTTCTATTATCGTACATTAGACCCCATAAATCAAAATTGGCATTTTGTATATATTATTAATAAGTCGCACACTATAATTCGATAGTGTCTTGTAAGTCAAGCATACTTAAGGATACGTATAAATTATTGTTATCGCACGGAGAGGCTAGACACCACTGTACTCTAGTCCTTGACTGACGATATTTACAAGTTCTTTGTTCTAGAGTCAAGATCATGACATAATTAGCTATGAGCATCTGGCCCCTATATTCACTTTCAGCTCGGGCCGACTAGTTTCGAAATACCGATGAAAACGATAAGTTTCTAGGAGATCGAGGTTAAGCATAACACTTGTGGCCACAATCGCTGGAAATATCGGGGCTTGGTCCCTATCAAATTCGTTCAACGTCCTTCATATACCCTAGCTAACGAGCACGAAATCGTCAAGTGCTCATTCTCCTCAACTAGCGCTAGATATTGAATATTCTTATGGCGTGAACAAACAAGGACAAGTACTCGGCACTCTTATTCTCGATCTTTTGATGTCGAGGACGAGACTCGTTGCCTGATCTTGACATGAATCTCGAACGAAGCTGGTGCCTTGGACTAGCAACGAAAGAACCACTAAGATTGTGCTATATAATGATAGCCAGAAAATTCATTAATGAAAGAAGAATACCCGCTTGTTACTGACGTGATCCTAGTCTGTATGACTTGAGATTCTCATAATTTAATCGACGAGCGCATGCCTATTTTGATAACCAGTCTATGGTGGTAAACGTGCTCTGTTAAATCAACCAACTTAGTTTGACCCACTGGGGAGTCGTTTTCACCATGAAACTCTTAGAAATAGGCGTCGGAAATTTTACAACTAAGTTGCTAGGTAGTCTCCCAACCCAACCAAGTTCACAATGGCGAAAATAAGCTCACTAACAGTACATGAACACCTGTAATTTCCCCAAAGCTGGTCTGAACGAGTGATGGTTATCTACCGCTTCTGTCTACCTAGACTATTCCAATACACGTTAAGCAACTTGATCCCCCAGGCCCAGCACATCCATATCTATGACTTTATCCCGAGGTACTAGAGGATCACGACGTAAAATTCGGTCATGAACTTTTGCAAGGCGCTGGGTCGTATTAGACATTAAGTGAGTAATTCCTCCCTTCCCCCCGTTCTTATTTTTAGGCTGCAATGGGTTGTCTGCCGCGCTGCTCGCTGCTGTTCAGGCCACTGTCGGAATCGAGGACGGAATGGGCTTGGTCATCTACATCGGATTCCTCCTCGTATTCCTCGCCTTTGTGATCGCCGGCTGCCACCCATGAGTCACGGTCGTTCAGTGGCACATCTTGGCTAGACAAGTCCAGGCCTTCCGACCGGGCTTTGATGTTGTTACGACGTCTGGTCGAAAGTGTCCTCGCGCGCGTTGAGAGCTTAGCACTAACAGCAGCGTTTGACGAAACCCAGTTGGTAAGCGCTTCTTCGCAGTCTTGGATAATTGCCTTGCTCGCCTCGTAACCGTCGTACGCAGGACGGGTCTCACCGGGCGTAACAGGGGTGTCGTCAATTAGTTCCAAAAGGTGCTTTCCGAACCCAGCAATAATGGCGACCTTCTCACTATGCTCGCGCAGAGCGTCGAATTGATACGTGTATGCAGCTTTTATCTTTTCACGGGTGATGTTCGACAATTGTGCTTCGGCAACTAGAGACTCAGCTTCAGCGCGGACAAGCTCCTGTTCAAGGACAACGATCTTGGGCGAGTTTGGCTCTTTGTACTTCAGCTGGGCAATCTGGTCGGCGATCTTTTGCTTCCCTGAGCGTATGTTAGTACCGGGACATCGAGTTACTACGGTTTGAACCACTAGTCTAAACTCACGGTCTCTGCTGGGCTGCACAGATGCTTCAATGTTTCTGATGCTCTTCATGGTTACGCGATATTGATCGTAGCGGTCAACATATTGGTCCTCGAGCTCGCCGATTTCGTAAAGGAGAACACCTAGTTTGTCGGTAACATCGGAAACGTCTTCGTCGCCGGCTTCACCCCAGAGTGAGAGTTGTTGCTGAAGTATGGGATTCGATTAGCTTGAGAGGCAAGGTGACTCAACTTATAGACGGATACATACGGCAACTTCCATGCGCTCCTTGGCGACGAGCTCCAGGCTCCGCATCACATTCTTTTCCATCTTGACGAGCTGGGTCAACTTCTTAGCCAGGTCGGGGCCAAATGCGCCAGCAGCATTTCGACGGAGGGCGTGTCCTAGAGGCGGGTATAAGTTGACTAGGCTTCTGACTCGGCTTCTGACTCGGCGGGTTCATGACCACATACCAAAACCTCCTCTCCCGAAGAGTCGGCCGGATTTAGTTGAGGATGGCGGCGGAGGCGGGTTCTAATTGCGCACGCGCGCGCGCGGTCAGCGCCCCGTCATACACAGCAAGGCGTGAGGCAGGGCCGTTCGCTCACTTGGATCTGGGAGGCGGTAGGCGCCCTCGATTGGCGCATGGAATATGTGCGATGCATGGTGGTGGTATGAAGGGTTCGGGTGTTTGATTATTCGATGATTATTCGATAATTAGGGCGAGTATGTCGTACGGATCGGGCTGGTCGCGGCGGAAATGAAGGAGATGAAAGGGCTACGATGACGTCTGCTTGTTAGCTTAGAGGCTTCTAGATGAGCGACGAGGCGATGTCGTCGTCAATCGAGGCGGACTGAGTTCAGCGTGTGTGTTCGCGACCGAGAGGCAAAGGGGATCCCTGACCTTAATGCGCGATACAATCCAAGGCTATTCAATATGATGCGACGCGGCGGAATGGACGGGAGCTTGAGTGGAGAGAAGGATGTTGGTCGTTAGGCTTGCAGTGATCGACTCACTTGTCGCACATAAATACCCAAGTACGGAAATGGAGAGACATCAAACAAAGTGCGCTGGCTGGCGGCTGGGGGGTTTCAGCGTGCCCTGGAACTACGTCATCTGGCGCTGCATCACCCATAACGTGTACTGAGGTGGGGACATTAGTGCTGTATAGGATGCGCTGGAGAGGATTAATCCATGCTAGAGCCAATCAGAGAAGGACGAGAACGTAGCATTCTACCTGTGTTAAAAGGGATAAGTGCGCAAACACTACGCTAAGTTAAGTAATAGCTTTGTGCCCGTACTTCTATAATAAGTAAGTTGGATTAAGTACTGTCGTAGATGATAATCACCATCGTTGTTCGTTGTTCACCGTTGTCTTCTTTGTATTGGCGCCACTAGAATAAACAGATGCGGGCCTACCTAGATATATAAAATTTGGCACACAAAGAGAAGTTATACTGCAGACGTGTCATGGGTTACCTAGGTAGCTCAGATAAGATACAGGAGATACAGAGTGGACATATGTGGTATGTTAGTCAGCATTATGGCCTATATGTGCATACCACCTACCTAGGTACGAGAGAGACTCGACCTAGATTCTTTTCTTTCTCAAGCTTTAGTCTTGTAATACACCTAACTACTATAAGATCTCACGATATTATATCTAACCTAATAATACCTTATTTGTCTTAACAAGACGCAATAATTACTTTTAAAAAGGTCGCCTTATTTTCCTTATAAAAAATGTGGCGGTTGCCACTGACATGACCAGGGCCTGCAGGGGCTGCAGGCCCACACGACCTACTAGTATAAGCCATGATTCCAAGGTTAAGTGCAACTTGGAATCTTGTACCCTTTTGGGACCATGGTACGGCTAGGGACTTATTAGCTGTACGTGAGAGGTGTGATTTTTATTCTTGTTAGATTTTACTGCTGTGCTAAAAGATTATTATTACAGGACAAAAACTTGTTTAAATTTTTATACCAATCCAACAATTCTAGGCCTATGGGTTCTAGGTTCCACTTTCCACCCCTACAGTACCTCTTAGGTCTTAAATAGCCGTTTGTGAAACTAGCGCCACAATTCTTTCTACCTACTGTTGGCAGATCCCTAGGTAGGTACTTAGGTAGCTCCCGAGGTTGGCCAAGCCACACACCACTGCATCAGCCTCAGGTCACAAGGGTCCCTGCTCCTTAACTTTATTAAACTTACTCAGTTTGTCTAAGACAGAAGCGCGTTGCTGAATGAGAGCCACGTGCATAGTACAGCATACAAACCTCATCCATCTATCCTCCGCCCGTCCCGTGTCAGAGACGATGTTTTCACGTATTGCCACGTAAGCAATGATTCCAATTTCAAATATTTTAACCCTTCTCCCATCGCATGCTAACCTGCCCCGTTAGATATTCAATTGTGCTATCTTCCTGGCGATGAGGACGCGCTTGTGAAACCACGGCAATAGCATAGGAGAAATTGCCTTTTCACTTTGCCGTCCATTATATAATTACTGGTTCATTTGTTGTGGAATTTTTATGCACGCCTCGATTTAATGTGCTCTGTCGGAGTCTACATCACTTCGTAGACAAACTTGCGTTGGGCCTCATCGAGAGGGAAGGTACGGGAAGAAGGATACCGACTATTGGCATAGTACGGGTTTCTATCGCGCCAACTATCACATCCAGAGCTACTTGGGGAGTATTCGACGTCCACCCAGGAATTATTCGGTTCTTTGGGCATGACTACCTATCATGGCGCGAACGGACCTTCATCCCCTGACGATTATCTCAGACAGTGAATCCGATGATAGGATATCTTCTCCTGGCTTTCGAAGTCGGAAGCCTATCAGCCCTCCCCCTCTGAGTCGTCAGTCATCGGGAACTGGCCAGACTGATCTGACCACGCTTCAAACTTCAACTCCTACGAGGACTAGCCTGGGGCCCTCACAAAAATCAGCCAGCCAAGATATAGAAGGAAGTAATCCACCATATTGGCCATCAAGTATCACAAAGGGGGCCTCTCACGATGAGGTAAACGCCCCCTCTACTCATCAACAACAAGCAAGTCAGAGGACCCCAAGAACTCAGACCCCTAAGAAGGGCGAGGTGAGCCTAGCGAAGATAGAGTCGTCGCTGCGCGAGTTCTCCCACGAGATTGGCGTAAATCACGCTAAACTCACTGCACGACTTATACATGATGCGTGGAAAAAGGACGCCCCGCAGCAACAGTTGATCAGCAAGAAGGACTGGTTTGCTGGTGTAAAGCTTGAACCCGCCAGTCCAGGTAGCAAGTCGTCGGAAACAATGCGTATCAGAACGAAGGTTTGCGCAATCCCCCCCTAGAAGTACTGGAATAGAAATATCTAACATGTAGCTCAGCAAGTCGGCCAAGGAAGATCAGGCAAGCAAGAAAAACGAGAGCGCTATCCAGTTACATGCGTAAAAACCAACCAAGAGCCAACTCCTCGGTACAGCTTTCATCATGTTGAAATCAGGAAGAATATTCTTTCGCCAAATACGATGCTCACTTATGTTCCACATTTACGAGATCTGGCCGATAATGAGGAAAGCATCTATACACGATGGCTTGAAAACCTGGAAACCATGGATAAAACGTCGGGCTTTGCCACTCTCAGTCGTCATGAGAAAGTGGTCAAGACTATTCAAAAGGAGCGCGCCACGACGCTTCTAGAGTATCTCGATTTCTGGCTAGCTAGACTCAGTATCGAACACTGCACAAAATCGGCACTCATACGCCATGTAGCCACCCAGAGCGACGCGGTGACACCTCAGCAGAAATCGAGCATCTTCAACTCTTGCAATGATGACTCCAACTCTCCTAGATCAGCTAGGATAGTCCGAACATTCGCCGAAGCATTCGATCGGGTTTTCGATAGCAAGGACCTTGGTGAGCACGCTGTTCCGCTTCGCGACGTGTTGCTTCTCGACAAGTCCGTGGACACAATCGTTGATTCCAAAAAATATATGAAAGATACTCCTAGCCAAGCCAAGACTGCAGAAGAGGATAAGTCAGTCGAATCGTTCCTAGAGACTTATTCACTTCTCGGTTGTTTAGTTTGCACTAGTCACTCATGCGAACATGGGGAGTACGGTGTCGACAATGAACGGAAACGTTTCTCTGTAGAAGTAGTAGGTGGTCTGTCGCCTATGATACGCCAACAGCTTTCCCAGAGGTTTAAAGGCAGCAATAATAATGGTGATTCTCCACGCAAGGCTAAAAACCCCTGCGGTGAAGAGTGCTTTATGAAATGCCGTCCAGGTACTCGTTCCCGTCCTTGGAACGAAACCGAAGTTATGCTTCTCAAGTCTTTCTATTTGAGCTTCCACGGCACATCCATCCAAGTGCAGTGCTCTACCGCTGTGGCTACTGGTCGCCCGTGCTGGGACGTACAACGACAAATGGATAAGCTTGATCTATCCCTTCCTGATGTCACTGAGCCTCCGCCGGTCCAAGTGAAGCCATTGCCTTGGTACGATCGGCATAAAAAAATACTTATAGGCGACTGGCAAGAACACACTAAAACTCATGAACATCAGCGGAAAGACCATTTTGACCCATGCCATCATGATGGTCCCTGTGATAGGAGCTGTCCTTGCGTTCAGAATCGTATCATGTGTGAGCGATTCTGCCGTTGCACAGCAGAGACCTGCGCCAACAAATTTACTGGCTGTGGTTGCCATGCTCTTGGAAAATCCTGCATGCCCAAGCAAAAAGATCGTCCTTGCATTTGCGTGTTACTCAATCGAGAATGCGATCCTGCTTTATGCGGAACCTGTGGTGCCGATGAGAGAGCTATGCCCCAAAATACAGATGACGAAGTTCTGCATTCAACTGGGTGCCAAAATTGCGCTCTCCAGCGCGGCAAGTCGAAGGCTGTCGTCCTTGGAAAGTCGGCAGTCTCTGGGTATGGCCTATTTACAACTGAGGATATTGCTCAAGATGAGTTTGTCATTGAGTACGTAGGTGAGCTTATCAGTCAGGATGAAGGAGTTCGACGTGAAGCCCGGCGCGGAGATGTATTTGACGAGAGTTCAAATTCTTCATACCTCTTCACTCTACTAGAGCAAGAAGGTATTTGGGTTGACGCCGCGATCTACGGAAACCTTAGCCGGTATATTAATCACCAGGATACGAACTGCAACGTGACGCCTAAAATCATGTATGTAAATGGTGAATATCGTATCAAGTTCACATCACTACGTGATATCAAGGCTGGCGATGAGCTTTTCTTCCATTATGGCGATAATTTCCCCAACTTGACTAAGAAGTTACTCCAAGAGGAAAAGGCCGAAAAGAAACGACGCAAAGCCAAAGAACAGGCGGCAAAGTTAGAAAATGGGGAAAAGGTCAAGAAGAAGCCCGGTCGTAAACCAGGCAGAAAACCAGGTCGGAAGCCTGGTCGAAAGCCAAAGAAGACATTCGCCTCCTTTGAGTCTGAGGGAGAAAATGATGAAGTCACTGAGGAGCCCACAGACAACCCTTTCGCCGATATTGATCCACCTCTTCCACGTAAAAGGAAGCGAGGACTCATCAACGACTCTGATTCGGCCGAATACCGACCTGATATTGTCGATTCTCAGGATGATACACAATCTGGTACCACACATGCAGTTCCGTTCCGTTCACAACCACGCTTTACATTAATGGGCAAGATAAAACGGAAGCGCTTACCCAATGGAACATTTGCTGCTGGTTCTTACGTCGACCTAAGTAAAGGCGCCGAGGATGAAGACGAATATTCACCGAGACGGGCGGCTAAAAAGTTACGTACACTTTCTGATGATACCTCAGCGGCAGGAGCCAAAAAAGATCCGCCGGCGCCTCTCTTCAGTACCCCAAAACGACGAGGTAGAAAACCAAAGAACCATAATAACCCGACAGCACACGATGCGAAGATAAACGTTGTGCAAGAGAGCAACTATAGTGGTATAAGAGCTAGCATCCAAAACAGTAGCCGCTATAGCCATACTGAAGCTCGTCTGGAACTGGATGACAGATCTCACCTCGACGAAACTCCATCACGACTCAGGGCTCGACGCCCGAATAACCAGGTCATAGAGTCTAGTCCCCTCTCAACGCCTGGCGATTCGGGTCCCGAACCTGAGATTTCTGACTCCGACATACAGCAAACGCACGATGAGGGCCAGGAAAAAAGAACCGGAACCGGTGATGACGAGTACAATGGCGGTAGTTGGGTGGATAGTGACGGAAACAGACACGTGGGTGGCCAGGACGACAGTGACGATGACTCGGGCCCTATTGACCGCAGCCGCCGGAGACGCCGGCCTGCTAGATATGCAGACTAGGCGCTTCCACGGTAAGAGATAGCTGCGTGTTTTCAACCCTGAGCTGTGTATTCATATTTGGCTATATTCGCACATAATATTGGCTCTTTCCTGGTGCCTGGAGTTTAGGCACAGCAATGGCGGTCTAGGCGCAGAGTGATGACCTATCAAAGATCGCATTATTGTAGACTATCATTCAAAGATAGCTCGCTTAGAATATTCGTTGCTTTTATACCTTGTGGAGTATATTCGTGGAGAACCCTTATTTATGTTGTGGTAAGGCTATTTGAGTGAGCATAGTAAACAATGTTGATACATTCACTATCGACAAATAACCCCTTTACCAACAACTGCCACAAATAGTAATTTGCAGGCAGGGATTGCAGTGTGTGAACCACACTAGGTTAATAGTTGGCACTTGCTGGCCAATTGAGAAGACGTCAACAATTATTTAGCTTCTACATGTTCTAAGGTAAAAAGCAAGCCGGGCTAGTATCTCCATAGTCATAAGTTAATTTTGCCGTTTCACCCCTAATACTAGGTTGGGTTCAAGGAGCAGACAAGAGGGACAATAGCACCTTCGGGTGCTGAATAACTTCTTTGCCCGGATGTTTATACAGTCTCGAGGGCTCTGTAAACTAAGCTCATCAGTAATTGATCTACTGAGCCACTTCCGAATAGACCAAATTTCGCATACTTAAAGCAAGCTGCTTAAGAAAGGCTAGGGGCATCTACAACGTGATTTGCGCATTGGTTACCTGCCCATCGTTTTTTTTTTCTCCAGTACTAGTAGGGTTTTACTAGGACCAAGTATACTTCTATATTCCTTTATATGACAGAGTTTCCCTGTGGGTGGTCTTGTGAAACAAAGTTTAATTATTCTCGACGAGTGTGCTAGACTGCACTAGTCCTTCTGTAGTCATATTATATATAAAGTCATATCCCATAGGTTTCGGCTATCCGTTGAGACTGTCTCACCAAAGCTATTTATTCGTCTCTCAGCAATCTAGGACCCTTTGAGACTTAGAGCAGAGGTCGAAGGGAAAAGCTGCACATATAGACCTTGGCCTCCCGGAGGCTGTAATGCAGCGTTCTGGATAGTCAAGGGACTATGTAGTCATAGAATATTCTTGTCGTATTGAGACTATTTTCGAGCCCTATATCTAGCCCTTGTGATATCTCATTTCTTGCCCCCTACCGTACTTTGTAGCCATAATGTGTCATCTCTCATGGAACCAACACCTATGTAATAATGGGCTCTTGAAAAGGCGTATGGCCATTATGACCGATTTAGGTTTCTCTGCCCAAGTCAATTTCCCGATATCATCCTAAGCTCGTCAAACAAGGGAGCTAAATAAATAGGTAAGAACTAGTGAGCAAGGAAATAATAGTCCTTCGTATGAGACATTAACTATAACATTAATACATATGCAGCATAACCTTAATAGTGACTTTAAAAGACTAGTTCTTCCCATCATTTGGGAGTCTGTTGGGGTGGTATATGGAACCTAGAGAACCCATAGGCCCAAATAAGAATTGCACTCATGTCCTTCGGGACACAACCAGCTTGGGTACAAGTCCTTTGAATATTTCCCAAAGACAATTCACTGGGACTTCACTCTGCTTAAAATCTTTTTTTAATAAAACCAGGATACTTCAAGCCGTCCGATTCTAAATAGTCAGCAACCTTTATGCACTGGCTGAGACTGGTCATCTACCCTTGATCATGCTATGGTCGACTGCAGGAAGCTACAGTCTTCAGATTCATCCTTACTCTAGTATCTACACATCTCTATAACACTATGAATTCAATATAGCTTAGATAGTTTGAGGGTGCGTCTAGGCTGAAGCCTCGCGCGTATAAATGTCATAAGGGCTAAATTCGGGCCTTGTACCAAAGTATGGTGTATCCCGAAGGACATGGGTGCAATTCTTATCTGGGCCTATAGGTTCTCAAGGTTCCACATACCACCCTAACAGCCTAGAAGATAGACTCGATATAAAAATAGTATTATATGACTGCATAGTCTCTTGACTATCCAGAAGGGTCCATTACAGCCTCCGGGAGGCCAAGGTCTATATGTGCAGTTTTTCCCTTCGACATCTGCTCTAGGTCTTTGGGTAGCTTCATTTAATAAGTATCTGAGGCCTGTGCAGTATGTCGTTATACGTATAATACGATGGCATAATTACGAAGGTCTACTGCTGTTCCCCGCGAGTAGTGGAGATTTAACTTAAGCTTCTATCGTGCACTTCGGCAATCTAAAATATGATTAATGCTTAAGGGGTTGGGCCAGCATTATTTCATACACTAGACTTATCGATTCTAAATCACACTCGAAGCTATCTGACAATTTAAAAATAAGCGTGCGTGCTGATTAAACCGGACACGAGGCAACTTTATGTCTCGCTAATCCCATATTTCTTCCAATGCCTGTTGTTTCATAGCAAGTAACTGAGAATTGATACAATGTATTGGTTCAATTATATTAAACGTGACAGAGCAGTGTTCTTTACCGAATATTTATCCTACTTATACACAAGTCATTCGTCGTCTACAATGTTTTCCTTCAGAGTATCGGCAATAGCGCACCGTTTCCAAATGAAAACATCTTTGACATGTCATAGATGACAGACAACTCCTGTTCTCTTCCCCATTCATCTAAACAACGCCACCAATGAAACAAAACGTTGGTTCTTGAGAGTCAACACTACTCTGCTGCTGACTTTCCAAATGAGCCACCCTACCTTAAGATGGAAATTCGTCCACTATAAGTAGGACATCATCCACCCCTCTAACACCTAACGCTTGAGCTATCAATCCTGCCTTCAGCAAGGAAAAGCGTTGAAACAACAGTTGGTGGTGCCGATGGTGTGACTTCGTCTATATTCTCGTCAACACTACTCAGACCACGGAATCTTTCCTGATTTCAGGTTTGATTCTATGAAGTCGAACTTGTGCATTGTCCGAATAAGGTCGCCAGCTTTCACAGCCATCTTTTCACCCGTCATTATCCAAGGCAAAACAACGTCCCCCATAAACCAAGCCAAGTAGCTGTCCCAAGTGTTGGCACGGATCATTTGTGCGGCGAAGTCGCATATAACTTGTGACTCTTTGCGACGAGCGTTCTATTCAGAAATTGAAGTCAGCTATTGCGATTCGTAGTAAATAGTATCAAGCGCCCCAGGAGCCTGCTGTAGTGATAACGGCAGAACCCTCTGATTTGAAAAGTCCTTGCTTCCAAAATACCTTGAAGCAGGAAGGCCACAGAGACCCAAGCGTACTGACCTGGTATTCTTCAAAAGCACGCTCAAGCGTTGCGGTATCTGGGTCGGAGTCGTTCCTCAGCACCTCGTTGATCTTATTCACCAACAATACGGCAGACTGGATACCGTTATTTACACCCATGCCCATCGCTGCAGTCATCTGGACACAAGAATCGCCTGCCAGTACCACGCGTTTATAGTACCAGTGTTTCATCATCCCTTCATGCTGGTTGACCAGCTTAGTCCACTCGCAGTTCTTGTAGAGCTCCGTAAACGACAGGTTCGGCATGACGTTGACGTCAGAAAATGCTTCTACGAATTCAGCCACCTCCTCTTTACTGTATTCCTTTTTCAGTTGCGTCGTCGGCTTCGATAGTTTCCGGTAGATGCCAAAATGCATGCGCTCCTTATTTGCCGATATCTGCGAACTCCTATAAGTGCCATGCGTCTCGACGAATTCCCCGACTTTGACGCCCGGGACGTATTTCGCTCGTCCGTACTGTGTAATGACATGCAGCGGTTAGGATCTCAACAATAATAGACTAGATGAGGACATGGAAGGCTGAGCTCTGGAAAACAGGGCGAGACATTTGATCGACTATTCAATACATACCAAAATTTGATAATGGGATACGATGGGGTCTTCCTCCTTCGCGAAACCCTCACCGGCGTCTTCAGCTAGCCTCTGCATGATGACTCTCGTTTCGGAGTGGGTGCCGTCCGCACCAACGACGATGGAGCCGTCCTCGAAGCTTCCATCTGTAAGATGGACTCGCACGCCGTTCTTGGTTATTTTGATGTCCTTGATGCCAGCGCCTGTGCGGACCTTGGCCATGTTTGCACCCAAACCCTCATATAACGTTGTAACTAACAACGGCCGCGAGAAATTCATGCAGGGGTAGCCATGACTAGATTGTTGATTAATATAAAGCTTCTAACTTGTCAAGGTGATGAGGTTTTTACGTACTTATCCATCATATAGTCGAAGAGGTTGTCTGCTCTCATCGGTGTCCCGTCAAGATGAGTGGTTGCCTTGCTGTGTACAGGGATGTAACGACTCTCACAAGCTTCGGTGAGACCCAACTGGTCGAAGATCCTCGCAGTATGCGGCAATACCATGATACCTGCTCCCGACTCGGAGACAATGCTGGGGTGACGTTCGATGATGAGGAAGTCTAGGCCTGCTCTGTCTAAGCCGTTGGCGATGGTGAGACCCACTGGACCTCCACCGACGATAATGGCGCGGAACTTGCTTGGGGCCATGTTGGTCTCAGCCGTCAGTCTCAAAAGGAATATCGTGAGCGACAACAGATCAAGAAGCACAAGAGCAAAGAGTGGTTGGCGTTCTGCCCTGTGTCGGGGGCAATATAAGGGAGGGAAAAAGGGGGGAGGCGTCAATGGAGAGTCGAGACGATATCAATTCGAGATGGCAGGAGAGTGTCTGGAAATGATGGATGTATTGTCGAAGACACGGTTGGGCATCTAGATGAGACTACATGACGACTCTAAATACCAAAATCAGGTCTGCTAAACTCGCCTTCTCCTTTCAATTTCGCAGGCGGTGTTGGGGGTTGCCTCGTCAGCTAGGATAGTCTTATTGCCCGATACGGAAGCATTTCGCGCGAGCGTTATTACACGTTAGTTTAACGGAAATCAAGTCCTGCGGAAGCGGGCACCGTGGAGTCACCGTGGAGTCACCGTACCAAGCACAAGCCACTTGTACGGTCTACAACAATACTACCTTATGTAGTAGGATTATCGTATGTCTCAGGGGCACGTCTCGGGACAGCCGGGGGGAAACACCGCCTTATCTACTTAACCTACTGACTGTACTTATAAGTATAAGACATGGTCTTTTTTTAGATAGCTAAGTTAATAAGGTGGAGAAGCCAACAGCCAAGCATCCTGACTTACACTAGGTACACTAACCTACACTAGGTACTATAAGCTGTATATTGGGGTCGGGCGCCTCAGGACTCCGTACTGTTATGCTGCTCTAGAGTGAGCAATAGATCTCGTGATATAAACATCTGCGCTATTTATCTAATATATCGAATAGATATCACGACCCATTACGAGGGATACGACGTCGTTGATCATTTCGACTGCTGCCTCGGGGGACTAGCAGACATATGTACATATTACCGACGCTCCATCTATGGCCGAGAATGAGTAATGATATAGGCCGACGCCATTTCCCACGTTCGTAGATGGAGAGGTGTTCTATATTTCCCTCTAGATCGATACACACTCGGAGCCAGTCCCAGGCGTTGCGTCTAGATTATATAGATGTAGTATGTGGGAAGCCAATCCTGGCTATGGGTACTTTACATGTGATGATGAATGCAAGCCTGTCGTTGGCCATTCGTATAGAATATGCGATCCTAAGTACGACCACATCTTTTTGGAATTCAAATCTTTTTTCAACTGCTTGCGCTCTATAATTGAGCACGGCATTAATATGTATGTGTGAAATAGAATCCAGCCCTACCGTACGATCTTTCTGGACAATTCCAAGTTCGAATCCTTGCGCAGCCGAGTCGGTTATATGTGAACCTATTCCCCCTCTTTCGGTAGAAGCCAGTCGTAGAGAATACGTCGATGCTTTCAGCCGCCACGAAGATTTGTGACCATAAAATCGTTCGAAAGCTTGGAACATGCAGCAGATTTGACATGAAGTTTATCTATTTAGCTAGGATCATTTTACTGTCACTCCTCTGTGCTATCCTATAGCAACTACTCCGCACTCTTGCCTAGAGCGTAGCTGATACGATACATTCACTCGATAGACAGAATGAAGTTCTCTTTCGTCCTCTTCGTACAAGCAGCAGTCGCTCAATTCAAGCGTTACCCAAACCAAACCTGCGACAAGGCATTTCTACAAGAAGCAACCAGCCGATATATCGCAGCGCAAAGCACAGGACAACCACAATGGTTATCGTCGCTTCTTTCGGAAAACACAACATTGATTGAGAACAACGCGGAAACCTCGGTACCAAAAAGCCTAGTTCTTAACCAGTCGCTTCCGATCGCGCACGCGCGGCACATATACGACACTGTGGCGTGTGCCTCGTTCTCCGAGCTCGTATCTCTCACGCCGAATCCAGGGTACCAGATCGGGACACAACTACATCTCGATGTGGGCACGGGGAAAATCACCAAGATCGATAGCATTGTGACGAGCGCGGGTGATCTGTACTTCAATACCACGCACGCCCTACACTACCTCTTGCGTGAGGACTGGGCGGCTATCCCGCCTGCGGACCGCGATTCGCGCGCGACGATACAAGCCGCCGCCGACGCATACTACGCATACTTCAGTAACGGATCTACGATTGTGCCTTGGGGGACGCCCTGCGATCGCCTAGAGGGTGGCGCATACATGGGTAAAGGCCTGGCGAACGATACATGCGATGCCGGGCTTCCGCCTTTTAGCGTCGAGATGCGGGATCGACGCTATGTGATTGATGAGTCTGTCGGCTCTGTGAACATATTGAGTGAGTTTGGGATTCTGGGACCTGATAGTCATGAGTTCCGCGTTGAGAAAGGTAAGATAAGGTGGATTCATGCTATGACGTTCTGCAGGGGGACACCTAACTGCGACGCTCCTGATTTTCCAGGGCTGGGCGAGGAAGTCGGGTGGTGAGGCGTCGCATTTTTGTATGTGCAGTCAATTTTGCTTCTTTATCAGCTCAGTTGAGCTGAGCTTCGGCCTTCGGCCTTCCGAAGGCCATCTGCAGGTCTCAATAAGTCTTATATTAGCGAGAGCTGGATATTTCACCAAGACGTGCGATTTATACAATTTAGCGCGTAAGACTTATTTCACGTATTCCTTCCAGACAACAAGATCTACATTATCAGGTGAGCATTACGGGCTTTTAACTGAGATCTCACCGTATGCCTCCATATACAGACCGTTATGCGAGGTGGGAGCTTAGGAACAGCTAGGCCCTACGGTCCGATAAATATGAAACTCGAAATCAATTCAGTTTATGGAACAAGTTATACATAGCATTAAATTGGCCAAGGTTTATTTCATCCTATATGATTTCCGGGGGGGGTTCCAAGACCGGCCGAAGATGGAATTAGAGATACTTCAAACTCTCGTCGACGCCGAAAGGACATGACTGGAATCTTGTGGTCACCACTTTCAAGCCTCTCGCTATTTTTCGTCTAAATATTAGCTAAAGAGATGTAAAATGTCTAATCAGCAATTGGGCTTCAATTGTGCCATATTATTAGTAACCCCTAAATATTTCAACTCACCAGCATAGGTTTGCAGATTTCTCACGATAGCCAACAGTTACTGAGACAAGCCCGGTATGCGAAAGGGTTATGCTGGACTTGTTATTGCTGAGAAATATTATTACACTTAATGTCACATAGTAGTTTCCATCCTTTTAGCGTTGCCCCTCCTAGTTCCCTTTCTCTTTCGTTTACTATCGCTTTGAGTCCAGGAGGCCTCATAATCTTCATCCTGCTCTTGATCATGGTCATTAGTGGCCATAGTCTCCTTGGCTTTACGTTTCCGTCCATTCGATTTTGAGACAGGGCTCTCGTTTTCAACAATACCATCCGAGCTAACGTCGTTGGCGATTGCGTGAGCGCGAAGCTTATTAACGGCCTGCGTCATGCGCTTGCTACTTTGCACTCTCTGCTTGGGTGCAAATGCTTCCTTAGCTCCAACACCCACGCCTCCTTCGAAGTACCGGGTTATGTTACTCTGCGTGCCTTCTGCTTCACGGCGGTTCATGTCGCGAATGACTGGTACAAGGACTTCATCAGTCCGTTCTTGACTCCAACCGATAGTAGCCATGAGAAACTGTCGGAGGCCTTCGACGTCGGGAGAGCCCCACTGAAACGGCTCGGCACTATGGTCAACTTCCGGGTGTAAGTAAGCATCGAAAACGGCTGGGCTCGGGAACCCAGTTGGAAGGAATAATTTCGTGGCCTGAGACTTGCGAAACTTCTTCCTAAAACCCGATGCTTTGTCGGTTTCCTTCGAACGGTTCTGCCCTTGAACGTCTTGCCACCACTCACGAAATTTATTGAGCCCGTCCCTACCAGGAAACTCGGAAAGTATTTCGACGGCGGTGACGGGACCAACACCAGGCAGCCCTTCCGTATAATCGGAACCCAACAGTTGGGCAATAGAAATCAGCTGTTCACGAGAGAGCGATAATTCTCTCTCAAGGTCGCTACTAAGGTAACACTCGACAAACTTGTTACTGTTGAACATGTTCTTGTAGACGCGTGTTCCCCCAAAGAGGAAAATATCGGAATCATCTGTAACGATTCCATCAACCAGGCCTAGCCTAACAAGTTCCGCACATTGTGCTTCAGCTTCCATGGGCGCGGCGATATATGGGATACCAAAGTATCTTAGAAGGGCTTGGCACTCGGTGATCATGATCTGCGTAACTTCATCCGCATCTCTACGATCTTTCTTCTGCTGTGTACGAAGGGCTTTCAGTTCTCGTTCATATGCCTCTTGATTCTCTTTCTCTGGCTTGTTGTTTAGCTGGCTGGCAAAACGTGCGTGCTCTTCGGCCTCTTCAGCCATTTGTGCCAGCAATTCCTCTTCTTCGGGGTCGCTGAATTCATCGTCGAATTCGTCATGACCAAGCACTAGATCGTTAACATCTTCAATGACCGACTCATTGGAAATCCCCTGTACTTCATCCGCTAATTCTACTTCGGCTACGTTCTGGGGTCCTGGTGACAAAGCCACTTGAGGACTGCTTCGCTTCTCCTGAAAGTTTTCTAGAGGCTGTGCTATCTCAACTTCCTGGAAATCTGGTTCCGGTGAGGCAGATTCGGAGGATTGTGAGGGGTTTGACATGGTCATCTTTGATGAGTCTTCTTCACTGCTCTGCCCTTGGAACGCATCCCCTTCCCGTCTCGCGTTTTCGACCGGGGAGAAAGTAATGACACTTCTTGGAGAATCCACTCTTGAATGTGATGCAGGGGACAACCGGGATGACCTGCCAACGCTGTCTAATTTCATTGGACTTTTCGGATGTGGGGAGGGAGCATCGACGATCTCGACATCACTATCGTTATCACTATCAGAGGATTCAATTTCTATAACGGCATCTTTTCGTCGTCGTTGCTCTTCCTCTATCGCAGCTTCTAAGTCCGCTTGGTTGGTCTCTCTTTCCTGTTCTTGCTGCGCTTTCATGGAGTCTCGAATATCCAAATCATCTTGCATCATCCATGGGGGGAGCGGGCGAGGCTTGTCATCATCCTCGACGCCTTGCAAAAAGCCACCGGCAAGGTCCTCATCCCCATCTGAGACAGTATCGGCGATTTCCCTCGAAGATTGCACAGCGTCTTGCCTTTTCCCAAATATGCTTGATTTCCAGTCCAACTTCTCAAAGGGGAGGGGGCCGTCAAAGAGAGGTTTGTTCACATTAGTTACAACGGAGACAGGCTGCGACTTGGGTTTGTTCGCCGCTGGTTTCTTTTTCCTCGCAGCGGACACAGCAGATCGAAGATCTACTTCGCTGTCGCTGCTGGCATTGCTCTCTCGACGTTTAGATATTGCCGCATTTGCCCGATTATTAACAATATGAGCAATAATGCTACCACTTGTCGAGGTCACCGGTTTTGGCTGTTCAACCGCCTTTTGCGTCCACTCGGGGGCGGGTATATCTTCGAATTCTTCTTCCTCTTCCATTTCTTCCTGCGCAAAAGACCCGAGCCCATGCTGGTTTCTAAGTGACAGAGCTATTGCTCGATTTAAATCCTCTTCCTCATCTTGAAATAAGGTTTCTTCGTTCCTTTGAATATTAGCGATATTGTCTTTTGCAGTATCGCCGTCAACAAAAAGGGAGTCTTCCTCGTTGTCCACGGCTCTGGCACCATTCGAAGCGCTTTGGAATTTGACAGTACTGTGTATCCTTGGGAGCCGATTCAGACCTTCAATGGGTACATCTTCAAAATCATCCTCCTCCCAATCTACGTCTTCATCTTTGGCCTGGTATTGAAAATCAAGAGCATCAACATCGATAGGCTTGTGGATCTCTCCTCTGTCCTTTTCCCTGCTCACGACGCCGAGAGCCCAGCCACCTTCGGCTCCTTCGTTCTTTACGAGGATGTATTCGCGATCTTTCTCGCCTGCAATGCGGGCATTGACGCCGAGTGTGAGATCGGTACCGGTCATGCCAGCTTCTTGCATCAACCTCTGGGTTAGATGGTTCCTTTCCCGAACCCTCTCGATTTGAAATCTCGAGAAAGCCATGCGGTCTGGGAACATGCCATCAAGCTGTTCTTTGCTCAATCCCATTCTGAGTCGACTGCGCAGTCTTGCAGCATTCAGTATATTGTATCTATCAGCAGGCGGGAGACTCTTGAAAAATTCACCCTCAAAGTCGATTTTGCTAAAGTCGTAGAGATTAATGTCTTCCCCGCTATGAAACTGTCTGGCGTACTCCTCTAGCTCCTTGATGCTCATGATGCGAGGATCTTCGGGCCGGCCCATGCCTTCAATGCCACCGTCCAAGTCCGGAAGATGATAGGCATCTTGCTTGTAGAATCTCCGCGTCTTCTGTCGCTCCTGCTGGCTCATGCCTATTTCGTCGACGTAGACGAGATTTTCGAGGTCGGGTATCTCCTCCACAGGCTCTTGCACCTCAATTCTCTCGTTGGCTTCGAGCTCTAGTCGGCGCCGGCGTTTCTCTTCCTCCTCTTCGGCGATGCGGTGCATCTGCACAGCCAGCAGCTTGCCGGCGGTTCGCACGGCATCATCACGGCGGCCTTCTCTTCGTCTCTTGCGATTCGTAATGGTCTGGCGCTTCAAAGCCGGTGCACCGCCGTCGAAGACGAAGACAGGGCGGATGCCGAACCACAGCAACTTGCAGATGCGACGGAAGAAGCCGACAACGTGGGAGTTGCGGAGAGCATTGCCTTCCTTGTCTCGTACGGCTTTGAGAAACTGGTAGATCCAGATAGAAGCATCGACGGCGAGACGTTTACGATTCAAAGTAGCCAGGTTTGTCGGTCGCGCGCATGGTTGAATGACAGTCCAGAGACCGTTCACACCCATGGTAACGATGAACTGGCGACCGAAGCCGGCGCGCGGATGGGATGTCAAGGTGGGAGATCCAAAAGCATATTCGACGGTAGGGCTCGGCGCAGGATTTTGGTTTAATTATTCAATTCGAGCTTTCAAGGTAGACTAGGTAACCGCCCACCAGCGAGGTGTCATGTTCGAGAATGAGGGAACAGGCGTTCGTGATGATGCAGAGGCTGACTGACTCAACGCCGAGAGCGCTATAGCTCCACCTGTAGCTTTTCCCTTAGGCAGCCACTATCAAGCACGCGCCGATCGCGTCATAGGCGATTAGGACATGCAAGCGCTATCGATGTACAAAGGTAGATACTAAGCCAGAGAGGTACCTACCTAGGTAGCATGTGCATACCTACACGTACCTAGGCTAAGTCCCTAGGTACCTAGGTTAGAAGGCCTGAGCCTCTCACCCCACGCTCGATACCTCACAACGTCCATTACTATTATTTATCAATGTTCTGATACGACGACTTGAAGCCAAGATATTACCAATCGCGCCCAAACTTGGAGTCGAACATGCAAGCCGTAGCTAAACAGCTAGACCGGGCTACGGTGACTGAAGCCCCCACGAAAGCTGAAGCCGAAATTTACCTCAAGTCGCTTCTCAACAAGACACTACGTATCTACGTGACTGATGGTCGCATGTTCATAGGAACCTTCAGATGCACAGACACTGTGAGTCCGTCTGCGCCAATCTGCACCTGTCTGCACGTGAAAGCGATTAGTTGATTGATTAAGTTTGAGGTTTTTTCCGGGGTTTTTTATTGATTGTTCAATCGTATCCAGGACCGCAACGTTGTCAT
The DNA here is from genome assembly GCA_022495085.1 of Xylaria sp. FL1042. Taxonomy (NCBI): domain Eukaryota; kingdom Fungi; phylum Ascomycota; class Sordariomycetes; order Xylariales; family Xylariaceae; genus Xylaria; species Xylaria sp. FL1042. Next base: position 221,582 of record MU380136.1, read on the forward strand.
CTCTCTCACATATGAGTACCGACGACCATCTCAGCAAAAGCTTGCTGAGGCTGCCTCCGCCGCCGCTGCTACGGGTGATAGCTCAGCCACCGTTAAGGCTGACATGACTTCGAGATACCTGGGTCTCGTCGTGATACCTGGCGAGCATATCGTGAAGATGGAAGTCGAGGAATTCACTAGCCAAGTCAAGAGTCGCTCCATCTGGGAACGGCGCGATATATATTCCAACGTCCGGTGAAGGTGAAGTCTTATTAAACACTTTTATTTTACAATACCTAGTCCGTCATACATCGGGGTTCAGTCTTATGAATCGTCGCGCCGGTCGTTAGACATAGAACAACTGAACCTCACCATCGAGGAAGTCAATCGAAACCCTCGAATGCTCTGCAGTGCTACAACTCCACTGCCTCAAGGAATTATCTCGAGATGCCTCAAATAGACATAATTATATGACAACACAATCATATACGCAATAACCCATGTAGCATTTTGAGAGGCTCTGTGACCCAGTTTTGACGCAGAAGTCCCCAGGAATCGGTCAGTGCCTAGCGTCTAAAATGGTATACCAAATAATTCCTCCTTCGTTCTCGCTCTTACAGGGTTTGTGACGCTTTACGGTACATCTACAGTATGTCTATGATTGTGGTGCATAGGGTAATGCGCGACCATTCGTGTCGAAAGCAGAACCCTTGTGATGGTGTGTCAATCTGAGGTAGTTGTAGAAGTCTTGGAGAAGCTATACTGTGGCTACTGTGTAGATACATGCTACTACCTATAGTGGATAGATAGTGGGTCACAACCCTTGTCTCAACGCTGCAGACATTCAGGGATGGCTACTTGCAATAGCTTCTTGCCCAGGCAGTCGGCATACAGTAGAATGCAGAATATACAGACTCGAGGGTCTGTAGGCGAATGTCAGTTTCGAACAACAGACAACCAATCCTTCTATCCATGGAGCGCTAGGTGAAAACTAAGATAGGGCAACATGATTGATGGGGAAATTTAGTCCGATTGACCGACCTAACCTAACCTAGAATCAATAGACCCAACATTGCGTGGAAGGTCACTACTGCCTGAACGGATTGTGTTTGAATTAGGAGTGAGTCTCATATCTAAGTGCCGTCTTTGCAGTATCTGCTGCTTGACGCCTGGCTATAGTATTGGCTAAGAATATGTCTACCGCTCGCAATTTTGAGAACCCGGTTATCCCGGGCTTCAATCCGGACCCGACCGTATGTGTCGTGCTAGCAACAGAGACGACGCCGACGACCTACTTCCTCAGCACATCCACATTCGAATATTTCCCGGGATGTCCTATTTATACATCTGTTGATCTCGTGAACTGGCGATTAATTGGGCATGCCCGTAAGCAATTATACTGACTTGTCATCTTCTTGGGATCGTGATATATAGAATATTCAACATATCGATGACTGAACCGGGGTATAGTAACACGCCGTAGTCAAATTGAGATGAGAACGGTTGAACCTGGCGCGGGTAGTTGGGCCTCAACTCTCCGGTACAGACCACAAGAGAAACGCTGGTATCTTGCCACAGGGGTTTTTCAAAGATACCGACCAGAGTCGGATGTAAGTGCGTGCGTGTCAGAGCATTTCTATAACCCACCAGCAAACATATGCCAAAGAGGTTACGGCGAGATGAGCTTTGGATAAACAAAGGCTTTTAGCAGGTACCCAAGCTAAAACATTTTTCAGGAGCGGATATTTCCACGTGGTTTCTATGTCTACACAGATAATATTTGGGATGACGCCGCCTGGTCCGACCCAGTCTACTTCGATAATCCTGGATTCGACCAGGATGTAAGTAATTGTCCCTCGTCCCTCAATCTCACCATCACGATATGGCCGATTACCACGGCACACCCAGCGAACATGTAACTAACTCGAACTCTTCGTGTGCCCTCGTAGCTATTTTGGGATGATGACGGCAAAGTCTATCTCTCAACAACTGTGCGACTCGCGAACCGTCAGCCCGACTCTAAGCTAAAAGACTTCGGGATTCACATATCGGAAATCGAACTCGAGACGGGCCGGACGCTGACGCCTCCAAAACTCATTCGTGAGTCACCTCACGGGGTTGCTGAAGGCTCGCACATCTTGCGCCGTGGGACATACTACTACCTCTTCACAGCTGAAGGCGGCACTGAGGCAGGGCATCAAGAGTGGGTTTTCCGTAGTCGCGAGGGCGTGTACGGACCTTGGGAGGCGCAGGGCAAGCCTCTATGGTATAATGGCCCAGGTGAGGAGGTTCAGCGCACAGGACATGCAGATGTTTTCGATGATAGTAAAGGAAATTGGTGGGCTGTCTTCCTTGGGGTTAGGCCAGTAAAGGATGAGGATGGCAGATATCTAGAGCCCCAAATGGGTGAGAGCGCGCCGAAGCCAACCTAAAGTAACATTTCTTTAACTTCGGTTGCAGGACGAGAATCATACTTGGTGAAAGTTGATTGGGTCGACGATTGGCCGGTATTCAACGAAGGGCATAATATTACCCTGACTACTACAGGCCGCATGCCGATCGAGCAAGCTATAACTCAGGTCAAGCCTGGCAGTATCAAATGGCAGGCAGACTTAACTCAACAAAAATTAGACCTAGGATGGTACCAGAAAAGTAAGTTTCTTGTCGTGAACGCAATAGCATATAAATACTAAGGGCGCTACCATCTACTGAAAATGAAAGTATAGACACGCCACTCAAGCAGTGTTACAGCCTCAAGGAGCGATCTGGCTACCTACGTCTATATGGAAATTGCTACGATCTAGCTAGCCCGGAGGCACCAGCGATGTTACTCCGGAAGCAGTCGTCCTATACCGAAAGCTTCGAGGCAAAATTACAGTTTAGTCCACGAAGATCAGGTTACGAAGCTGGACTTGTAGTTTGGTGGAGCCAGTTCTCGTATGCTACCTACGGCTTAACACTTCACGAGCGCTTTGGTGGAGGAGAAGCTCTCATGGTGGCATCTCGTACGCCAACGGGAAAGGCAGGGGAGATGACAGTATGTCTCCCTCCATTTAGATTCTCGCTCACGGAATTCTTGAGGACTAAATCATGTTAGCTTCATTACCTGGACTTAGAGGTCCTTGGCAATGAGGACACGATACCCAAAATACTATCAAGTGACACGATACAGCTAAGAATCGATGCGCATCCGACGGAGTACAGTCTGTCATTCAAATTCAAGAGTTACGGTTCAACCTTCCGTATTAAAGCAAGGGATCTCACCATCATGCCTCCAATTGGGGGAGTATTCTGCGGCGCCAGTAAGTACTTAAATATTCTGAAATGGTTTTCTTCCAGTTCTCGTCATGGAAAAATAATTATCTTCCACGTTCTAGAGGTATAGATTTCGGGGATTTATGCTCTCTTGAAACGCTTGCAATGACAAGTGCTGACTCCTATTTGCCACAGTGTTTGGGGTGTACTCGTTCGGTCGCGGTGAGCCGGTGTTAGACCCGGCAGATTTCTTTGATATCAGCATCAAAGCAACATAGCTTTATCGGATCAATATATTCACGTAATTTCTCTCTAACCCAGACGACTAGATAGATTGAGATGCCCTGTGTCGGATAAAGAATCTAGTCTCGTCGCGAGTCTATAAGGGTGAAAGTTATCCCAATATTAAACCAACCAGGATATTGCTATCGAAACTGATAATCTCGAAAGTAACTGTTTAGCGCACCACTCGCCGTCTAGAGTAGGTTCATATGGTAATTTGCAACAACTTTCAACCCGCCTGTTCTCTGTTCCACATAAGATCGCGTGCTCTACGTACATGTTAAGACAATCGCATATTTTTACCGACATAACATACTTATTTCGGTGTCCCTTTTGATTATCTAGCATCATTGGGATATTAGTACGTTGCCGCACCTACTAATAAATTGGTTCGCGAGGATGATATACATATATTATTGTAAATTCTAGTCCATTCCCAAACCTTTATCATAAGAAAGTAGGGGAGTAGCTCACTTGGATGAGAGAATTAAATTCTTGAGTTAATTTCTCTACGTCTTTACAATCACTCGGTCACTAGTGATCATTTTATCTCATGACTAATAGTCGTTTACAAAGGCATTGCGATTAAGGAGGAGCTCACAATGAAAAGAGAGGCGAGACAGAGGTTTTAATGAGCAACAATGGTGAAAAAAATATGCGTATCCGAGGTAATTCTCATATATACTCGAATAATGAAAGACGCGAAGGAAAAGACCCAGGGCTATAACAATAGTGTGTAATCCCAGTAAAGCCAACTTGTTATATTGAGTCGCGATCCCTCTACGTAGTAGTCTCCTCTGTCGATGAAATCAGAATTGTACTATGCCCGCATTTCCCGTTATTGTCTATCTCACGACCCGCGCGGCCCCATTCTTTCGAGAATTTGACACATGTCTTGCTAGATCAATAAATGTTAGGCCATCGCCTAGTGACGTTCCGTAAAAAAAAAAAAAAAAAAAAAAACCTAGGACGGTACACAGTCAAGTTCAACAATATATAGCTGAATGCCGTAGTGCTTGCATACATGCCCATGTGGCTTCTGGGTTCGAGCGGAGTGGAGTGTGCGCCGTTGCAAGTGGCGTCGGGTAATTATAGCACGGCATTCTCCGCATATTGCAAGCATCCCTTAGGATGATCATCTAGATTGTCTATGTATACACTGTACTAGTGTTGGGTATAGGTCGGTACTTAAATGCCGTACTGAAGTGACTATCACAAGAACTAAACGACCATGTTTATATCATGAGGGTGATAGTTTGCGAGTTGCATATATTTTGATGAAACGCTAACAGCACACGGGTAGAGTCAACGGGGCCAACTTTATAAGTATCCATGCCGCCCATGGTGTATAAGCCACGATGAATGACATATCACAAGCTGGGCAAGTTTACGTAGTTATAAACGAGTGGTCAGCGTAATCCTAACTTGGCAATGCCTCATCCACAAGGCCCATACTACGTACTAGTATATCGTGGCGTGTTTCACTGCAGCAAATTGGGTTCGGCATTAATAGTCGAAGGGAGGGGGTTTCGCAACGGGCACTACTCTCTGCTTCGTTTTCTTCATGATTTTCCCCTTTCCTCTTTTCCACTCCTTCCCTTTCAAACTAGTTACTGTCTTCAGTGTATGTAAGCGTTACTAATTTCCCCAGCCTTTCTATTGCCGGAATCCTACCGCAAGGTTTCGCGGCACTAACACACGGTATTGATGATAGCGGTAGGGTCTTTTTAACAACGATGTACTGAGTAAGACAATGCTATATAGTAGTCTCTCCACAGAACCACAAGTGTAACACTCCTCTTCACCATTATACTAGACTATCCAACTAGTAAAGGAACCTGGTTTTTTCGTCGGCTACGACTCGCGCCTTTGCAGGTTTGTATTACGCTATTACGGTATTACCAATCCCTCACCATAGTTACACTGCCGACTTCCGAGTTCCCCGCAAGCCATCGAATATGCCGCCATACACTGTCCCGTTCATCATCGACGGCGAGGAGCGCATTGCCAATGACACACTCGAAGTCAGGTCGCCAAGCACCGGCGACGTCGTCCATTTATGTGGTGTAGCAACCGTCGCAGATGCTGACGCGGCCGTTCACGCAGCTGCCGCTGCCGCCACCACGTGGCGAGATACACCCACTGGCTCGCGTAGAGACATCCTTCTCAAAGCTGCTGACCTCATGGATAAGAAGCGATCAGAGCTGGGGCAGCACTTGGTAGACGAAATTGGCCAGCCCCAGGGTTGGGCCGATTTCAATCTAAATGTTACCATCGACATGATTAAAGACGCCGCCGGCCGTGTGGGAACGCTAGGTGGCTTTGTGCCGAAGCCTTCGGACCCGAACACGGGCGCCATGGTGTGGCGTGAGCCGTACGGTGTTGTGTTGGCCATTGCTCCGTGGTAAGTGCTCGAGTGAAATAATCGATGAGGCATGTGACCTAATGAATAGGAATGCACCCTATATCCTCGGCACTCGCTCCGTCCTGTATCCCCTTGCCGCGGGATGTACCGTGGTACTAAAGGGATCTGAAATGGCGCCCGCGGTTATGCATGCCATCACTTCCGTCTTCCACGAAGCTGGTCTGCCCAAGGGCGTGCTTAACTATATCTCAACCAGTCCAGCCAGTGCACCCGCTTTGACCGAGGCGCTCATCGCAAACCCACTCGTTAAAAAGGTCAATTTTACCGGGAGCACGCCTGTTGGTAGGATCGTGGGTAGATTGGCGGGTCAGCACCTCAAGCCTATAGTCTTAGAACTTGGTGGCAAAGCGCCCGCCATAGTCTGGGAGGATGCCAACTTAGACCTTGCTGCGGAGTGCTGCACCTTGGGGGCATTTCTAAATTCCGGTCAGATTTGCAGTGAGTAACATGTTTCATATTTCGAGACGATGCTCGAATAACTGACCCCAATTACTATAGTGAGCACCGAAAGGATCATTGTCCATAAGAAAGTCAGCGAGGCGTTTCAGGGCAAACTGAGAGACGCAGTATCAAGATTATGGCCCGACGCCCTCATTCATATTAACCCACAAGCCGTCGAGAAGAACAAAAGGCTCGTACAGGACGCAGCCAGTAAAGGTGCATCCATCTTGACTGGGGATATTGACACGAAAGAGTCGTCAAATACAAGATTGAGGCCAGTGGTCATCGCTCACGTTACTCCTGACATGGACATTTACAAGCAAGAGTCATTCGGAACTACGGTGAGCTTGCTAGAAGTCGACAGCGAGGAAGAAGCGCTTCGCATTGCCAATGACACCGAGTACGGTCTTACATCCGCCATATTCACCGAGGACTTGAGGACCGGACTTCGGTTCGCTAAAAACATAGAGACTGGAGCAGTCCACATCAATAACATGTCTGTACACGATGAATCAGCTTTACCCCATGGGGGTGCTAAGGCTAGTGGCTTTGGGCGATTCAATGCGTCAGCTGGACTGGACGAGTATTTGAGGACAAAGACGGTCACTTGGAGGGGCTAGCCATGTTGTCAATTCCATTAAAATGCAAGCAAGCGGAGCATGCCATCAAGATATCGATCACATTTCACGGCTTGGAGAATAACCTAATAGTAAATCTGGTGGGTAGGCGACGATGAGATCTGCTGCAGGTGGATAATCTTCATTTATGCCTTCTTGCACCTTTTAGGAAATAGATCTGAATCTATGATCCCTTAATAAATACAAGGTTTTACATGCTTTGAATTAAACCATAATGAGAATGTTCAGTTCGCCAAGATCCTCCACCTAAGAGAGCAAGATGTAATCCCAAATAAATAAGCGCTCACATAGGAAGAGCCATATAGAAATAAAAAAAATAAAAAAATTTAAAAAAATAAAAAAATAATGGGCACCTTTGGAATCGTTGTCACTTGATTGCCAGGCACAACGTCCCGGAATGAGCAAGTCCTGATACCTCTCGTCAGCTGTACCTTCACATCGTGGGCCACGCTGTGCTGCGAGACCGTTCCTCTTGCATGAATCGATACTACGAACTTTGATGTTCCATGCAACTCAACATTTTAGTTCTCTCTTATGCAGAGCAATATTTCTGTTCCTTCGATTAGTCGACTACGGTTGTGGCCTGCAGAGTTAACGCAGTCAACACTGTAATTTTACCGGACATTTGCTCCGGATGGAACCAATAGCGTTGGGTTACCCCGAAAAATATGATAATGGGTGTAGTGTATAGATCGATTCCCAGACATCATCAAGAAATGGAACACCGTGGCGGCAGGAGTTTCTCCAAGACGTACTACGTAGTGGTACACTCGTTAACCAGACATGAATACAACCCACATCCTATATCGGATCTCGATGGACTACAGCGCCCCACGTGGATTTTGGAAATCTAAACCCCAGATCCTCCCGAGGGATTGTTCGCTGACGGGGTGTAAATGACTGTGTGCAGGGGGAAGACCATATGTATGGATCACGGTCGCACCGTCGAACCAGGAACAGAAGCAACTTCATTCGGGTCTTTAATTTAAAAGCTTTATACCGGGGATTCCCTTGATGGTCTCGTGGCTGTAAGCTTCTGCAGGGTAGTACTACCGTTTAGAATACACCACAACCTTAAAACGTCCTGGCTAATGTCTGCTTTTGGGTTTCACTGCCGCGATACATGAATAGCCGTCTTCGCGAGGGCACCATCTAGGAACAGGATCTCGTTGGTAGCAATGCAGTCCGAGAAACCCCTATTTTCCTAGGTCCACGTAGTATACACGTGAACCGGTGAGAACGGGCTCCATGACAGCACGCCATGACAGGTCATGATATCAGAAAGGTATGCTATGCACTAGACGAAGGAATGGAAGCGTGGCTGTTAGCTGGTGTCCACATTGACCATGGCCCAGACTGCTCTCCCCGCCTCCCAGGCGATTTGGGATCCCTATTCAGGCAATCCGATCGACAAATCACTATACTCACACGAACGCCCCCCCTCTTGTCCACCCGTGTGGTCGTACACATCCCCAGAGTCTGCCTGGGGTGCCTATGCGTACGTATAATTGACTAATAGACCACGCATTTGTCTACACTAGCGGCAGAACCCCAAGACTCCAAACCTCATGGTTACATACATCCGGGTCCTGTCAAACACAATCACACTTTCGATTTCGAGGGGCTCCCTTCACCGACCCACTCACTACAGCTTTACCCTTTTACCAGTGCCTAGGCAATGTGGAAGGTGGATCTTTAGTGTGGTAACCACAAGGCTCCGACTCTTTCACTACGTCCTTCAGAGCTATGTCTGCCCGGTCCAGCCAGCTAACTCACACAAGCGATGCTAGGGGGTGGCGAGCTGTATCGACACCAGGCATACCTACCACAAAGTTCCCCCCATGGGACAGCGGTGGGTAAACTGGAGATGTCTAACTATATACCGTATGACCTTGTACAGGGACAAGCATTCTTGGCCGTCTAAAGATACGTTCGTCAACAGAATATTTGCTGTACGCATGACGGCAACGAATTTGATCCCTCACGTGTGCTTAGCAAACAGATATGGCTGTGTCCGGCGGGTGTCCGCAACTATGATTTCCTCCCGTCCACCCCTGTGCTCTTAGACAGGTGTAGCGGGAAGTATAAAACCAGATTGTAGGTTGCCACCTTCCCATCGTCAACGATCATCGTTTCCAAGCCATCCTCGCTACAGGGTCCTCCTTCTTCCCTTCTACTCCCGGCGCACACAATCCTACCTCTCACTACTACACGGCATTTGCGAGAAAATAAAGTCGTGATTCATGACGAAGATGGCAACAATCATCCCTAGAATATCTCGATACGCCCCTTCATTAGGCCGGCTTTCCAGAGCCACACCCAGCGTGTTCTCGGGAGGTGCTGTTGTTCTTCGAGCAGCAGGCGTTGTGCCTCTGAGGACACCACATGTAAAGGACTGCCAACTACGATATGCGTCATCACAGTCGCCCCCGTTATCCCAGCATGATGTTACAAAGTCGTCCCCGTCCTCTGCTACGAGAACACTACCCGAATTTGATCTACACGGTAAGGTAATTGTAGTTTCTGGCGGGGCTCAAGGATTGGGTCTCGTACAAACAGAGGCGCTTCTAGAGGCTGGCGCTATAGGTTAGTATCTCTCGCACGTGGTTCCTTGCAGTCTCGGACAGGCCTCTGATACGCATAGACAGTCCACGTGTTGGATCGACAACCCGAGCCACCAGTTGGTTCAATGTACCAGAAAGTAGTTCAGCGGGCAAAAGACGATCTGGGGACGGCAGTTTTTTACCATCAGGTCGACGTACGGACAGGTGTCGAAAGTCTCAACTCAATCGTAGAGAAGATTGCCGAGAAGCATGGACGCATGGATGGCCTAGTCGCGGCCGCTGGAATTCAGCAGGAGACTCCCGCCCTAGAATACACGGCCGCAGACGCCGATCGCATGCTAGGTGTTAATGTGACGGGCGTGCTCATGACGGCACAAGCAGTTGCCCGCCAAATGACCCGTCTTGGATCAACCGGTAGCCTCGTCCTTGTTGCTAGCATGAGCGGCACCGTTGCCAATCGCGGCCTGATTTGCCCGTAAGTTATCCACCCCCTTTTTTTTTTTTTTTTTTTTTTTTCAATTTCGACCTATTCGCCCTCAAAGCCTCCTATCCTCCTATCTTAAAACACGAAGACTCGAAAACCAGGACAATAAGAATCAGTTTTGCTGACACATTTATTATACCCTTCAGAGTCTACAATGCCTCTAAAGCGGCTGTGGTTCAGCTGGGGCGTAACTTGGCAATGGAATGGGGTGCCAAAGGGATCAGGGTGAACACCCTCTCCCCTGGCTACATCGTGACGGAGATGGTACAGAAGCTCTTCGCGCAATTCCCAGAACGCAAGACCGAGTGGCCGAAGCAGAATATGTTGAACGCTCTCAGTAAACCGGAAGACTACCGCGGTGCCACCGTCTTCCTGATCAGCGATGCTAGCCGATTCATGACAGGTGCCGACTTGCGGATAGATGGAGGACATGCTGCGTGGTAAAAGAAGAGATGCTTTAGTTTTTAAGGTATGATAATGAGGGGATAGGGGTTTTCGAAGAAAAAGACAAGACAGACGAGAATGATTTCACATAGCAACGGAGTCAGACGGCGTTCCGGGTCAAACATGTTTGGCAGTCGGCGGATTGTACAGATTGAGTATATTCATCTTATGATGCCTCTTTCACATCCCAACAGCATAGTATTTGCTGAGAAGTATAATTTCTGTGTCTCTAGCCCATATATGATACAACTTGCTTAAGGAACTATTGAATAACTCATCGACATGCTTAATCCCTATATACTATTGTACAATCCATTACACAAGCTGCGAAGCATGTTTCGGTTTACTTCTCTAAACAAGTCAAGATGCACCTCGGTATATGCAGTTTCCCTCAGAATTATAGAATACTAAATATATGTACAAAGCTTTCCCTTTCCCATATTATTCACTCTCAGACTTCTCCTCTTTCTCATATCTTACAGGAAAAGACCGTCACTTACACCGGTACATTAACACATCAGTTATTTCTTAGAATTTTTCTTTTACTCCTGCAGACCACCCCAGGTCTGTTTATTCATCGTCGCGCCATCCACAGGTACAGTGACACCCCGGGGTCCCAGCCGCGCGACCACGCCACTCTTGAGCCGTAGCTTTGTCTCGATATCACTCGCTGCGACGCCGAGGTTCTGGAGTATTAAGGCCTTCCTCAGCGTACCGGCATCCAAGAACTCGCGGCCACACGAGGGATCTTGGAACTCGGCCTCGGCACGCTCCTGGAGATGGCGCCTCGCCTCCAGAGCGTTGAGAGTGCGATTCTGAGATGTCGGCGGGTAGAGCGATGTCGTGGTGGTCGTGTTGGGTGGTGGGGATCTAGATGGGGCCCGTGAAGGTGTGGAGAGCGAGGATGAGGTTTGTGTGTATGTTGATGGCGAGGGCGAGGGCGACGACGACGAAAAGGGCCCTGCTGTTGACGAGTTCGACAATGTCGGGAACGGCGTCGCTACACCCATTTTTCGTAGACGCTCGGAATATGCTGGATTCGTGTTTGCATCGAGGTCCAGGTCTGGATCCCGGCCGTCCGACCGGATTGCTATAGCAGGATGAGTGTTAGCTCGCTCGCTTTGTCATGGGCCATTGGGTCTCTCTCCATCAGAGACTCGAGACCAATCATCATCATTTCTTTCATTGTAGACAAGTCTAGTTTCCGAATCCCCTCTTAGGGCTCTGATTGAAGACCCTTCGCTTCGTGCAAGGTTCACTCACTCTCGTCTTTAGTGATCCTCGGCCCCGTCTGTCTAGCATTCACCCCTCCCGGTCCCCGGGGTGGCACGGCGCCGCCCGGAGCCCTAGTCGGAAACCTGCGCGACGCTGTCTGCGTGGGTTTCGAGGCCTTTGCGCCCATTCTGGCTTCGCCGGTAGCTGAGATGACCAACGACGGTTGTCGACTTCGTATCCAACGACTGCGAGGTACTTATAATTCTATCACAAAGAAAAAAAGAAAGAAAAAAGGACCAATCGATTGGCTAGGTAAATCTCAAGCCAATCTGTGCTTGTACGTGGTGGGATGGGATGGGATGGGGTACGGTACAAGCACGTTGTCGAAGTCTTGCAAATTATAGGTAGGATAGATTTACATTTCGCTTGATGACGTTTTTGGTACGTTTAGAGCCAGCTTTGCAGCTTCCGATAGAGCTCTACGCAGTATGTATGCTATCTACCCCACCTATAAAAATGTGGCCCTATCGACACCAGACTCCCCACCTTGTAGCAGCCGTTACCTATGGTTCACTGAACAGGTACCTAGGTCTACTGAGACGGGACGCTGGCCTGCCTGTTAAAAGGTTGCTTTCCTTCAACTCTTAGCGTTAAGACTCAAATATATCAAATGCTGATTTCAAGCAATATTCAAATATTTATAGTGCCTAGCAATAGCCAGATGTGGAAATTTGGGAGAGCAGACACTGAAATGACCACCAACAGAGCGTATATCTTTAGCCCATCTACCCAAGCGCTGAGGTGCAATGCCAACCACTAGTACCTAGGCTCTAAGACTATTTTGATTACTCTGGAGACAGATGTGGTGCCAAGCTTGAAGTCGCAAGATACGTAAGATACGTTCGATACGTTAGACTCGAAGTGTAGAGACCCCGTTCGACGTCAACCACAGGCAGGTTTATAATTATAGCTGCTGTTGTTAAACCGTACAAAGATTGCCAGACTCCTTTACTGGCTACCCTATAGATCGTTTATGTATCATAGGAGGAATGGGAACGCTCGATAGCATCGTGATAATTCCATTATATATGCCCGTGAGATGAGTCAAGCCTAGATTCACAAGGGTGTGTTGAAACCCTTGCTCAACGACAAGTGTTTAATACTTGCCGCAAATTATAGGAATCGTGACACCCGTAAACGCTCTGTATCTAGAGTTCATATCGGTCAAGTTTATTGTCAAGAGCTCTTTGCTCGTAGATTTCATGCGGTTCGTAGCATCAGTGTTTCAGACCTCCGCCGTATCTCACGGTCAGTATTCAATTCAAATTTATACCGGTAGATGCGTTTAATAGGCTGTCCCGGCTAGAAAAGAGCGCATATTTATTGGTAATTAGAACAAAAGCGCTGCGAACTGTCACATAATGAATGCCGGTAGTCAGTGAAATCGATATAATTCAAAATAGCTGTCCTAGTGGCCAAGTCAGTTCCTGCTCTGAATATATTTATATTCTCTATGAAAACAGGCTACGTAGGTAACATGTATATGCACTCGACAGTATCTCCAGGTAGCTGAATCTTGCAGATAAAGTCTGATTATAGTTCAACTTGTCTATACAGCGGCCTAGCATGTAAATAGAGTATGTAGTAGAGTATAGTAATTGTCGTTGTATAACGGTTTGAGACGAACTAAATATATACGTTCAGAAACAAAAAAATCCCAACTTATATAATCCAATCTATTAGGAACCTAGTAATAACACATCGGGAACTGAATCTACTCTTGCGAAGTAACTACTAGTTGTTGATATCATGCAATAGTTGTGGTAATAGTTTCGTATGTGACTACATCGGGACCCCCCAGATGTGTAGTGGCTTTAGGGACTAATTGGCAACTCTATTGAGCCTTTAGTAAGTATACCTATCGACTACCTGCCTGTCTGTAAAAAAAACCCACCTATTCGCCCTATACAACAACCTCCGATAGTTCTAGAGGAACCCCCCAGGAGGCCGTTATTAGATGGGAAGGTAGTCGGAGGGGAACTGGTGCCTCATGGTGTGAATATCTTAAGCGTCCTACTTATATAATGACCTAAACCTCCCACTTTGATGAGTCATAAGCCATACATATCGATCTAACAGCTACTCGCGACATATCGGTAACCCCTCTTGACTTTGGATAGCTGGCTATGCAATATCGTCGTTCATATTGTGCTTGTCGACGAAGACATTGATCTCAACACCTCACCCGCCCTTTCCCTATCTATTCTTCACGACTATATTCATATAGAAAGAGAACTTGGTGATGTAATTCTTTCGCGACGTGCCTTGCAGGATACTACTGTACGTAGTGCAGAAAGCAGTAAGAAATTAGTCGTCTACTAAGTGCTGTGTAGATAGCGCCTCACAACTCTGGGGCTTGCCGGTTCAGAACCCGGCAAAGGATATCACACGTAAGCAATCCATCACCTAGTTTCTACACTAGTTTAATACACTGACTTTCTCATAAATTTTCTACGCGCTTACCCCTTCTTTTCGTTATGATAGCTTGGAAACAAACACATACTCACGCACTTTAACTGGCTGCGACTGAAAAGAATCGAGTGACATGGGTAAGCGTAAGGATTATATACCGAATGAGAGATCTTGTTGCTATATTAGCGCTAAATTATGTAGCTTCTTGTTGTTAGGGAAGGCACTCATAGGCCCTCAAAAACACCCTTGTCCTTCGAAACTAGCTAACCTAGGTATCTACTTAAGTACGTAGTAATGTCAATAATACGAAGAACCTCTTGGCACATTTGATGAGACCTACCCTAGTGGGCCAAAAGACTACAGCGGGACGATAAGTACATATCCCTTAGTCAATTTCGGGTACACACCGACTTAAACTATCCCTTTGGGTGCCAACTCAGCTGCAAAATGCCAAGCCTAAATATCATTGGATACATACCCTGCATTACCCCTGTTTTCCATAATTTGATTGGTGCATCTCTAGGCTTGGCATTTTGCAGCTGAGTTGGCACCCAAAGGGATAAGTAAGATTTCGGACCGGGCTTCCAAGTGGTACGGGTAGTTTAACACTTGAACCCTGCTAAGGTGTCAGTTCAAGCTTAAAGTTAAGGTTAAATACATTAAAGAATATTATACCGAATCGGCTTTATATTCTGCGAAACAATCGTCGAACCAGTGTTATTGTGACAAGCCGACCCTCATCGCCAAGCCAAGAATCAATAAATATTGACTCCATCCCGGAAATGACCAGAGATCCTTTATACCCACTGTATGTTCCTGCTAGTGCACAATGCTACCCACGGAGTGCTCATGGTTGGTCCACACTACTTACTGCTGGGGTGCGGGGAGTCAATGCGCGATCTGACGGCTTCCCAGAGATTTTGTCTACATCTTGCTTACATTTGGTGCATAGCCATGTTTCGATAACAACGTAGTGCTTAGGGATATTCTGATATTTGTTTCATGACTCACGGAAGAAGTTATAGCGAAGGTAGCGAATTGGAAAATAGTGGGCTCTTCACATGTTTCTTCTCAATCGTATTACGAGTGTTTGGTGACTTCATTATTAATTTTTGGTATCGCTAGATAGCCACAACTCCATTCACCACTGAAAGACGCATAAAACCCGCTCATGATTGTGACCACCTCAAGTTCAAGTCTATTGGTATAAGAGTAAACATAGTTACATGAATGATATCTCCTCGTAGGAACCTAGACGCGCTAATCTAGGAGGAAACAGGGGGAAGAGGGGTGAAGGGGACATCGGGGTACTGGCCAACCTCGAGTTCGATACCGCCCTGGATGAGATCGAACAGACGAGCTCCCTTCTCGCTGTAGCCAGCAACGTACTCGTCACCGAATACAGACAGGAAGGTGTTGTAGGTGGTCTCAGGGTCCTTGACGGCAAAGCGGGTGAAGGTGTCGTTGGTACCACGGAACAGGGTGCTGTTAGTGAAGTTGCCCTGGACGCTGTCGTAGAACTCGTTGGGGATGAGGGGAGACCGCGGCTGAGGGAACTCGAAGCCAATAGACTTGACGATCCACTGGGTGTCGATGTTCTTGAAGTCGGACATGCCGATAATGGTCTGCAGAGAGATACCATCGTAAAGTCTCTCGAGACGGGCGGCGTCCCACTGGTTACCGTCAGGGTGGTTCTTGACGAAGTTCATGGCAGCGACACCGCTGTCGATCTCGAAGCGGTATTGGTGGCTGTTATAAGGAGAGTTGTCACGCTCTGGGGACTCGAATTAGAATCACGAATGGTTTCAAGTATTGGATGAGAACACTTACGGTCCCAACCAAGATCGTGTAGGAGAGAGCCAACAGCGTGGAGCTCAAGATCGACCTCGGACTTGAGGGTGGCGTTGTTGTTCAGGGCAGCAGCGCCGAGGAGCCATGTTCGGACAACGTGGTTGTACAGGTAGGGCTGGAGAGGGATGAACTCCTTGACGAGCTCGTGGGCGTCCCGGACGATCTGGGTGTCAACAACCTCAACACCGGCGATGGTGGTGGTGGGAAGGTCAGCAGAGCACTTGACCTTCTTGGAGGGGGCGGCCATGGTGGCGCCGGCCACAGCCAGAGTAGAAACGACTCCAGTAGCGAACTTCATTTTGAACAATTAGAACTACAAACAACGAATTGTTAAGAAGAAAATAGTTAAAATTTTGGTAAAGGAATGAATGTGACGGGAGGGGTGGTAAGCAAAAAGAAAGTGTGGCATTCACGAGGCATTGAATAGCTTTATATATTTCATTTGCCTCGTAGCTCAGCTCGTCTCTCACTTGGCGAGCTTACCGCCTACGACCGATTGCCTTGGGATCCTCCATCACGTCTACGGAAAGGGTATTAGTACAGGGTTGTAGCGTGTATTCAACCAAAATAGAAGCCTTAGCGTCCTCTGTGGATGAGGCTGACTATCTCTTTCTTGTCTTTACGCTACCCGTAGAGTGTGGAGGTGCCAAACAGGATATTAGTGTATCTTGGCGAATGCAAGCTGACTATGATCGGCTACACTAGCATTGACCAGTATTCGGAGAGTCCTTTAACTCATCCTTGCCCTGGCAGTACTGGTTTGGAGCTGAGATATCTGCTATCTGCATAGGGAGATGAGACTACTGTAAATAGGGTAGTTTGTAACGCAGTTCCAGCCGTGGGGGCGATCAGATAATGTCGAATATTGGCCTTATACTTTTAGTATCCTATGTCTATTCAGTATATATACAATGTACTACTGCGTATACACCATACTACAATACCCCTACTAAGAAGACGAATATATTTATCTGGACACAATAGTGTACAAGGCAGGCATAGTGAGCATTACTTGTAGGTACCCCAATCATGACCGGGGCCCCTGAATGGAATACTACCGACAGATGACATAAGACGCCAAGATTCCAGGATAATATAGGGTTAGTCCAGCTTAGAAAGTACTTCAACATAACGTCTGTATTCTAGTGTACATACACTAACCTAGCATCGTTCCAGTAGACTCCAGCTTTACAAGTAATTACCAAGCGCTTAACTACCTAGTGTAAGTGTGCCATTTGTCAACAGTAGGAAAGCACTATGGCGATTAAAGCTTGGTAGGTGACGTTTATTATACTAGTCTAGGCGGGATAGAGATGGCGGTAGTTCAACTAGCATACCACATGGTGTACTTCAATGTCAGTGTGTGGCCTGCAAATCTGAGCGCAATGGGACTAGGTTGTGCGGGAGCAAAAAACGCCCCCTTTTCTGTACCATACATTAAGACTTCTATGGTAGTTCTAGTGTACTGCTAGTGCATAACTATAATTTTAAAATGAGTAGGAAGATCACCTCATCCGATGGGAAATGCCGGCCGGCTCTTGGCTACCTAGAAAGGTAAGCAGCATATAGCTTAGAATTTCTTCTACGACAAGGTATCTACATAATTAGTATGAATGTAAACTAGGTACAGTCATACACCACCTATCTAACATAGGGACTTGTGTGGTTTTGCACGGCCGATATTAGTCATCTTAGTGGTTCGCTCAAAACTGATCATTGTGTAGACAGTGACGCCAAATAGTCAATAAAAACGCCGCGATTTTCGGTATAGTTGGAATATTTCGACTACCGTTGTCGCTAAAGTCTTGCCACTTGGTGTACCCCTACATACTTGTAGTCAGACGTATCCCTGAATCCTGGCCATGCCGTGAGTGGCAAACAATCTTATACACCAGTGTAAGGACTGTATAAGCGAAGCGATGTGGATAGCCCGGACTTCACGCGTTGTCTTGGCGGTCTTCGCGTCGCTGAAAAGGGAAGAACCGTACTCAATTTTTAGTCATCCCTCATCTGATCTAACAGTGGTGCACTTCGCCTACACTATTATCAGACTGGTTAGCGTTCATCATGTGTTGTCCACACAGTTTGATATCGGTGAGGGTGAACTCTGCTAGGCTTGCTTGGTGAGCAATCCTTTGGGCTCTTGGCAAGAGCCAAGACAATGGGAGCTGACATTAGACAGTCAGCGACGCAGAAACGAGTCGAAGTCGAACTCTCGCACCGGACTCTCGGATCATTTGATCGGGCTTGTTGTTTCACATCCTGCCGAGTAGGTAGGTACTGTAACACCACCAGTCCCATATTTCAATGTCTCCTATCCGTCCTCCTCTTGCCATATAACTTTAACGTCGAATGGATGCTGGCATGCCCACATGAGTATCGTGTTGTTTATCAAGTTGCCCTTTGACAAGCCGTTGTTGTCAAGTTGTCGCATTGGTATATTTTCCCTTGACTAGACCAATAAACCTCCCAGGAGATAGGGGGCGGCGGCAATATGACGACTATTTCCCAAGCAAGTTATGATTGCTTCAGCTCTGTCCTTAGTATAGCGACCTGGATAGCCATGTGTTGCTTGGTACGCGGCATTAGTTGAGCTTTCGCCTTGTTTTGGTTCACTTAACTCGTTACCACCCTGAGGATGAAGATGACAAGCTACCGCTTTCAGTGTTGTTAGTGAAGCACCCTCAGATCTTCCGGAGCTGGTATTGGTTTCTTCTCTGTCTGCTATTAGGACCTAGCTTTCGGCAACTTGGCCCTCATATTGCTGGCCGGAATTTGTGGAAGAGCCATAACTAAGTATAGCCTATAGTCCCAGCATTTCTGTCAATAAGCATTCGTCTGTCTTACCATGTTAAGTAGTGTTGATGGGACGAGAGAAATTGCCGTGATATTGACCGTGTGCCGCGCATAGTCAAGCATATCTATAGACCTATAGATCTATTATTGAGCGCATCAATTGTTGAATAATGGAGTTGTGATTCTAAGCCGATGGATGTAGACATTGGTCTTGGACAGACATGGCCTTCGAAATAGCAATGACTCACTTCCATGTATCGCCCAATCCATTGCTCCAAGGTCTCATAGTAGGTCTTTCGTCGCGAAAGGGAAGTGATGGGACGCCGTTCACATCGTCGTCGCTGCGCTAGTCTGCTCCGCTCCTTGATATTCGCCGTGGGGTGGATAGGTAGTTCGGGCAGTTATTAAAACTGGTTGGAAAATGGCTCTTTTTGTGGGCAAGTCCTTCAAATTATTTTCCCACCCGGCCGTGGAAGAAAGCTCTTTGGGAGGACTCTCAACAGCATGATGTTTTGCCTAGTGTTATCTCGTTCTACCTTTCTCCTAGAACGTTTCCTCATCTCGTCTTGTCGTCGGCTACGATGTCTCATGACTTAGGATGATTTCGAAACATACTCAGCCCTTAGCAAATCTTCGTCGAGGAGGCTGTGCCGTGTAAGACAAGATAATTTTCGGGGATAGCTTAGCTCTGTCTACTTGGGGGGAAATGGCAATGTTATAAGGAAGAGCTTCTTACTGTTTGGTCACGGCGTAATATGCGTACTCAGTAGTGGTAGAGGGCCACATACTTATAGTACTACCTGCTGTTATTTTTAGGGCGATTGAAGTGCTTCTGCGGCACAGACACCAGCCCTACTGTAGTGTATATCAAATAACGAGCGTCCATCCAGGTAGCCATCCGGGTGGCAATCTGGGTTCGTATAGGGCTGATCTGGACAGCTATTTGATTTTAAGGCCGCAGCTGGCCAATGCAGTCAGACGACATTGGCTGTTTCGTCGAAGCGAACCAAACAAAGTTGAACGTCATCCCTGTTTGTCTACCTGACATATGATAAGCTATACGGATAAGACAAACTCCAGCCTAAGCAACCTGTTAAGTTATTTGTGTATTACTGTGATAGATATTGCGTGATCGCAATTACTGTAATTTAAAGACTCACAGTCGGAACCATTTCGGATAACTTTCAGCGTCGTAGAACAAAACCAATAGAAGTAAGCCAAGAGCCGAGAGACATAGTATACATACAACCAGCCCTTCTTTTCCAAACTGCGAATGAGGTGGTTATGGCTTGGTAGATGATGATGGATGATGTAAAAAAGAGGGGAATAAATGACCTACGAGAGAGACCATACCATGTTGGTCTTATTGTTTCTCTACACCTAACCGGTAAAAGTACAAACATGATATAGATGGAATAGGTAGATAAATAATGATAGTACAGAAACAAAAATGTAAATTCTTATGGACGAACGGGGAATTGAACCCCGGACCCCTCCCAGACACTATAATTCCAAAGTTGGTTATTTGGATATGCGAAGGGAGTATCATACCCCTAGACCATTCGCCCGAGCCACTAGACGATCCTACTTGAGTTGTCATGTGATCCGATGGAAATATAGATTTTAGTAGTATCTATATCACTAACTTAGCTCGGCAGCCAGAAGCCGGCGCTATTCTGCCTTACACGTAACCTCTTTAATAATACAGTACATATCTCCCTTATTTGTACTGTATTTAGAATTGGGTACTACGCTACCACTGACCGACCGTCTGGTAGGTAGCCAACAAATTGCAACAGCGTGACTTCTATTTTCAAGTGTATGGCTTGATATCTCTCATAGTATCAACACACTGCCTCCTGGTGCATGATCTATCTACTAGATGACATGAAAACGCCACACACCATTGTTGCATAACCGATCTGAGATAAGCTGTTAAGGCCAATGCCGCCTCAATGGCTCCTGATGGTGGCGCGCGGTTAACAGGCATTTGGTGAGCCTCACTCTAACCTCGCAAGAACAAAGGGGGGGAGGAATAGGGGGAATGATGAATCAATAAGAAAACAATTTGGCTGACTAGAGATAAGGTTCCTAGCTTCGTTCGCCTGGCTGTCATATTCCTCGCAAAGACATATCTTATTCTGTACTTATTCGTCTTCTTTCGTCTAGACCAGCTCTGCTGACAGGTTGCTCAGATCAGCCACGTCTCTCATCCTTTCTGCTGCTCCTTATATCTGGCTCATTCGCTTTTCTCGTGAGTGTCTTTTCAAAATGGCTTCCTGGCGCCCATGGAAGATTTGGTAAGTTTATTCTTCCTGTTCGCTTGAAAACGATGGCTGTTGACGTTAGTGTAGATTCCGACGCCGTCTTAAAGGCGTCATCGTCTTCCTTACCTCCAAGACCACGTCGATTCTACGTACCTTGTATTATTATCCTCGTAATTCTTAGACTTGAGCTTTCTTACCGAAGTTTGCGTGATTTCCAATGCTCCACTCCAGGTATCGAGGTCAGACACTCCGCTCCTTTTTCACGAAGCCGGCAAGTCGTGTAGTTAATACTATCTTGTAGGCATTTTTGCCGCTGTTGTTAGCGGGATATCGGTTCTTCTCATATCGTGCACCACCAGTAGAGTCAGATGAGCCCGAAGACATGTGGGGAAGTCCGTTAGAGGATTTCAAAATATGGCTCACGGGCTCACCTTTCATGCTGCTACTCGGAACTATCCTTCTCAGCTACGGGACGTTTTCGGCCGGCAATTTTACAATGAGATCTACATACTTCTGTTCCTCTTTGGCCGACCAAGGGTCTCTCGTGGTTCTCATTCAATTAGTCGGTCTATTCGTGGAAGCAACTATTGTCATCCTAATATCGAGAGTGCTCTCCTGGGCGCGAACAACTAGAAGTCGGTTGCGAAACCTTGGTGGCATTTTATTGATTGCGTCATTTGCGACATGTGTTCCTCTAATAGCTACAGGATTCTCACAGCGTGGCGGAATCATTGGGCACCGATCCCTTAGAGGCGTCAATTCTCTCTATATTTTCGACACTTTGACTACTGGCATAGTTGTGGCTACTCTTGTTATATCTGCATCCCTGATGATATGCGACACATCGCCTCTTGAACCCATTACCATTGCTACCTTTTCGTACGGCCTATTCGCTACTGTTGGTAATGTACTTCAAGTCGGCACGTACCAACAAACATCCGCGGCCCAACCACTACTCATATTAGGTATAACTTCACTCGGGTTTACCATTTTCACATACGCGAACAATATGCGTTCCGTTATTTTCATAAGGCGCGCATTTCTCTTACTGTTGTTACTGAGTATAATGGTTCCCTCAGTCATTTATGTCTCCCTGACACAAAAAGTGTTCACTCGTCATCCTGTCGATGACCTTGTTTACAAGAATCGGATAGAGGCGGATAGGTGGCTGCGGCATGCAACAGTTAGCACAACCATGAAGCTTGCGGTGAAGGAGTACGAAGAAAGACACCACGGACGCAAACCTCCACGAAATTTTGACAAATGGTTTGAGTTTGCTCGACAAAGAAAATCAGTCGTTATCGATAAATTCGATCAAATGGAGAAAGATATCTTGCCGTTCTGGGGCCTACGGCCACAACACATCCGAGATGGCCTCAATTTTCTTAAGGGTCAGCCCAATGTTGGCATCATTAGCATTACTGATAATAAGGTGTCTCACAATAGCCCGGCCGATCTTTCCCAGCAAGAAACGCTCAATGGGATCGTCACCCTGATCTCCAGCTTTGTAGAGCATCTCCCGCCCATGGAAATTGCTATCAATTTGCAAGAACGGCCGAGAGTTCTCGTTCCTTGGAATGAGATACACCAATTAAGAACAACAGCGAGCCAGCCAGGCTTCCAGCTTATGCCCGGGCGTAAACGTGATGATATAGATCTTTCTATGGTGCAGGATATCGGTACCAACATGCGAATGGGTGCGGCACGTTTAGCTCAGCCCTATATCGCAGCTCATCAGTTCCGTCAGCTTGAGGCCCTCGCTTGCCCCCCCGGATCGCCGAGTCGTAATGGTGGTAGTTGGAACGTAAGAGACTTCTGCGCCCTATGTGCAGCAGCTCATAGCAAAGAACAGTTCCTTGAAGATTGGCAAATGGCACTAGACCCGTGTCATCAGCCGGATATTTTTAATCTTCATGACTTTCACATCACTCCACACCAGTTCGAACTCTATCAAGATCTCTTACCCCTATTTAGTGGGTCGAAGACGGCTAGTTTCAACGATGTTCTGATTCCCTTTCCTTTGACTGGGCCGAAACAAGACTATGACAGCAGGACTTTTAATCAAAAGCAAGATGTCGTCCTGTGGCAAGGCGATGTTGACAATATTCCAATAGCTAGCCACGAGTTTCTTCACGGCAGCCATAGGTTGCGTTTGGTACATCTTGTCCAAAATGCCACGGCGACGGACCACATCCCCATGCTATTAGGAATAGGGGCGGGCCAGAATAGCAGATTTCGATACGAATACGTGCCCACTGTGGAGGGGAATAGCATCTTACCTTTGCAATTCTCTTTGACCGGCCCGTCGGAGGGCTGCAAAGACGCGAACTGTGAGCTTATACGGGACGAGTTCGGGTTGGAGCAGTCAATCGCTGAGGTGGATGGCCGTTACGTGATGTTACTCGATACCAGGGATGGGCCACCGCCGAATTTGCTGCAGGTTTTGCGGTCGAACAGCGTGCCGGTCCTTTCTTCCATATTCCAACAATGGTTTACAGAGCGACTGATGCCCTGGGTGCATTTCATCCCCATAGATACGAGATACCATGCTTTACATAGCACGATGTCCTACTTCATTGGCTTGGATGGTCGTGGCATGCTCAACGGGCGAAAACAGATTACACCAGGGCGAACAGAAGATGCTAGATGGATCGCTCAGCAAGGTAGGAAATGGGCCGAGAAGGCAATTAGAAAAGAAGACATGGAAGTCTACTTGTTCAGGTTGTTATTGGAATGGGGACGGGTAATTGATGATCATCGGGACAGTATGAACTTTGTAATAAAAGAATAAGAGATTACACTCTCTTCTCGTGTAAAATTAATTATGTATATTTGGTTTCTTTTTAACAGATTAAATAGTCCTAGAGATTCGATACGGTCTGTTTATTTTCGATATTTGCTCTTTTTCTCGAGGTTATTTCGAGTACCTACCTATGTACTACTTACCTAGGTACCTACTTAGGTACCTAAAGCATGTAACTTTGAAAAGCCCCATAGGTAGTAGGCATATATGTATGTAAAGAGGCGTGACGTATGCAGCTGTAATTGGTAGTACCTACCTGCATGCTTCCCCACCAATCTCAGCCCATCTCAGTCAGCCTACACCTTACAGCCGACCTCCCCGTCGAACCGGCAAACCGAACAACTTGAACAAGCTTCATTACCCAGCCAGGCTCACTTATGGACTAGCCAATCGCCCACATGGTCCCTGTGAATTTACGACAAGACTTACAGGTATCTTTTCGCACGAAGACTCACACCGATACATAGACAGCGAGAAAGCATATCCGGGAGCAGGCAACGAACATCATCTGTACCATGGCGGTCATAGACCAGGACAACTTCTCCAACATCTCGTGGCAGATCGAGACCAACAACGAGTCGAGCGCCTCGATGCCGAACATCGAAGCCGAGCCGCCGACCAGCGAGGACCGACACCGTGGTCAAGACCTGCAGCGCCACGACCCGGGCCTGTCGGGCGACATCCTCGAGTGCACCGTCTCGGAGCCGCACAAGGAGAGCGACGGTACCAAGGACGCCTTTGTATCGTATCTGATCACTACCAACGTGAGTCTTGTCGTCTCTAATGGCCAATGATCAATGATCAAATGACTGACTTTTCCCATCATCGTCGTCCACCATATAGTCAACCTTCCCTTCCTTCCAGAAACCCACCTTCACCTCCCGCCGACGCTTTACCGACTTCGTATTCCTCTCCAAGACCCTGTCGAAAGACTACCCAACATGCGCCGTCCCCCCGCTGCCCGATAAGCAGCGCATGGAGTACGTCCGGGGGGACCGCTTTGGCCCGGACTTCACTAACCGCCGAGCCTACTCGCTCCAACGTTTCCTATCACGCATAACCCTTCATCCAGTTTTGCGTCGCGCCCCCATCCTGCACACCTTCCTCGAGTCTCCTGACTGGAACGCTACAATGCGGTCTCGCGCCGGTAGGACAAGCATTGCTTCTGACCAAGGGACCGGTGGTGTGTTCGATAACTTTGCCGATACGTTCATCAATGCTTTCACAAAGGTCCACAAGCATGACAAGCGATTCGTTGAGGTACGCGAGAAGAGTGATAAGCTAGACGAGGATCTCGCCCAGGTCGAAAAGGTCGTGGCCCGCGTTGTGCGCCGTGAAACCGACCTGGAAACCGATCTGCGAGACCTGACAGAGCAATTCCAGAAGTTGGTCACGCTGGAACCCGGCGTCGAATCTGCCGTGCACGGCTTTGCTGCTAGTATCGAGGATTCTGCGGCAGGGCTGAGGAAACTGCGCGAACACACGGACCAAAATTACCTTGGTAGCTTACGAGATATGCAGGCGTACAGCCTCGCACTTAAAAATCTCCTCAAGGCACGGGAGCAGAAGCAGCTTGATCACGAACAGCTGACCGAGTACCTTAACAAGGCGACATTTGACCGGGATTCACTAGCCTCGGGGCACGGCAGCTCCGGTGCATTGGGTGGTGCCGGCGGCTTTATCCGATCCAAGCTCGAGGATGTTCGTGGCGTGGATCACGAGGCGAGCCGGCGGGAGCGACAGCGTAAACTAGAGATTCGCATCGATGAGCTAACGACAGAAGTTGAGCGTGCTAAGAAGGAGTCAGAAGTGTTTGATGAGGAAGTGGTTAAAGAGGTAGTTGATTTTGAGCGCATCAAACGCATCGAGCTTAAAGGCCAATTCGGAGCTCTCGCTGATGCCCATGTCGACTTCTATGGAGGCATCATTGACGTATGGGAACAGTATATACGCGACATCGAGAAAGAGGGCATGAAGCCACCCACATCTACTAGTGGTAGTTAAGGATAGGCCAAGGATTCCAAGACGTAATTGGGCTGAATCACGGCGCGAGTATTGGTGTTACGACGCCTTTTGACAGACATACGATGTGTCGCATGCAGCGAATCGGTAGTTTCGAAAGGCGTTAGGGCCGAAGTGCAAGGAGTCTTTGGCGTTACAATTAACCCGGAACCGTGGATGGTAAGAAATACTACACATGTATGAACAAAGGACCTCAAGGATAGAAGCCAATACTTTCTTATGAGGAATAGATCATGACTCCAACCAGGAGAATCAAGCGCAATACTATGCTAGGCTGTTGTGGTTGTACATACCACATCACCTCAAGGCATGATGGCACCGGTTTTTATGGTCAGAGGCCTGTATCTGCTAAAGGTCTGGTAGGAGCTGAGTCTATTGCTAATATGGACATAATAAGGTGTTGTTTATAAAACACTGTAGCAAACATAATTAAATTTTTTGATCACCCTGCGCCTCCCTGCTGTTAGTCTGGTGTGGTCCAAACCTCAACAACCTTTAATAGACTAAGTATTGCATAAATTACCATCATGTCGTATCTTTGCAACACTTGTTAGCATCCAACTTAAGTTCTAGTTCTGTACCATGCTACTAGACACATGTGGCCATCGCTTCATCTGGCTGTCATTAGACGCTATATAACGGTTGCTAAATTATTCTGAAGCAACAACATTTTCAAGATCCGCGTGCTTAAAGAAAATGAAGGGGCAAAGGGCCTCACTTTACTGGTACATTGGAATCGCGGTAAAAACTACTATGGATGCTGGTTACCGCCATTCCTTAGAGAGCATATAGGATGGGGTTTCCACTGCATCAGTATGTCCTGGGCTCCTGGCGTTTGCTCTTCGCGTTCCCTGCCAACCTCCCTCTATCATTGATCCTACCACGTCTTAGCAAGGAGTTACCGTCCTACATAGGTCTTCCCATGGCTCCCGCATTACCCATCCGAAGATCTAATCTTACAGATGGAAAGAAAATGCCTGACAAACCCCTCGAATTCGTTCCCGGCCGCGAGGCATAGGCGAACAACCGTAAGGACAGGAGATTCTCATCTCCCAAATACGAGAAAGACGATCGCGAGGCAACGGAGACTGAGTTTTACCATCTAATTAATCAGGAAGCGGAGGGCCGAATGGCGGATTTCACATATGCAGAATACTGTTATTAGTCATTTGACCACTTTCAGCGTCGAGTCCTCGGCGTCGTATCTTCACGAGATCCTGGGGACGCTCGAGGACCTGCGGCAATAGCCTCGTAACTTTAGACGGTGTCTTCGCGATCCCAATCGCTGAGCCACATGGAATTTCGTCATCCCAACAGCACCTGAAGGTTTGTAGCTGGGCGTTGGGGTGTTTAGTTATAGACAGGCATATGTGGAGAGAAGTCTGTCACCAATACAATTTCCAACTTTCAGTCTTCAAGCTCTCTGCCCAGTTGGAACCATCCGTGTTATTTATGTTCGACTATAAAGACCCGGCGCAACTCTCATGAACACAATGTAGGATGAATGAAAAATGCCGACGCCAATCCTATGTGCCAGCGCCACGTATCATTGTTCATTCACTATATACAAATTATAGGAAAGCGTTTTCCATTTCTATAGAACAGATGCAGACCTCATGTCTGTTTGAAGCTAAAATTATGCCGTTAGAGGCCCAGCTTCAGTGTCAAGTTAAAGGGGTACGCAGGAACTTGAAGTAATTGCCTATAATACTTCTTAGTTCTATGTCTGACTTCCGAGCAGCCTTGAGCCCTGCTGTTCCCTTGGCGCTTTCTCGTCTATCTCATCGTCAGAGTCTGCGCTAACTAAGCTGTCGTGGTCATGGTCGTCGAGTTCTTCATCGTCGCTTCCGCCAGCAAAAGCATCATAAAGTTCGCCTCCTCGCCGTTTGGTACCTTTCTCGTGGTCACCGTTCAAACCAGATGACTCATCTGCGTTTAGAGGCTCGAATTCATAGTTATCTCGGGGATTGTTCCGGAGGCGTCTGCGGCGCACCAACCATAGCCATGCACCAAGCCCTATACAGAATGTAACGATTAGACCTAGAGCACCGTATATCCATGCTTGCGTTCGGGACGAAACGCCAAACGTAGGTAGAAAGGATGGTAGCCAGGAGCTGTTTGTGGTTGTTTCAGCGGCTGCAGATTGCGTGCTAGTTACGGACGGCTCAGTGCCGGTGATTGTGCTGCTAGGTTTCACGGGTCTTTCCGGGTGATCATCCGGTAGGGAGGTTGTTACGGCAGTACTAGTAGCATCAGGGTGAGGAGGTAAGCTGGTCGTGATAGCCGTAGGTGTCGCGGTAGTTGTCACGTCGTGGTCGGCATCGTCCTCATCTGTTGGCATTGGGAGTAGTGTGGCCTTCGAGGCATCAATACTCTCACCCCAGAGTTTGAGATGCCAGTCAATGAAGGTGCCCTTGTGGTCATTGACTTGTGTGTCACGAATAACAATGGTCCAGGTTCCAACACCAGATTCTCCCCTGCGGATAATTTATTAGCTTCGTTAAAGTGACCTCGTATAGAGGACTTACCAGTGAGCCACGCTCATGAATGTCCAGTCATCATAACCCAAATCACTCTTGTCTAGCTTCCGGGTCGCTGAGATATGACTGATGACATTATCAGGGCTGATCAAGTCGACACTCAAATCACCTCGCTGAGTATGCTCCACATTCATGGTGACGGTCACATGCTCTAGTCGCTCTAGGTTGGCTTCTTGGAGCATCTCCTTTGTGACTTTGAAATTTACGGATAGCCCTTGGTCACCCTGAGGAATCTCCTTTTTGACGTGGAGCCATGGGGAGTAAAACCAAGCCTGAGGCTTGACGTTTTTCCAAGTTTTTGCAGTTTCAACAAGGGCGTAGCTGTCGATCTTGCCGTATCCAAAAGTGTGACTGTACTGCTTACCCATAGTGGTCGGCTGCCACTCACCAGTCTCAAGATCGACTGGAACAGCACTCTCCAAAGCGATATATTGCATATCTCTCCATGACAGGTCTGGACGGACCTCCAACGCTAGAGCGAAAATCCCAGCAGCCAGAGGCGCAGCAGCAGATGTGCCGCCATGGCCGTTATAACACTGGTTTTCTCCAACATCTGTCGTATGCTGCGAACTGGTTAGACCCTCAAATCTCTTCGAGTTGAATTAGCTTACAATTGCATCACCACTGCCGCTGCTGTATGTCACCACAAGCTGGGCAGAGCACTTCTCTGAATAGTAAGGGTGGAGCCCCTGTCGGTCGATAGCGCCAACCGTGATACTGTAAATGCTATTGGTGTAGCCATCGAAATTACAGTTGTCATCACTCTGTGCACCGTTCCCGCTAGCAAAAACATAAACGGAGCCAAGTCCGTTGCGGCCCTTCTGAACACCGTTCAGCATAGCCCTCTTGATGAGAATACCAGGGGCATCCATAGATCTCCCATCATCAGGAGGACCCCATGAGCAGGAATAGATCTGGTTGTGTTGGTAATCGTAGTTCATGGCGGCAGCCTCGTCAGCATCGCTGATCTGCTTGCTAAGAATGCGAATACCGGCAATTTTAGAGTCATACGCCACACCCACACCACACACGTCATTTTTTGCTGCCGACACCTCTCCGGCACATCGCGTGCCGTGTCTGTCGTCGGTTAGAGTTGGCCGCGGCTCTGCTCGGTTGTCGTTGAAATCCCAGCTACCAAATGCATAGTAGTTCGGTTTCAGATCATTGCTATACATGTCCAGCCCATCGTCAACCATGGCAACGGTCGCGTTCTTGCCTGTAACACCCGAAAGCCATACACCGGTGACATTGACATCATGACCAAGCTGGACGGGGTTGAAAAGATGCCATTGCTCATTGAAGATGGGATCGCTGATGCTTAAAGTTTCCATAACTGACTTTTGCTTCTTGATAGCCTCGGCGTCTGCAACATCAACCCGTTTGTGTCGCGGGAAAAAGCCACGAGGCGGGGGTGGTATCACCCGTTTCTGCATAGGCGCACGTAGGTTTTGCTTTTGAGAGAACCTGACAGCATCAAGGACGTCGACGTCACCTAGCGACCGCCTCCTGCGACGCTCCTGGATCCCTCTACCGACAACATCGTGGTCTGCCCTCGGCGCGCGGAAAATGAAATGATCTGCCAATTCTCCCAGCTGGCCTTCGTTTCTCAATCCTAGCCGCGATGCGACGTCGTCCGGATTCGTGCTACGATCGAGGTGGAGGACGTAGTAGTCGTTGGATTCGAAGTCACGGCGATAGAGGGACGATGTACCCAGTCCAGCCAGGCTGCCTACGATGAGGCCGACGATGGGGGCGAACTTCATTTCGGGATGGTCGGCCGATGACGTCTACGAAGGGAATGCCGACACAGAGAGGAGGAGAAGACGATGGATACAAGACCGCTGGGAAGAAATAAGAAAGCAGCCAAGAGAGAAGAAATCGAGACACGGTGACAAGACCCTTCTTCGACAACAATGCAATCGATGAACAACAAGACCCCTTCCTGGGAGGGCGATCAAAGGAAAATCTAAGAAACCATGAATTCACGCCATGTACAAGAGAGCAAATAGGAGAAATAACGATAGAAAAGATGTACAGGCTCGAGTCTCTCGTCGAAAGTACTCGACAACGACGACGACGATGTATACAGGTAGATGGCAGTGAAGAGGCTTTGAGGTTTTACTTTCTAAATGGAGCATAGGTAGGGAGACGAGCGTACGTACACTAGCCAGCATCGGAATCGGGACTTTGGCCAGTGGCCAAGTGTTCTGAGACGAGAAAAGCGGGGCTTCCAGAATCAGCTGAGTGTATACTCTACCTGCCTAGGCTAGGTATCTACATACATAGGCTCCGCAGAGAGTTAATGCATGATTACATACAGAGGTCATGATATTACTGTTGGATGAGGTGTGAACTTGAAAGAACCAACACTTGCACCTACTAAGAATATCCATACCTCCTGCCTAGGTTGGTATGTAAATAGACAGCTGATTGGGCTTTTGATTGTTCATAAAGAGAAACAAAGTCTCATTCCGCTACTTACTGTATATGTAGGTAGCTTCCGTATGGGATCCGTGGAGTCCCTGGTACTTGTCCGGAAAAATAAGTACCGGTACTGTCATCCACAGCATAATGTGTTGTATCTAGAAATAGTACCTTGGGTACCTACTAAGTGTTAGCGGGATGCAGGCGAAGACATCCAGATGTCTGCAACCTGCATGTATCGATTGCGTAATACCATACATAGCGGCATTTTGCAGCAGATATATTGGTGAGAAGAGTATCATTGTTAGATTAGGTACCTATCTGGATTGAGTAGAAGATCAAAATTTGAAATTTATCTATGCGAATACGTAAGTAAGTAAGTTACTTCAGTGTCCAAATTATCCTTCTAATCAGAATAGGATCTTGCTTATAATAGTGTTATCTGTAATACGCAATATACCTAGGTATTCTCCTACCTTCAATGTTCATGTTGTCTACCTACCTACTAGGTAGACATATTTAATGCCAGTAATAGAGAAGTCAGTTGATAGAAATGACCAGATGTATGCAATCATGTGGTAACATCTATTGCACCAGACAGGTCTTATTATGACCTCACAAAGAGCAGGCGCGATATGAACTTTGGGTAGTACTTACCGAGGCAGCTGCCTGGTATGATTACCTACTTACCTAGGTACTTTACCTAAGTCTAAAGTCTTAATCATGTAAGTGCATAAAGTAATAGTCGGGCACCTGCAATGACAGAAGGCCACGTTAGGCAATATTCAATGAACTGGTAGTTAACCTTTCACTCTACCTAGGTAGGTAGGTAGCAAGGTTGCAAAATCTTGTGTCTGGTCAGCGTTTGGTCGTATCCTTGAACTGGACCTTTGAGATGGATAGCGCTATCCGCCTCACTACCTAACCAAAGAGGGAACAACCCCCCAAAAAGGGTCCGATCAGGTGCTAGCGTTCACGTAGTCAGTCCCAGCCACCCTCTGCTCAGTTCGACCGGGGTCATGGAGGAGGGTCATGGCCAAACAGCTACCCGACCCCGGCCGAGAACAGCCTCGTCCAATTGAAGAACCGCAGCGTGTTACTGGAACCTAGGATGCCCGTTGCCATTGTTAGAGAGTGGCCCAGCAAACAATACCACCTACCTGGGAAGTGTTGGCATCTTGGACATGCTCCCGTTATGACAACCCGTCTCGGGAAGACGCGATGACGATGTTGCTCACGAAAAGATTGACCGCTACTTCTCTACTAGTAGGCAGTTCGTCCATCCAGCCATCCTTGATCGCCATTGCCCGCTAAGTGCCACCTGGTCTATTATTCTGTATGTTTCGGCTCGGGTCGCTGTGTCGACTTTGTCCCATGCCGGGTCGTGGTCTCGTGGAAGTCCCAGCTCTCGGACAGCTCGTACAGCTAGCCAGCTATACACCAGGCTAGGCTAATATCATCAGCGTATACACTCATCTCCTACATATATGTACTACCTACCTGCTACTTGCAAACAAGAGCAGTTGAGCTTGGCGCGCAATGTGGCATCCTTGTGCGAATCCCATCAATCGCCAAGAAAAGCATCCCGGAATCCCAGCCCCCAACGGCAAGAGCGCGATATAGAAGCTTGAAGCTCTCTCCAGCTAACTAACCTAGATCCTTATCGCCCCCGATCTATGACCTACCACCTACCTATCGTTATACATCCTGCCACCGTTTTTTCGGACTTCATTTTTTCTTCTTCTTCCCGTTCATCCTTTCCTGCAGCTATTTCCACCTACAGTATACCTATATCAACCTAGGCGCAGTTACATTGCATAAGTATGCGTGACGTTAGTCTATTCCTGGCCGAAGCTTGCATTTCCTCGAGCGCCTAAGGCACGAAGGACTCCAGTCTGACCTAAAATCTGACCATCGTTTTTTTTTTTTTTTTTTTTTTTTGGCTTGACCCGCCAGCCTTGTTTGTAGCGGGAAGCCAAGATGCCTACTCCCTACTGGGGCCAGCTGCCGCCTCCTCAAGCTCGCCGGTTGTCAGAGAGCTCCGACCAGACAGAGCACAGACAGTCATTGGATCGCTCCAGCTTCTCCCAGCCGCGTTACAGCTCCAATCGCGCCTCTCAGCAGACTACTATTACTGACACTCCCACCGACTCAACCTACACGCCGCTTGCTTCGCCGACCGCATCAAATGCGCTGGGAAGCGGCCTAACTCCTCGTCCGCCGTCATTGTCTTATACACGGTACCAGCAGCCTCAAGAGCTGGCAGAGAATCGTCGAAGACAGACAAGTCGGGGCCAAAGCGACGACACCTACGAATTTGCAAATACCTCGCTCCCGCCAGTCGCCCCTGACGTACCAAAGGCGCCCCCGGGTAGTTATAAACACTCGTACGGAAACAGCGGTCTCTCGTATTCCGACAATTCTGCCGATCTGCCTGGTCTTTCTCATGGACTAGAACCACGGGTTAATGTTGCTAATATGGAACCGGAAACATTCTACAAAGATGCTACTCCTCCTGCCGAGAGACAGTTGAGACAGCCTGCGCATGATCGGGTTTACCAAAATTTTAACGATGGAGTGGTGTCTCCTGAACATCTCGAAAGAGAATTAGTTAGATCGGGCTCTATTCGGCGGCCGCCAAACGAATACCGGACCGACAGACGAGACCCTACTTCGACGAGGCGACGAGAATCTTTGGGCCCAGAACCACAGCAGAAAATGTGGGCTGCCGATCGTTCGCCTCTACAAAAGTTAGAGCTGACCCTCGACAGCATTACAAAAGAAGAGAAGCGGGCCCGTGTAGAAGCTGCGGAAAGGCGCGCGAGGGAGAGGGCAGCACAGATTAGTGAGTCTGCGAGGACCGTGGGTCAAAATCAGCCACATCCCGAGCGCCAAACCGACCAACAACTGCAGTTCAGGAACAAGGGCCAGCCGGTAGTGGGGGAGCCGAGCCGTCATGCAGCTACAGCAGATTCGGATCAAGCTATACCCCCGGCAGCTACTAGCTATGGTACGTTGTCCCAAGATTCGCCGGAAGTAGGCCAGCAATATGGACTTTCGGGACAGTCGCCAAGGTCTAAAATCCCGGTGCCCAAGAGTCGCAGCGTTTCAGCGACAACCAATGGCACGCCCCAGCGTAACTTGAGTTTCCGTGAAAGAGCGGCCACACATGAACGTGATCTTCCACAAGAGCCTAGTCAGGACTCATCTCACGTTGCGCAAACTACAATTCTTGGTGGGAACTTCGTTCCTGTGAGGAGTGGTAGTAACAAACTGAAGAAAAACCCACCTGGTGATCCTTGGTACAACGTGCGCAGAGAAGCGGACGAAAGATCTGCGGAAAGGTCCGCTACATATAATAGATATGATGCTACTGATGGGAATAACAACGCAGAGGCCCGGTCTCCCCTCTACGACGCAAATTTTGCTGCCACGCAGCCCAGGGGCGGGATGCCACGAGACATGTCGCCTCCTATAGAGTACTCCCCAAGGCCACCAGCTAGGGGTAAAACCTTTGGGGAAGACAAATATGTTGAAGAGCCCCAAAGTCGGATTAGAGGGTTAGTGGCTGCGATCGGCTTTGGACGATCCAACTCGATGGGAGCAGATCGGCGGCCTTCCTCATCAGATCCACCCCAAAACATGCCGATATTAAGTGGACGATTCATGCCGCACAGCACCTTCGACGCCTCTTTGAACCGTCGGGATGAGCTCGCTACTTCTGGTGAACTTAGTCGGGCAAGTCCGCTCAATCAGAATCACCAGATAACCGCACCTGCTAAAGCATATCAAGGTACCCAACCTAGCGACAGAGGTACAAAATCCGTCAAATTTCAGGATAGTGGACACGTATCCGAGACGCCCGATGACAATATGTCGGACAGTACCCATCATCGGCATCGTTTAAGAGAATATCTACATCATGAAGGGCTGAAGCCTGGGCAAGGCACGTATCGAGAACCAGTATACCTGGACGAATGGAAACAAGGCACCGCAGGGTTATTATCTGGGCCTTTACTGGATTTGAGCCAAGATCCTACTCAACTACCAGAAAAGAACACGCCATGGTGGGAAGCCAATAGCAAACGTCGACCCAGCTTTTCCGCGCAGCCACCTAAAAGAACGTTTGATAGTGCAAATGATGAAGAAGAAGCGCGCACAACCTTCAACCCTCCGCTTTATCTTAAGTGTGGCCCTCTGCTACGCTATTGTGGTACTCGTGTTGAGGAGCTGTCGGCCAGAGTGACTCGCGATAATGTTCCGCTAGACAAAGAAATTTGGCGAGGCTCCGTCATGATAGTTACCCAAGATTCAGACTCGTCTTACGATACCGCGCCCACTCTCCGATTGTTTGTGCAACCAATTGAACTCCTCCCTCCACCTCCTGCCGAGCTTCATGGTGAGCAGCCACTTTTACCCGAGTACGTTGATCCAATCGTGGGTATCCCGAAGGTTGGTCATCGAGGAGAGACGTTATACGTCCGACCAGTCGATCAGCTTGAGGAGGCTAAAGATTTGTCAATGGTGGAACCAGATGATGGCCTATTTGAGCTGATCAGGAGCCTACCCGATGATGATACTGATGCTCCTGATCCACGTGGTTCTTTTCCCAATCGTAAGAGGCGCATTGAGGTGGATGGTGAGAAACTTGGGAAATACAAAGATGTGCGTGGGCTTCGCCTCCATGCGGAACGAGGCCATACATTCTGGAGATTCAACATTGAGATTGAGCTACGTGACAAACAACAGCGCATAGCGTATCGCATCAACCGTGGACCTGCTACTGGTTTCTGGGTACCAGCTCGCGGAGAATCGATGAACATCATGTTTTACAGCTGCAATGGTTTCAGCCAGAGTGTGAATCCGGATGATTTCAGTGGCCCAGATCCTATGTGGCGCGACGTCTTGAATGATCATCAGACACGACCATTCCATGTCATGATTGGCGGTGGAGATCAACTTTACAATGACGCTGTTGCTAACAAAGCGAAACTTTTTCGTGAATGGATCGCTCTCAAGAACCCACTTCACAAAAGTAATGCTCCTTTCACGGCAGCGATGCAAGATGAGTTAGAAACGTTCTATCTCGAGAGGTACATGATGTGGTTCTCGCAAGGCCTCTTCGGACTAGCCAACTCTCAAATTCCTATGGTTAACATGTACGATGATCACGATATTATCGACGGGTTTGGCTCCTATCCTCATCATTTCATGAAATCACCAGTTTTCTCGGGGTTGGGCAATGTTGCATTCAAGTACTACTTGCTGTTCCAACATCAGAGTTTGCCCAATGAGACCGAAGAATCAGAACCAAGCTGGTGTTTAGGCGTAAAGCCAGGGCCCTACATCAACCAGCCGAGTCGCAGTTTGTTTGTATCTCTAGGGGCGAGGGTTGCACTTCTCGCTGTTGATGCCCGGACAGAGCGAACAAGGGAGGAAGTCATGCACCCGAAGACCTGGAGCAAGCTGATGGATCGTTGCTACGACAAGATTGAAAAGGGTAAAATTCAGCACTTGCTAGTGCTACTAGGAGTTCCGATTGCATATCCACGGCTTGTCTGGTTGGAAAATATGTAAGTATCGACGACTGCCCAGAAGATAACCAGAGCTGATTCCCTCCCTAGTTTGACCTCAAGACTTATGGATCCCATTAAAGCTCTTGGTAAATTTGGTCTGCTAGGCAATTTAGTCAATAGTTTTGATGGGGGGGTTGAAGTTCTTGATGATTTAGACGACCATTGGACAGCTAAAAACCACAAGGATGAGCGAAGAGTTGTCATTGAAGATCTCCAGGATCTAGCGGTAGACAAGTCTATTCGTGTGACCATACTTAGCGGCGATGTGCATCTTGCTGCAGTCGGGCAGTTTTACTCGAATCCTAAGCTCCGTATCCCGAAGCACGAAGATTTCCGCTACATGCTCAATGTTATTTCATCCGCAATTGCCAATACACCGCCTCCGGACCTCATGGCAGACGTGTTGAATAAGCGTAACAAGGTACATCACTTTGACAAGGAAACTGACGAAAACATGATGCCATTATTTGGCCACGGAGTCGATGGTAAGCCACGCAACAATAAGAACCTACTACCTCACCGGAATTGGTGTTCAATTAGGGAATATGTACCAGGACACACGCCGCCGCCAACACCACCACCGGATGAGTTTGAGTACACACCCGAGGCTGCTCCTGCGGGTAGTCGAGGCGGCCTATTTCGCCGGCTCTCTTTGTCTAAGGATCGTGGGCCAGTGCTCCGCCCCGACGTGCCTAAAGATACGACTGACCGCTCACGTCCGCCCCTTTCCGGGGGGTTCATGCGCTCATTTTCTCGCCGGGGTTCAATTTCTAGTGATGTAGGACGCCCAGAATCTAACGGGCTGACGCGCACTCTCTCCCTTGGCGCACGCCCTCGCAAACTCTTCCGTCGAAATAGTAGCAAGAGCCGGCCTGACGACGGTGGTATCAATGGCTCTTGGGGCCAAGATGATGAGGACGACTTTACACCACCTGCTCCGCTCCACTCCCCTCAGGCTGGTAGAAACAGTCTCGGGCTTCGTGGTGGGGCCGGCAGTGAATATGAGATAGGTGATGAGGCGCAATTTACCGCACGCTCACCACGTCGTGCATTTACGCAACCTATGCAGAGCACAATGCAAAGACAACATCCCTATGCCAGCGGCTCTGACGATGGTGGTGCCCTAACTCGGCCCTTCCATCGCACGCCCACGGGTCTCAGCATTAAGAAAATTGAGAGGCACGGTCCAGAGCGTTACGAAGTCAACACGGAGGGCAGTCTAGAAGTTTGTCTCAACGTTGAGGTCAATCCCAAGGATCCGGCGGGCATCACGGTGCCATACAGAATGCTGGTCCCGAGATTGTGGTATGAGTACCGAGGTGAGGGGTCACCGGAACCAGAAATACCAGTGAAAAATAAGCTCGTGAAGAGGATGAGCCATGAACAGGGGCCTGAATATGGTTATGGTGAACAGGATTTTATGGAAGCCCCCCCGAAGAGAGTCAGTGGCCTCCGCCGCTGGCTCAGTAATCGCGGGAAAAGTAACCAGGGACACTTACAAGAAGATGAGTGGGACGGAGAGTAGGAGAGCTGAATGGAAATATGGGTAATGAGCCGGGTTGCATTAATTATCATGCGCAGGCTAGCTACGGCCTTATAATAGCTCGGTGATATATGCTTGGAGTACTCTTTTGTCTATGAATGGACGATGCACATACGATAATTAAGGGATCACGGCGTCTTGTATATTCGGAGCGGGTTTCGCTTTTGGAACATAACGAGTAGGCATGAGAAAAGGCTTTTTTTAGTTCATGAGCGATGTTTCCAATATCAATTGTATATCTCTTACAGTGGGCGGTGCAAATTGGTCACAATAGCTAATATTTATTCCCACTGATATATTGTTACAAGAATGAAGTGCCTCCTTTGCTACTGCTATTTACATGCCTTAGACTCATGCCGCACTTTGTATCTGTGTACCACGTGCTTGTTCAAAAACCAGAAGGGGTCTTAATCTAAATCGTGCCTGGTAAACATGGATGGGTACGTGGTAGGTAAGCTTGAAGACTATATGGGATAATGGTGGTGTTGGGTTGGTTGAACTTACCACCTCACTTGAAGAATAATGAGGGGTGGTATGTTTTCAGACTTCACAACTTCAAGAGTTGGTTATCCTTCCTCCCATGATGGTTATCTTAGTCACAAACAGAGTAAGTAGTTAGCCAACTTTGAAAAGATTTCATCTGCTCGTTACTTATGTACCTACGAATTCACGAAGTCTCAGTAAGGCGGGATAAGAGCTTCATCCCTT
Organism: Xylaria sp. FL1042; assembly: GCA_022495085.1. Lineage (NCBI taxonomy): Eukaryota > Fungi > Ascomycota > Sordariomycetes > Xylariales > Xylariaceae > Xylaria > Xylaria sp. FL1042. The sequence goes on from MU380136.1 coordinate 260,311, forward strand.
TTCCCGAAACGAGGTTATGTCATATGGCCGAATATAAACCATGAACCCAGGAGAATGAACACTTGAAGTGGGAAAACTTTATACCATATATTGCGCGATGCTAATCTAAAGACTAAGAAATTCTACATGCTGCAAGATATCCCCCCAAAAAAAGAAAAGAAAAAAAAAGAATAAACACCCGCAGTGACGCCATTTATGCTTTATTTCGTTGTCCAATGTATGCATTCATCACCATTTTATCAAAGTACTACAAGGTTATTGATCGTTAAGCCCTGGCTCTCAACGTGGTATCTCCTCCTCATTCCAATACTCTTGGCCGTCTTCAACAATTCATAAGTCGCCTCCCCGTTGCCCACCAGCAACATAGGGATGGGACGATATCGCGGGATGCCTGCGGGCGTCCGCTGCTCCTCATCCAACAAGGGCCGAATTAAGTTGAAGCCCCAAACGTCTTCTTCGCTTTCGTTCGGCGACTCATTGTCGTCCGAGACCACGATGACAAGCTGTAACCCGTTGCGATGAGGTGCGAAAGAAGGAATATTGGCTAGCTTGTCGGAAAAGGAACAACCACCCCGGCGCATGACGATGATCTGATGCTGTTTCGGAGCTATATCGGGTAGCTTACCCTGGCAAGCTTGATCGGCGAAATAGACCCGCCCCCACGAAAGCGACTCGATGTGCGCCTTTAAATTTGGGTTTGGAGCCTCTAAAACGTCTGGCAGGGGTGCCACACCCACACCCACAGGTGTGATTGCCGGGATATTGACGTACTTGTAATCCATCTTTGGTGCGGGTTCAGGGCCAAATGTAGCTACAGGCTCACGTAAAGCGGACGTGAGTTGTTGTAACAGGGAATTGAATAGGTTTGTTGCCCCTAGATCTGAATCCTGCATTTCAACAATGGGTTTCGACTTTGACTGGGAAGAATCCGTAGAAGTCGAGTTATGAATTGGTGTCGTGCTCGGAATCTCGATCTGTAGCAAAATATCGACAAGTACTGCATCACGAACGCGATGAAACAGAGGATCTGAAATGTCTGAAAGGACATCGCGGGAAATAAAGACCTTCTCGTCCCTTCCAAGAAGAAAATTGCCTATACTATACACCCGCCATCCTCGTTCCGATGTGGCCGGCGGTTCTTCTAACACCATCCCTATTTTCAAGCCTGAGAGGTTATTCACCACAATACCCTCGCTGCCCATTCGAAGCAAATTGTTATTGCCGAACACGATGTTGAAAGCACTTCCTACAGATTGTTGGGCATTAGAAGGGAATTCGATGAAACTAGTGTGTCGCTGCTTTGATGCTACGCATATACCATCGTTCGGTAGCATGGATTCGGGAAGAGTCCACGGGAAGTGTGTATGGTTGGAGACGATCAAGGGGCGTTGTTCATCTGCATTCGATTCTCCCAATTGGGAATCAAGGTCCGTAATGCTGTGAAAGTTGGGCACCTGGTGAAGTCGGATCAAGGTGGCCGCATTATATAGATCCGTCCGCGCGGCGGTAGCCGAGCCAGATAAGGGAGGAAGGGGCGGAGGTACTGGGCAAGTATTGGTAAAGCTCTCATCGAAGTAAGGTTTAAGGGATTTCTCGTTCGGTACCATTTTGGGTCGGCGGAGGCTAGCTTTGCGTGGGATAATCAAAGGGTGACCCTCTGTTGTGAACACATATGAGGCATCCAGCTTGTTGAGTGGATGATCTGCATCAAACAGGAGATATAGATACTTAGCGGTCTCTCCTAGGAAGAAGCTCTCCATGCGATCGCTTTTCTCGCCCGTACGCACATCTTGAAGACCGGACCAGCCACATTTTGTCCAGCATCGCCTAATTATATCTTTCAACGTCATCTCACCAGCGTACAGGTACCATGGGTCTCGAGTAGCCCGATATAAATGGTATGTAGACTCGATAAACTCGGGCCGGCCAGGCCACCAGCCTAGTCCGCCTTCAACGTGTCCATCGCGGACTGACCAGCGCTCAGGAAGAGCAGAGTAACGGGTCCACAGTGCCGTATAAAGAAGGTGTGTTTCGATAGCCTCGTCCAACTCTCCTGCAAGTGTGAGTAAGCCGGAATAATAAGCGCCTAGGCTATCAATCCAAAAAGTTTGAGGAGAGCCCGTGGAGATATGTGCGTTAACGTAATGGGGGTGATGCATGTCGGAATATAGATGGCGCTTGATTGCAGCATGAGCATGATGCCAGGCCTCAAGAAAGGAGTCTGGAGAGTTGTCCTTGTCAGAAAGTGGGCTGTAAATTTGATTCGGGTCAAGCCAGCTTTTGTGAGTAATGTGATTGGGAATTGTTTGATTCGGTAGTTCATGCCCAGACAAGAGGATATGTGTTTTAAGTGCGTATTCGAAGAAGCTGTCAATCCCGGCACCGATTCCAGAGAAACCTCCAATCCAATGCCCCTCCTCAGCATCGACCCCGGCGCCGATTAGACCAATAGTACTTCTCCGCGACCAGACAGCCCAGAAAGCTCTCTTCGCGGCTTGTTCAAATCGAGGATCACCGGTAAGGCGGCTCAGGACAGTAAATTCGAGAACAAGACTGCCAGCACCGGCACTGCATGTCTCGGTGATCTCAGGTGATTCCTCAGGTTTGCTGGGGTGCAGACTGGTATTTTCATGCAGCGGCGAATTCACGTAAAACGGTATGCCATGTCGCAAGTTAACCCGGGGATACGGCATGCCAGTCTGGGTATAGAAGGCCGGGAGCAACCGTTGTGCTAAGTCGAGCGCAAGCCGCAATAGCTGACCATCGTATTTAAACGAGTTCGGCCATGCAATGGGATGTTCTTCGACGTCCACGCCCGCTCTCTGAGGGTCATACCCCGTAATGGGCAACTCGCCTACAGCAAACAGGTGTGCACTCAGCAAACCGCCAACACCTCGTATCACAGTCTCAAATACTTGGACTTTACTGTCGACATCGAAGCCTCGACCCCGTGCTCCAAGACCCGACGGGCCAGCTCGCCCATCGCCATACTGTACAACAAGCGCAGCTACGCCATCCTGGAAATCGGCCAAAGCCTTGGGGCCGGTATTCATACTATCGGGCGGGGCGGAGGCGAGTATGGCAAGGGTTGAAAGGCTATCGATCAGGGTCAAAGAGTAATTCCCGAGGACATCGTTAAGCTCGACATTTCTGGGGTTGATGGGATCGCGAGTCAAAGGGATGCACGAGACGGGGCGGAGCTATGGGAGGCACGTATAAGCATGGGCTTGTCTGATTCTAAACTAAATACGGGCGCCAGATGGGAGCGCAACAGAACGAAGCGTACCTCGTCTTCTGGGAAAGCTATCTTCATGTAGTTGTCGAAGCCATGGTAGAACATGTCGACCGTCTCGTGGCGCAACTCGGCGACGCGATCCGGCCGCATGGCCAGCACCGGCGCCACCAGGCATGACGAGAGCAACAAGGCGTAGGCGCAGATGCAGGCGCATGCTACGACCAGCCTAATAAGACGACAACGAAGACGACGACGACGAAGACGACATGACGTCGCAGGAGAGCATGATGAGGCCAACTTGCAGCCGGCCGAGCCAGGCAAGGGCATCACCGGCAACGGCAACGAGAGGCAACAGAATGCATGTGTAAACTAGACAGGCAGCGGATGGAGGACGGGGGGTGGCGAAACGACGAGCGCGACGACTCGGCGAAGACGCTGAGGCTCCACGGTTGCAGCACCGAGGATGACTCTATGTAGCTGGGACGAGACAAAGCGCACGCGACACGGCCGGTCGATAGGTCAATTAGACAGAGGCTAGCCGTGGTGACAATGATGATGATGATGATGATGATGATGATGATGATGATGACATGAGGTCCAACACGCCTTGGTAGTTTCCCTTGGTTAGAGTTGTAGTTCAGGACAGGGAGGCAGGGTTGACGATACTAAGCAAGCTGGGTGTTGTTGGTGTTCAGTTGAGGGGTGAGGCTGGTTGTCTCATGGAAGTCTCGAAAGCACACTATTACTAAACGGCAGGTAGGTCAAGCGTTTTCTGTTCTTTACTGTACTTGTTTGACGCTATCGAGCTCTACTAGGTACCTAGGTAGCGTAGGGTAGGTGTAGGGAGTAGCTACAGTAGTGGAGATAGTATGTAACCGGGGCGGTCTGAAGTACCTAACCTAAGGTATACTGACTTTATCCACTAACGCGGTGCCCGACAGGCTCGGTGCATCGACAATAAGACCCATCAACTAAATACATCAAAAGGACACGTGCCAGTACTGACTTGGCTAAGCAGCATACTCGGCAACTGCAAACTTCATCTGGCTAATATCGATGTAGATATCTTATATAGTATATGGTTGGTGGTGTTTACTAATCAACCCCAACCACGACTCGTCTCTACTGAAGAGTTAAGTACTTATATTGAAGGCATCACAGCAACAATGACGCAAGACCCTCCTAGTATGCTAGAGCACATATAAGTCCTAAGATTTGAGGTAAATAAATAGCACCCAGTCATACCTTCAGCCTCCCTTTGCAGTTGCAACTGTATACACCAGGTACCTCATATAGGTATGCGCCAAGTGCCACCCTCATTTCTACATGGTACACACCGGCAGCGTCTTCCGTCTCGCTGGAATACCTATCGGATAGGAATCTTGTTAGAGATTTTGATGCGGGCCATTCTTCAGTGCTGCACATGCCGGGTTCATGCAGTGAAACAGCATGATGCCGCCCACTCGATGGACGGACACTGGACATTGGACGCTGGACATTGGACGCTGGACATTGGACGCTGGACATTGGACGACAGACGATGGACGATAGACCAACCGACATCGACGGCAGCAACGGTAATAATGATCAACAAACATCGATGTGAAGTACCGTGCCTGCAGAATACCACGTTGAGATGGATGCCTACTGCGGTAGCCAGACCTAGCCTTCGATGGAAGCCGCTCGGATCTTGTATCGAAACACCATGCCAATTTCCTGATCGCCAGATCGCCAACTCACCAAACTTCACGCCGCTTTCAACTGCAATGTACTTTGAAATCGTGGGATTCTGCTGTGCGGTTGCATAAGACAACAAACGCACGGAAGCGCCTAGAACAAGAGCCCGGCTACAAGGTACTATAGTGTACTACTAAGTATGTGCCTACGGCATCCTATAATGGAAAGGCCTAAACTAAGGTAAACACGTAGTAGGTATAGCGCGCCATGAATCGGAGACTGATCGGGCTTACGTAGTAGTGCCATCACTGCTTTTGCGCAGGCAGCGCCGGGCACCACGGGCACCACGGGCAGACTTCAAGCCACTTAATTTATAAAGACGGCAGTGGTCCTGAAAACAATTATCTATGTTTCAAGTCATGTCCTACCAGTGGCTCATTAGCTTATATGCATAGGGCTAGAATTATGCAAGACACTATGGTAGTACGACGTGATCTCGCCGTAGAACCAACCTCAAGTGCTCAAGCATAAGGTATCTTTTCAATATAGGTAAACTACCCGTGTCCCTGTCCCCTCCCCTTTTGACAAAGACAAAAGGGAAGATAAGCTTATTCGTGGATAGGAGCTTAAACTATGTAGGTAAAACACATACTAACCTCTCTCTCTCTCTCTCTCTCTCTCTCTCTCTCTCTTAAAACCCCCTATCACAGCAGTAAGCTTTCCTAAATGTATGCCCGATCGCCACACTAAGTTAAAACATATAATTGGCAGCCACTTATATTTCATATTTAATTCCCGTATACAGAATAAGAATCGGTGTGCGCGGCTTGTTGAATAGTCGCCCCGTGAAACGATTGACTGAACATTATCGAATTATCTCGTGTACATAATATAAGCTATAAAAAATAAACCAACGACAGGAGCGACCAAGCTAATTTGTCGGCATATTTACACGAAGGTAAGCCTGGACAGTACCAACACAGCTGATCAGCCAAAGGAATGAATTGAAAACGAGTGAAATCCTTCTCTAGTCTGCCACCATCTCTTTTTGGACAACTACTGGCCGCAGCAGCAGGCAGAACAGGTCGTCATCGCTTAGAGACCGACAGGAGTGATGCAGAGGACAGACTGGCCAAGCTGTGAAGTAATCACGCGTCAGTAATCTCACCGGGAGACACTCGATTCGGGAAGTACACTTACAACGGGGATGACACAGCAGCGGGCTCGGTCGCCACCAGCAGCGCAGATGGCTCGGAAGTCGTCAGCGCTGCTTGGAACAGCGGCAGCTATAAGACGAGAGATGTCAGATCCTGTTGTCTCTCGTGAGACGATGAGATGTGAGGTGACTTACGGCTATGACAGTCAAGGTCAGCAACACCGAGGATATCGGTAGCGCAGCACTGCGGGACGCTGTACAGTCCGGCGGGACAGGCAACGTAGTTGGTAGGGTAGGGGGTCGAAGTAGTGGTGGTGGTGGTAGTAGTGCTGCCACCGCCAGGAGTAGTCGTAGAAGAGCTAGTGGTAGTAGGGTTGCCTGTAGTAGTCGTGGATGATGTAGTAGGGGTGCCAGTGGTAGTCGTGGATGATGTAGTAGGGGTGCCAGTGGTAGTCGTCGACGAAGTAGTAGGGGTGCCAGTGGTAGTCGTCGACGAAGTAGTAGGGGTGCCAGTGGTAGTCGTCGACGAAGTAGGGTTACCGGGAGTCGTCGTGGAGGAAGTAGGGTTACCGGAGGTAGTAGTTGAAGAAGTAGGATGACCCGAAGTAGTGGTAGAAGAAGTAGGGTGACCCGAAGTAGTTGTTGACGAACTGGGACCCTTAGTCGTGGTGCTGGTTGACGAGCTGTGGCTCTTAGTAGTGGTGGTCCATGTAGCAGAGGTAGTCGTGGAACTAGAGTGGCTGGACTTGGTGGTTGACGAAGTGGGATGGCCGGAAGTAGACTTCGTAGTAGACTTAGTAGTAGACTTAGTAGTAGTCTTAGTAGTAGACTTGGTAGTAGGCTTGGTGGTAGACTTCGTGGTAGACTTCGTGGTCGATTTAGTAGTAGACTTGGTAGTAGACTTGGTAGTAGACTTGGTAGTCGACGAAGTAGGGTGGCCAGGAGTCGTGCTGGAGGTTGGGTAACCACCGCCTGGCTTAGTGGTGGAAGTTGGGTAGCCGCCAGTTGGATAACCACCGGTTGGATAACCGCCGGCAGTAGTCGTTGTTGTCTTCGAAGTTGGGTACCAGTCCTGGTCGAGCAACTCGATAGGGCCAGCAACGACGGCGGTGGCCAGCAGAGAAGTTAGGAGAACGGAGAGCTGCATTTTGACTGCTCAGGTGAAAGAATGAAACTCTGTAGTTCTTTGGCTGAGAGAGTGTAAAGAAACAGAAGTTATGAGCAGGAAGCAATGAGCTAGCAGCTAGAAGGACCGTTTGTTCTGCCTGAGTAGTGCGACGAGATTCATGATGCTGAGCGGATGGAACGTCAGATATTTATATCCAGGGGCGAGTGGTATTTCCCATCATCGGGGCCGCCTTCGTAAATGTCGCCATTGAGGGATCCATGTACAAGCGTCCAATGAGTGATGCCAGGTCCACGAAGCCTCATTTCATTATCACGCAGGTGGACTCGATTTTCTATGATATTACGATCGGATACGATCCCAGCGCCGCTAGTAAGGAGATGGGTGTGTCTTTGGCCAACTCTTCCTAGAGGTCGTGTCAAAAAGAAAAGTTCACGCCCCTCCCCCCAAAAACAACAAGAGCAGCTAGAAAACAAAGCCAGAAAAAACTTGAAACTTATCATTATTGTAATTAGTTATTATTGTGATTTCAGGATTATAGATATGATTCAAAGATCTCATGACGAACTAGATAAACTGATGTCGTTATTATTATCGTGTGCTGCAATAATAAGATCTGCCTGTACAATCTCCTTAGGGGGTGGGAATAATATTTTATTTTATTTTATTTTATTTTTATTTTTTTTTTCACTTAGAATAGCTTCTACTTTTCCCAAACCAGTTTACCGACTGCTGTCCCGAAAAAGAAATTAATCGTCAATGGAGTTGCATCTGTTCATAAAGATCTCTTGTGACTTTCACTACCAAGATGTAAGATCCTAGTTGTGACCCATGGGTTGATTCCAGGAACATCATCTTGGGAAGTCAAGAAGAGAAATGATCGTCGGCCTGGACGCATCTTTTGAACAAGGCACCCCAGACTCAAGACTTAGGTAACAAATATGTATACTCAGTAAGTCATAATAGTTAATGCAACTACCAAGCTCTTTCACTGCACGAGTTGCAGACGACCTTGATAGTATGGCGCATAGCTGCATACAATGACGTCGGAGGACGTTTGCAAGTCTTCTTTCCCGCCTGCTTAGGATAAGTCAGAAGACGATATTACTACTACACATGCCTCTCTCTGGTGTTCGCATGAGTTAGGCAGCATATGCTAGGCACGCCACATGATGCCGTTGCAGACACCTAACCTCAGCACCGTAGGTATCTAGTCTAGTCTAGTGTAGTTCTGCAAAGTCTGATGAACTACTCTTGCCCAAGACTAGCGTAGTTAATAATTAGCCCGCATCGTGGGTAAGCATTGGAGCCATGATTCACACTAGGTTACCGTTGCGCTAGCCGAGCCGTGCCGAAAAGAGCTGCTAGTGTCAGAGATGTTCATTGACATGTTTCCCGTGGGAACCTACTATACTTATATGTATATAGTACAGAATGGCCGGCCGTGGTTGTTAATCCTACTTATACAAAGGTGATGGCTACATCTTGTCCTATTCCTTGCGGCAAAGCATGGCCTTGAGATTTCTATCGTTCGCAACAGCCTCACATGCACGTAGCCGGCAGATCGAACGATATGATGCTCGGCTCCATGCAATACCGGTAGTTACGGTGTACCGAGTACGTATAAGTAGTATAGGTAATCGACGCCAAGACTATGCCAAGATGGCTGTGGAAACAGGGCCTGGGGTAAACGCGCGGAAGTGGGTGGAAGCAGAAGCCAGAATTCCGGGTAAGCAGTAAGGACCGACGCCTTTGCTTCCGGTTTGCTGGCACTGGTCTACTTAGCCTGTGGAGATCCATCTTAATAGACTCGGCTTACATTTTTCCCACGACGTGCCATTAGCGTGGAGCGACGCGCCATCGGCTGAGATTACCATATCCATCCTCAAATCACAAACAGCCGCTATCGACTCTGCACCCTGACGTGGCTGGAACGCTAGGCCGCAACCGCCATCCTACATCAATATTGCACAGCAGCTTGCTCCTTAGGCTTGCAGCTCGCTTCCAAGATTCTTTGCTTTGGCCGACGCTCACTATTATTAGTTCGGATAGACCCGGCGCGAGCCGTCCCATGTGTCCGGCTTGTAAGGTTTGGTGAGACGCCCGAAACAATCGATACGATTCTCCCATTGAATATACTCAGTAAGGCTGTCGAGGAGCCGTACGCCGGTAATATAGTAGACAATAATGTCAATGAAGCTGTTTGGGGGGGCGAGCAACGAAGCCGGAGCTTGCCTTGCTCGGAACGAGCTGAGTTACACTTAATACGCCACCTGCAATAGACCGCCCAACGACAGGGATAAACAAGGCATTGGAATGACTACTCAGTACAGTATATACTAGTGGCAGATTACCTACATCTGCATATCCTGACCTGCCGAGAAGATACCGTACACACACACAACAAACCATGGCAGCGGAAAGATGGCAGTCGTTAAGCGAGAGGCCTTGTGGTCCCGGTCGGTGTGAATGACGCACAGATCCATGTGGAACGTGACATGATCAGAAACACAATGTTCACATATTACATTGCAGGATTCCAGCCACTCTCGCTGTATTGGCTGTCTTGCTTACCTTTTCAGTCGATCGCCAGTAGGGCAGATTTCCTATTTAAGCTATAGAATGGCTGCGAGAATTATGCAATATAGTTAAACCCTCAGTTTCAATCTCGTCGTGCTTCACGCCGTGAGAAAGGAGGGGGTGTAACAAGGGCTTTAAGAAATTTGTGTTGGGATGATGATAGATGGCGCGATGTATTTAATAGAACAACAAACCACAAACCCCCCGTGCCTTAAATATATTACTAAGAATACAGTTTCTATGCATTCCCATTCAAATCCAAGCCTAGTCTAATTAGAGCCGGCTCTGTCTAAGGGCCTAGGCCATGCAAGGTCCTGTATTGCCTGGTCGCCCTCATTCGGCGAAAACCTCTTCGGCCGATGGCAGTGCAACTAACTACTACTTCAGTATGATTCTGTCAAACTCCGCACATGTGCGATGAAATGATTTAATTTACCGGAACATTAGACACTCAGCATACCTACTGCGTTGCCCTGGCCTAGAACCTATTATATTCTAAAATGGACAAATCGAACCCAGTGAGGTGATTCGGAGTTAACACAATCGTCATCCGAATTACTCAAGTATAGGATATTTCTACGTGTTCTTCCGGCCTTTCTATCTGCTATGGAGAGTGAAAAAGCTCCATAATGATTCATTAGTATTAGAGTGTTTTGAGAACAAATCATTTTGGCCTCCCCCTAGATAGCCAACAACCCCGGAGCTACCGGCTGCATTGTTCACTCCCCCAGCACACGAAGTGGTCCGACTTCGTGAATAAGACGAGCCATGTCCGCCTACTTTGTCGCCGACCTTACAGAGAGCGCCAATAACGTGCCTAGACCCAGTGAGCTAGAATGTATTCGTCATTGTCGAACACGCATTTATGAACCCTCCTTATATATGATAGGTGCCACACAGATAGTAACCAAGAAATGGTGGGTTCCTACAAAGGTTAACTTGGCCAAAGATCTTATACGGTCAACGACTCGTTCTCACAATCTTGCAGCCGTGGATTATTATCGCAATAGGTCGTTAGAATCCATATAGCCAAGGCCAGTGATCATTTTTAAAGGCGGTCCGTGGCATTTCCCGCGTTTTAACCCGGCTTAACTGTTTCTTGCCAAAGCAATTCGCATCAATTACGAATCATCGTTACTTCGCTCTTCGGTAACGAAAGTCGGCACATCTGAGTGTGCGCTAGGCCACGACTAGTAGTTCGGCTGGACTAGGTGTCCGAGGGGATCGATGCGATGCTTCAGTTGAGATCCACGATGCGCGAGGCCTTTTGGTCATCATAGGGGTTGAGTCCATCACTTAGGACTTGATTTACTCTGGTAAATTCTAACTTTCAACCCATCCTCCTATCCAAAATCATACACAACCTAGCATCTACTAGGTAGCCTCCCTTAAATTTTAACTCAAAAAATCTTTATCGTTCGTTATTGCAACAAAGCAGACAAATGACTCCACCAACTAAGTATGCCAAATCCATTCGAGGGATCTGGTGCTTCAATTAGTCTTGTCCGTTTTAATAGCAGCATAATCCACCCAGATGTTAAGTATAGTCATAATACGTGCTTCTTAGCTCTCAACAAGATGGCGTCACAACCAAGTCGGCTAGCATTGATGACCATCATAGACGGCCACACGGAGCAGCTTCTACCTCTTCTATGTTAGGTATAGCCAGATATTTTCTCAATATTGGGGAGGGGTCAGCACCTATGCAGCGTGCGTTGGAGCTTTTACTGACTCTAGCCTGCTTATAGATTTGCATTCATCCAGCTCACTAGGCCGAGAGCTGTTAAGAACGGCTGAATGGCCAAAGGGTTCTTGGAGGTTGAAAAGACGGTCTAATATCTATAAGCATCTCTCAACTCATACAGGCCAGGTCGTATCCCGGAGAGACTTGCCAAATATTCTACATTAGTTATAATTAGCAAGATAACTTCTATACCATCATAGCACAGGGAGGTAGGCCCAGATACTACTCACTCCGCTCTAGTGGTATATTTGTTCTATTTCTCAACTTCACAGGTTCTGACGCCACAAGAGGATTATTTATTTATGTCTACTGCTATCACATCGATGCGACCTCAAACTCCTAGCCCAGCGCTACTTACTTGTTAGGGAGGCTCAGGGACTTCGTTGTAAGCATGAATATCAAGCTAATTACGATGACTCGCGCCTTCGGAAGCCACGTCAAAGTCGCCGAGGAAACGGAAGAGATTTGCGAGCAGCTGTGCGGTTTGTAGAAGAGGTCTTTCCATGAAATCTAAGAACTTTAACTACTCTACATAGTAAATCTTTCCACATCTAGAAGATAAGAAGCATAGATGTGATGAGAGCTCGTTTAAGTATAATTATAATAAGGGTTTGAAGAAGAAATCCGAAACATGATAATAATCTATAGATTCAAAGTCCGTAGACTATTCGGAGGCCTTCCAGATCAAGGCTGAACTTCAAGTCCGAATAGACAAATCTATTGGCCTTCGGCATCAAGGAGGCTGTCAATAAAACCGAGGGCTGAATAATTTCGGTCAGACGATCTCTATTACAGCGAGACCTGAGATCCATGAATACCAATGCGTACGATCATTAGTGTAAACCATATAGGTTGCATAAACCTTCCGTTTGATCCGTCTCTCGTCTCATGAAATGGGTGCCCTATCTGCGGACACCCCTCTTCCCTCCTTCAGCAAACGAATCTAAACAGTGTAGAAGAACATGCGTTGTTATCGGAACGTGTCTATTGTCGCGCCGACACCCCCCAATGAGAAGCCAACAAGATATACCTAGCACCCAGGTATGGCGAACTGCCAGGGTATCAAAGAGGACCGGAAAGGGCAAATGACAGCTACAGAAGCAGGCTGGTGGTAGTACGAACTTATCTGGCAATACCCTATGGTCTTCGAATGTCTCCTTTAGCTTGGAGCGCGTAGCATCGTACGACACCTAAAGAGAGCTTAGCACTAGGGCAAAATGTCAAGCACTTAACAACTGCTAACTAGTGGTGATACTATATGAGTAGCTGTTAGTTCCAACTCTCCTCCTCACTTAAGTACCTGAAGTGACCACAATGGGCTGGCAAGACCCCCCCTAAGTTTGGCATGTCTTGGGTCTGGTCCTAAAGGGGGCAGAAATTGTCTGCACTGGGTGGGATTGAATTATGATCACGGGCGGCTGCATAGTTAGCGTACAGCTGTCTGACAAACGCGGGCTCATAACCAGAAAACTTTGGTGTAGATGTTCTCTGTCTTTATTTTGGCTGACTTCTATTCTACCTCACGGTTTGATTATTCGACTAACATATATAGATTGGTTCCTGTATACACACAGAACAGACAGCATATAAAGTGACACCTTCCATGCTGGGCAAAGCAAGGCCACAGGTTCTTGTAACTAAAACCAACCCTATCTTCCAACAGAACACGATGTATGAGGTGGTGTGTCTAATAAGTTTAAAGTCTTCTTATATTACTTATATTATTCGGCCGAAGACAGCAGTGTACGCAGCTAAAGTATCTACGTCTGAATCTTGGTAGTCTTGTTGAGATCTACCATAGTACCATCAGACTCCCTCGGATATCCAAGAATCTTTCCTAAAAGTACGCCCCTAAACTACCCACGCCGGAGGCTATTCCCGAGCGTGCTCAGATATAGCCGATATTGATGAGATCATCTTTGACAGCGTAGTAGCTTGTCAAACATAATTTTTTGCTGCAGAATTGAACAGTCCTCTTGATGCGTCGTATACTTCCAATTTGGACGTTTGAGTTAGCCCATCTACAAATACTCCGATATCCCTTGGCCATCATTCGATCTAGATCGTGGGATGTACATATAAAACGCATCAGAATGTTGAATACGTCTTCGCCATTTCTAGGGACTGATCATCTCTCTAGAGTTTGAGGTCGTTAAGATACGATCTTGACTATGACTGAGCTATTCAAAGTGAGCCCTCGAAGACTTCTTCTCAACCGTACTCATCACGCTAATCTGCGATATTTAACTTCCATCTTTATTGAGGAAGTCACTAGAGATGAGAAGTCAAGAATTATGATCTACGTGAGCTACCAGAACGCCAATGTACTTCACGTTGTGAGCTTCGAAGTCGCACACGCCTTTTGCTATTAGGCTTCTACTTAGTTGGAACTAAGACATGAGAAAGAGGATGTGTAATTCCGCCTGGCCATGCTGGAAAATAGATTCGCTGCTTTTCTCAATGGCTTTAGCGAAGGTTATGACAATACTAGTTTGTCGGTCACAGCTCCATGTCCAATGCCGCGGTCTGTGTTTTCTGCTACAATGGTGCAACGTTTCGTCGCTGACCTGCAGTAGTGCGCTGATAATATCTTAGAAACAATCATTTACAATCGGATGACCAAATCAAAGCTTTCGCTCATCGATCCCACCTCATTACCCCGACCCGTAGCGCAAATCGAGAGATAGACTAGCAATAGTGAGCGTTCTCGGAGAGTGATACGCTACGGTTCACGAGCCTTTCAGCCATCAAGCGCTTCACTCTATAGTCCCTTGCGCGCGAGTACAATTCTCGGAAGCATAGCCTTGACGGAGTCCTTCATCGCCAGTACCAACATAGCGCCAATTGATTGCGCTATGGCTTGGTTGGTGCCTTGTAGCATATTCAATTTTGTACAGACAACGAGGCCTGAGAGGACGGCATCTCTATCGCAATTATTTGTCCTATCATGGAATATTTTCTACCTTGCATTAGCTACTATGTATAGTACCCATGTAGTGGGCCGTTCCTTTACGCTGGTTAGTTCCTTTAGTATGGTAGAGCACTCGGCGGACAAAGTGTTAGACGTCACCTATCGAATGAAAACCACGTACAACCAGGAGAGATGGTCTAGCAATAAAAGAGGGATTTTAGACGCTGGAAAAAGCCCACTGTATGATATTCCCATTTTATCACCGAGATGTGATCTAGTCTAGGATAGGGGAGGTACCGGACCCGTGTGCACTGTTCAGCCCCTGAACTTTTCCTCTCTGGCATCGTTTTGCAAGGGCTCACAATGGCTAAGCAAGCCTAAAGAGCCAACGTACCGATATACTATAAGTACTGTATGTACGAATACCCAGCGTACATCAATAGGCTAGTCTCCACCGCCCTACCTTAGGTTAGGTAGTGTACGTAGTAAAGCATATACCTCGGAGACTAGGAACGGGTCGGGACTTGAACTTAGTGTATAAGGTAGATATAGTAATAACGTGGATACTAATGGTAACTAGCCTACCTGCCTGAGGATAGTCGTGTCACCCCCTCGCTTTATTTTTATGAATTTATTGGAATTATGTAGGGACGGTTAGCGAGCGCCGGTTTAACGTTGATGGGATCTCGGCGTTCGATCGATCTTATTATGCAATGAAACCACTTGACTCCGTCACGTTGCATTTGCAATTTATTACCGAGGTTTGAGAAATTGGCTCAGGTACACATCTAGGGAGTTATGTCTATTTCTCGCATTAGACTCCACGTTCACATCTGCAGGTGTACTGAGTGGTCTACCTAGTGTAAGGTAAGTAGTGTGTACCCATTTCTAGTGTATAAGTACGTAGTAGAGCCGACTTGGTCTGGTAGGATTCTTGATCTGCGTTTGGCGCGTCACATCATCTCGCCTTTTGGTCCAAAAGACGCGCGCCCCATATTCCGAATCGCCGTCATCACTATAAGTAGTCTCTCTCACTTATCCTTGCCTTGGCTCCTTGGCTCTGCCTTGCGAGCTGGCCGAGCTGGCTACTCTATCCAGGGATGAGCCCCAGATCACAGTGGGTAATAGGCGATAATAGGTAAGCCTGATGACGGCAAGATGTGACTATAGAGCGGCCTAACTAGATAGCGCAAGAGAGCTGTCAGCACTCTATTGGCGCGACTACACGCTGGCCTAATCAGCCCCATTTGGTTCACGATTGGAGGGGTTTTGACCTGCTATTTCAGTTGAGTTACACGAGAATGTTACTCTCGTTTCCCGAACCCCGGGACCCGGAAAGTATCCCCGCCATGGCCTAGACGTCTAGTCCCAACGTTTTATGCAGTGGTCTTATGTTAAGACAAGTCAATACTACCTTCCTGTATGAACGGAGCAAGTAATCTCTTGATGGCTGCTGTATAGTAGGTTACTGATAGGTTGTATCCGATACTGTGTACTACGTAAAGCGAGAGATGGGATGCGCTGAGTGATATTACAGGTGACGGCACGCGTTGTCACGCATGTACCATGCTATGACGGACCTATGGTATCGTCGAACGGTTCCCGACGGGATGGTTCAAGTGTGACACAACGTACGTAGTATTGTATCGAATAGGCGGCTCCCGCTTTCGCACATACGCACGGCCTTATTCGCTATATCTATTAGTCCCGCTGATGTTCGTTCCCCTTCCCCCTCGATACTAATGGACTTTACGATAGCCGCAGACTCTCGGTCATAGGAGATAAATGTTGCTTGCGGTTGGCCGGTCCCAATTCCGTCACCCCTGAGAGGGATTGATCGCGAACAAAGATCGAGCTCGATTATAGTGCGGCACACTCCAAAAGATTTTACCTTCACGCATCGTCGCTGGAGCAACTAATTTCATTCTGCATCTCTAATTTCGGTACCTACATGCTTAATGCCTCAGCATCTTTTGGTGATGTGGCCAGCATAAAGTGACCGCCTAACTCGTCAATGCCATGACTGATCAAAAGGGGGATTCATGTATCGGCCTTTGCATGCGATAATCAGCGAGGATAAAATCCTCCTCATAATATATAGAGGCCGGTATAGACGGCCTTAGCAGTGAGCCAGCTTACTTACCCGGTACCGCTCGCGACATGTGCCCAACTTTGAGACTAGTATCCTCCAGGGTAGGCCGTTCATTCCATATACTTTTCTTGCCTGGTACTTCTAGACTATTTCTGTAACTAGGGTGTGCATACAGCTTTTTTTAGTCAACTCTAATCTCGACCGACCTGATTGTCCCTCAGAATCTCTAATAAGTTGCACGTCACAGGGCTAAGTTCCGGCACTTAATCAAGGGTGATTTCTACGCCTCAAGCCAACACGCAACGACACAACCGAACTAGCAGCCCGACGACAAATAAGAAGCCAGTCCCACCCCCCTCCCCATCTTAGTTGTCGCGTGGCAGTGTCTTCAGAACGGCACCTAGATATTTGAAAATTGTAAGCTGCTACAGGATTCTGGGGAAGCGACCCACCAATTGCTTACGAGCAGGTGACAATTATTCACACAAAGATAAGTTAAATCGGGGCTGAATAGGTGTACGGTAGCGCCATATTGTAAACGCTGCTTAGTACTCGGGATATACTTGATGAAAGCCAGGGGGGGCAAGGGAGAGATCGACAATGTCTACTGTGCATCTAACCTAGATCAGCCTCTGCGCTGACATGGTGAGATCCTCTTAGACGTGAGCCGGTGACACCATGTCGCCGCCACGTGGTTACTAGCTAGGTGCATCTAGGAACCAGATACCGTAGCCATGCCAAGAGTAGCCTCGTATTTAGAAGACACCGCCTTCTTCGCATTCGCCAATAGGCCCATGTCTATTGTTTGCGCGCTCGCGCTTAAGATCGTAGGATACTCCTCCGGAAAATAGCTACATCGTGAATAATCGCATGCGGGTTCGAGATCGACATGGATTACCGCTCTAGCTCAATTCCTCTGAGTCGAATAGCTCGCGAGTTGCACTTAACATGAACTTCGCCGCCTCGACCCCCACCGGTCTCCAACGTCGAAGCTTAAATTAGCAAGTAGTTCATCATCGTGGATCTCCATTAGTACCACTCCCACGCGGGTAGCTCAATGAGCTTCTATTATCGAACCATTCCACAGACGCCCCTCTACAATAAGTCATCCTATGTCACGGTTCATAGGTGGACGCCGCAAGCAGGCGTCTGGCGTAGCCCGCCAAGCCTGTGATATGTAAGTGTCTCTGCCTATTCAAGACTAATTCAATCAAGCTTCTAACCCGGAGTGGTGCAACCCGGGATATGCTCGAGAAGCAAGGCGAAATGGTTGTTCGATAATTATAGACCAGTGTTAAGTCCTATTTCCGGTTTGAGTTTACCTATCGTCTTGCCTAGTCGTTGTCAGAGAGACCGTTCGAGACTCTAGTAAGTAGATATATCATGAAGTCGACGTCATACGTGGAGGGAAAGAAGCTCAGCTATTGTAAGACAGAGGAGTTCCGCCCCGGAAAGACGCCACGCCGCCTCATTGTGAGACAGAGACCCGGGTGCCATATAGCAGCATCCGTCGGTATCCGCCCCTTGCTGACAAATGGACCGGTTACGTGACACTCAAACATGTATCTAGAAATCCCTGGATCTCAATTATCTGCATCTGCAGCCATATTCCCTCTTCTGAGTATTTGTGTATCAATCGGTGCATGGTCGATCGACGCGGCACGGCAACGCAGGTGTCCACATCGCTTCCAGATACCACATGGCAGTGTAACATAAGGAATTCTAGATTACTTCATCGTCCCATTCATATACTGGGTATCGCTTGACGCCGCAAACTACCTCCACGATCATCTTACTGGCCGCTGTTTTAGGACGCACCAGCCCCAATAGGAGCATTACAAATCCCCCAGTAGCAGACTTTCGGCGGTGAATGCGAGCATACGTAGGATATGGCTGCACCGATATATGTGTTGGTTCGCGACGCGTTGACATAAAGCACGTCAGCAAGCAGGCATTGACCGCAATCAGATGACAGTGTGCTGCTTGCATTGCGGTTGAAGCAGTGTCAGCTTAGCGTAGCAACGGGCGGCGGCGGTATAGCAAACCACTTTCCCATACAATAATAGAATAAAAAGAAGAGAGCAAAGAAAAGAAGCTAGAAAACCACATGGCTCATAGTAGACAAATAGTGGGTATCTTCAAAGATACCGAAACTCGAAGGAAGCGGAGGAATACGAAGGAGGAGAGAAAAATAAAAAGTCAGATGCAGAGCCGCCCCCAACAAGCATTAAGCATCCATGCTCTCGCACGTGTTTTCGGCAAAGTCGGGGCGGAGCAAGGGCCAAGGAATAACGGGCACAAGGGGTCCCGAGATCGCGGAGTCTTGCCACACAGCATGTCCTCAGTCGCGGCGATGAACACTGACACTGATACTAGACCAATATCACTCTCAACGCAATCAGACGGCGCAGTAGGGCTCGAAGTATGGTCGTGTGGAACTCGTCAGGACGGCTATCTTACCCTCGGACGGCACATCAAAGAAGCTTCGTTACACATTCGACTGCGCACGGTATACAAAGTAGAAAGGGGACGGAGCGGTTCGGGAAATTGGAACGAAACCACGGGTATAGTATTGGTACAGTATAGGATGACAGAGTATCTAGATGGTAATAGCCCAATGCTAGGTAAGGACAGAAGAAAAACTCTTTGATCATTGCCTTACGTGATATACGTATCTCAAGCTTACAAGTTGATCGAAATCATGGGCCAGCCAGTCATTTTGTCTCAACTTTTGCGATTAAATTTTTTCTTCTTTTCTTTGGCTTTTCATATACCTACAGAGAGGGCCTCATAACTTGACTTGAGTCTTGTGCAATCTTTCAAAATGAAATAAATTAGATATCCCCAAACTCCAGCGCTTGGGCTTGTCATCTGATGTAAATGAACTGCTTTGTGAGATTCGGATCTTTCCGAAATAGAAAAGTAGCTGTTCTCAGGTAGGCGCCCGAATATAAGGTCTTTCTTATATCGCCCGAAGATGGCGATTGAATGGGAATGAGTGATTATCCACGACGGTGAGTGTGCAGTCTACCAAGTTGGCAGAAATATGAAATGATGTCTTGCGAGCCCATGTCCTTCTACTACGGACTATGCCAATAATACCCGCTATGCAATTATTTTATCCCGATCGCTGGTGGAAAGAGGGAAATATGAAGGATGCTGGTTAGTCCATGGGTATTCCGGCGGGTAATAGAAAGGGGTATCTTTAGGAGGTTGTATGCCGCTGAAAAAGGTAGTAGATGCGCCTCTTAAGACAGATATCGGGTTTGTGCGTTATACAAGTGCTCGCCTCGCTCAGAAAGCATCTGATCGCACGCCTGTTTGGCGACGCGTGCGCTCTGGCTCTCACTAGGGTCTTTATTGCCATCGATTGCTGGATGCTCTAGGACATCCTCCCGCGGCGGAGACTCAGGCTCCGTCTTACAGAATGCCTCTAGGAGTAGCTCATTCTCTTCCGCCGTCAATTGGCGTGGTTCGGGATTGTATTGGATATTCACACATCCCACCCAAGGCTCACCACCAGATTTCTGACGGACGGTGCTCTTGCGCTTTCTGCGAGTTCTTTTGACAGGGTCTCGTTGGTCGATTTCGTCGACCCCCATCTGAACTAGCCGCTTCGCTATGCTTCCGTCATTCCAGTCCCAGACACGGCGGCCACCTTTTTCTCTCATGATCTTTCGTATTTCCGGGTATCGGCGTCGCTCATACTCTTCTGCAGCTTCTTTCAAGGCTTTATCCTGTGATTAAATTAGTTGAGATGTTCTCAGTCCTTCGTATTTGACTTCTAGAGATGTGCTTACCTCTGATTCAGGCCAGACGGCATATGATTGAACAGCGCGAATTAATTGCATTTGCAAATTCTCTTTCGTTTTATGACCGAAGTGCTCCTTGTATGCCTGTTGAATCTGTTCCCACATGCCCTTCCCTTTGTCATCGCTCATCTGACACCGTAGTTCCACGAGGTATCTAGAATCCTCTGGAGCCTTGTTGTCAAGAGTGAGGTGTTCTGGGGGTGGAAGTTCAGGGGTATCGGGTGATGTGTTTCCTGTCAAGGGGTTTGCTTGTTCACCGTTGTAGCCAGTGCCGTTACTTTTGGAGGAATTTTGGTCTATGTTGCGACTTCGTTTTGACAATCGGCTAGATCGGTTTGCCCTAGTCTTTGACTTTCTAGAGGGGTAGGCTTGGCCATACTCCAGGGATATATTGCTGAGATTACTGAACTGATGGTGTAGATCGCTTGCCATCAAATGTCGGGTATCTATGGCGTGTGGAGCCATTGAAACCTGTTGATGAGCTGGTGCGAGCGGAATCTGCGCTGTAGAGGGTAGTCCGTAAGAGGGTTCTGATCTCATCAGGACTGATGGTGGGACACTGGAATAGAGAGACTGAGAAGGTAATGGTGGCGATAGTTCTTCTGGAGGATCATGACTTGAGACGCCGTAGGGGCCCCAGTGGAAGTGCTGCGACGGATCAACTACTGATGGGTGGTGTTCTGGAGAGTGTGAAGACTCCAAGGAATCTATGTCTATCATCTCAGCTGTGCTAGACGGCACCGTCATGGGAGCCGGTGAGGTGCTCGTCATACTGGACGCGTATGGCCAAGGGCGAGATGTTGCTGGCGGAGTGAGCTGCTGGGGAGCGCTTCCATGTTGGTTATAAGTAGACAACATCTTGCCGGTCCTTTCTGGCATCGAAGGCGACCCAGCGACGGACACAGGAGTTGGCAGCGATGAGTCGTACGCTGGCACTGAATAAGGGCTATAAGGAGGGACCTGCATTTTTCATGAGCCAACGTTCTTCTCTCTATGGCGCCACGGTGATATAAACTTACCGACGAATACGACCGGGTCATTTCGTGAGTTCCATAGGTCGAGGCGGATGGCGTAGATGACGAGTGTTTGTCTTCGCATGGAGGGGATCTCTCAGGTAAACCGTCGTGCATATGAGCAGCCTTAGGTGACATATACACCGAGTCATCCATATCGATATGAATTGCGAGTGTCTGTGCTTGCTGAGCAGGTGGTGAACTAGTACCTTGCCGTGAATAGTCTACTTCGAAAGCACAAGCAGATCTAGACGAAGGCGATGATGGTGCAATATTAGTATTATATGTGCACATGGGTGAATATGTCGTCTAAGAAGAAGTGGAATAGGCGTTCACAAAATAAGCCACTGAGAAAAGAAGTCTGCCTTCCCAGGTCGTGGCCAAGTGCGAGGCGAGTTCCAGAGGACGGACAGACCAGGTTATAAAGCCCGGCTAGGAGCAAAGCCTCGACTTCAACAGAAAAGGGCTAAGGTGGAGGGTGAGCTCTGGGTGTCGCAAGGTACGATAGAGACCCCGGTACCTTGATGAAGTCGTTGAGGTGTACCCATAGGAGAACCGATGTGTACGCCGATGGACCTACGGGAGCTAGGGTGACCAGGGAGTTGCATACTCATTGATACGTACCGCAGTACTTGGGATGGGTGAACGACACCCCGGTACAGTATGGAGCAGCATGTGAAACCCGTCGCCTTGTACACGTATGTAGACATGCATGGCAGAGGACTCTCTACCCTATCCAGGTCCGTACCCCCCCCGGTAGGATTGATCGACCAAGGAGACGGTGGGTGTCGACCTTGTGGCCCCGCCGTGGGCGCCTAGCCATGGGAATGGATGAGAATATCGAAGTCAAGTGAAGAAAGCGCTCAAGAGTAGAGACCCAGCGTAGAGTAGGTAGCAGAGCCCGAGTGCGACGATTGAGATCGAAGACCCGAGCCAAAGGGGAGCGACACAGGGGAATGTGCTGGTACCATAGGGCTGGCAGACCATGAGCAATGGAGGAAGAGTGGTGCAAAATAGACTGTTACCTTAGGCAGTGTATGTAGATAGAACAGTTAGGTACGTTCTGTGGCTCTGCATGAGATCTGGGGGGGTAGGTGGATGGCTTCTTAAGGTACCGGAGGGTTTGAATATAAACACACAGTGCTTATACTGTATAATTGCTAGGCACGTGGGAGAGGTTGAATGAAATACCATGCTTTTTTTTGGGGGGCAGGGTCGCAAAGAAAAGATCCGGAGGTATGGAAAGTCACATCACTATGCGTAGATTCAAATCTCACTCACTCTCAACCCCCCTAGGAGAATGAGTGGTCTCATCATCCTATTCTATCTAGCTAAGAGAAAAGGTGAGTTCGGCAACAATTTGCGCAAAGTATTACAGGGGACATGGAGAAGCCGAAGCACGCTGCAGGTATTATTGTTAAGAGGGAGAGGAAGCAATATGACAAGCCACTACTAGTTTCTCCCACTACCGGGTCGCTATGTTCATAACACTGTCGCGACGGGATAGAGGAGAATCCACGAAAACTGATAAATTTTGCGGTGCAGCAGCGTAGTACATGTCTGGTACTCCTCTTAAGATTAATCTACGTATAGTACCCTGAATGCAGGGCTGGTGAGAATATATCCGCGGTCTTAGTATTTCCGACAGCAGTATCAAGCTAGTAAAAGGGTGTCATTATCATGGTAGCGGCCCAGTTACCTCTATCCTTCTCACCTCAGTGGGTAGCGATATTTTTTCATCTTCTTTGGTACAGGTATTTGGCATAGAAAGTAACGTATCCAAGAGGCCACAAGATACCTACATAGCGTCAAATCAAGTCCTCTTAGCTAGCCTACATAGAGAAATCTAGCGACCAGGGTTGGTGGAATGTGGATAAAGCGCATAAAAAAGAGCGTACTATTTCAAGCAGGGGTTAGTGTGTCGCAAGCAGAGCAGTCCGCCGTACGGTATTATGGACCGTAGCAAGAGACGACACCGAGATCCCGTACGATTGGCGCCCCAAACAGCGATACATGATCTCTGTAACGGAAACAGGAGACCCCGTTATGACCAGCCATCAGCTATACTTAGTAGAGGCTTCGGGAGGGTTCACGTTCCGGAATTGTGTAAACTACCCAATGGGCTACGAACTGGTGGGATGGTAGTTTTGGAGGTAATAAATAATGTACCTTGTCTCGAGGTCAACGGACCCATTTTGCCGATCAAGTCCCCGTATGTGGATGGGACGCTCGAGCTTGAGCCGAAATGGACTGGTGGCGGGTCGGGAATTGCGATGGTCTGTGGGCGGTACAGGTAGTACACACAATATAGGTAGGATACAATAGACAAGCACAACAGATATATTCTCGAATACGTGGAGGCATGTGCAGGAGAGGGGAGGAGATCGAGTGTCGACGCAAGCAACCGAGCCGATATGGCAACCCCGGTAGATCAACTCACGTCACTTGATGGCCGGCACAATCGAATGACCGACTGGTGGCTGTGTGGAAAGTCGGTTGACCCAGAGCAAATGGCGGAGTGATGAGCACCAGCTTCTGCATCCCACCCGGGGCACGTCAACTCGGATGCCAATGGAAGCAAAGAAGGATGTCCGGGAGCCCAGCTGTCCCGTCTCACTGCCAGTGTCGCTAGCACGCCTCTGTGGCCCCCTCTGATGCGTCTGATGCGTCGTTGGGTTGCAGCGTCAGTCCCGACGGTCTGGGCCAGGAATGCAAATCACCCTTTTAGACCACAATGGGCGGCTGCCGCGGAGTCGTGGCTGGTCCGCTTAGGAGGCTGTCATCATGGCGATTACGAGATGCATAGCACTACGAACAAGAAAGGAAGAGAGAGCCACCGTACTGTTGCTGGCGGTATGGACATCGACAACGCACCGACGGTACCTTGACCATACTGTTTTGGGGGGATAGAGACAGAACTGTCGGGGACTGACTGACTGCATACTCGTAGACATTTGCACACGACAGTGACCTGATAAAAAAATTGGCAACGTTGAAGGAAAAAGGAGTGGTTACTTTTGGCACATAGTGCCAAGTGGGAGAAAGTCGGAGCAGATACCCCAGATCGAGTAGGTATGTAATGTAGAGTAGCCAGACAGACAGACAGATACAAAAGTTCCATTGATAAGTCCGTCTGCCCACCGCGACTGCTACCTCACAGCAACAAGGAGCATCAAGAAGGTACACTTAGTACCTACCTGCCCGACATTTGAGGTACAGCCCAGGCCAAGCCCGCACAGTGCGCGGCGCCAAGACTGGCGGTGGATGGAAAGTACCCACCAAGACGACAGAGCACTGTCGATTCAGGCGCGGTTCTGGGGTGACTTAGCAAGGTTTAGGCTTGGCGGCAAGGGAAAACAAAGTCTGATTGGTCCCGACAGGACGGTAACCAATCAATGTGCCGGAGGCTCCCAATTGTCCCCCAAATTCATTTGTCATGGCGTTTCCGCTCCTCCCAAGACCTCTCCGTCTGCGCTTTGTCTTGGGACTAGCCTATGTAGTAGGGCCATAAGGCAAACCGCGTCCTTCTTCAGTCCCTGTTAGCGCAGGAAAAGTGCCCGACCTCCAGAATACTGGAAAGAAAAAGTCGGGCAGATGCCTAGAATACAAGTCTCGGCACGAGATTGATCGATAGGCATCCACTCTCGAGGGTGGAGGACATTCTCGAGGTCATTACGTAGCAGTAGCGCTGCTAAGTATATACAGCAGATACCGAAGGCCCGAGGGCCAGCATATCTTCCCGCCCTCGAGTAGTGGATGTCTCTTCACGAGTCGGTAGGTATGGTGGACATGTATGACTGGATGCCCGCGCCCCTTCGAGAATAGGTCCAGGCCTACGCGTGAGTTTTACTGCCCCGGTATATGGTACTTACCTATAGGGATTCATAGTATCATCAGCCAATATTAGCTGACCATCAGTAAAGCACTGAGCACCGAGGTATCATTCCCTTGGTTTAGGCGCCGACACACGTCGAGGGAACCCATAAAATAAAGTAGCTAAGTTATAAAGCAGTCAAACAGATAAAGATAGATGCCAGGCCACTCGACCCTTTCTAGCCGTCATTAGCGCATCTTCATACCAGTCATTAGCATCCAGTCTTGTGAATCACGCGTCGCATCGGCCCGCAGGCGAGTTCTTTAGCTCCAGCTCGCCACAGCGGGACACTCTGGCTTTTCTGCTTGGTCTCCTTGCTGTTATTGTCCATAGCGGGACAGAATTTGGGGCGGCGATGGGCTGGTTCACCCTCAACCCCTTCAGGGGTCTTTTTCCAAGGGGTCGAAATCAGAGTCTCTGTGTTCATCATTTTCTCGTCAGGGGTTCTCTCGCTCATTCGTGCGTCGTGGGATCAAACAACCACCCTCACCATGTCCGTGGCGGCTAATACTCACGTGCTTGTTTGAAATATCGTAGGGTTATTGGCCGTCTACGAACCCAAGCTTTTGGGTTTCGTCTCTAAGCGACCTACGAACAGAAAAGTCGCACTATAACAGCCGCTTCGTTGAAGCTGCAGCCAACGGTCAACAGGCTAGGCACTTGTACCTCCAACAACATGTACATGTATACTAGACCCGTACTGGGTTTATAGTTAATGTACTCATTGGCAGGGTATATACAATTCTAACCATGATTTAAGTCGAAGCTTTCTGTTTCTTTTATCAACGAGCGCCACTTTTCTAGCGGATCCAGCAGGATCTTGTTCTCCTTCACACCAATGGCTGACATTGTATCCACCGCTTCTTGCGATTCACGAGTACGGCCGAGGGCGCGTATAGTTTTTTATGTGCTACTAATATATACTTTGAAATGTGTGTGATACTAGTTATTGACAGCCCTACGAGCCCAGGTTTGCTCCGCATGCACACGCGCGCCCAACAGCAGATCTAAATTTCTACTATTTCTACTTCCTGTTCTAGCTAATTTCTTGCCCCTTACTGTGGTTCTTTTTTTAGTGTAGTCAATGTTTTGCACACCCATTCTACTCAGTGAAATAGTGCAAGTCAGGAGGTGAGCCAACATGACGAGCCAATGACGTGTGTAAGTTACTGACTTATGGAATTTTATGCCATATTTTCCCTGGGTCTTGAAGAGTGCTGTGCCTCAGTTGGAGCAGTAACCAAATTTCTCCCCAAGCGTGTAATATTAGTAAATAATTCACTCAACCGTGTTATCTTCAGGTTTATTCTCATCTAGGAGACCCATGCTTTCTTCAAATATTAATATGAACCTATATAAGGAGGTCGTATTTCTGCTATTCAATCAGACAGTAGCGGCGATTATGCACCACCTAGAATACATGGGAAAGATAGCTGCTGTTTAGGTGCCTTAGGTACTTGATGTATGAGAGGTACCTAGCTACTTAATTGTGTCAAACAGCACCACAACCAAGACTTTCTGGAATTAAACACTCTCTAATCTTGTGGGTTATTGACAATCAGCACAATAGCCAAGCTAAAAAGATGGACTACATGGAGGAGTATGAAATTTCCAAGTATAAGGCCTATCAAACCGGACAAATGTGAATTCACTGCGTGAAACCACGACATAAGTACCTAAAAATTTCACTCAGCTTTCTCTTCCAGGTTCTTAATTGTAATTGTAAGATACAAAGTAAATGGAACAAAGCTCGATGAGGTAGCAAAATCTTGGAGCTCACGTTGCCCACTCACAAGCTCAGATTTCGTCAAGGAGCGCGTATTTCGCACGCTCAGATAGGTTGTCTTGACTTAAGAATACGAGGTCATTTTTATTGTTTTTTTCCACATAGAGCCTACCTGTACTAAGACTATGGTATTCTCTCGGCACTTGGGTATACTGCTTGTGCCTGAGCACAGTAACTCTCCCCAAGCTGTTGGGTGGACAGGGCATGCCACCCCCCCCCCCCCCCCCCCCAGAAGCCGAAACAAGAAGCATGGTACTTTTATCTCATTCTAGACTCGCCAATGGAAAGTAGCTGGGCTCGGCTCGCATTGTATAGTACCAGGCGGTCGACGTGTCGCAAAACCAACTTGCAGAATTCTGGTCCATAGGTACCACTCGGTCGGCCCTAGGACTCTTGCTCCCTGGATAATATTGTGATACTTACCCATGGCATAGAACGTAAGGCGTAAGACTACTGAAAGATCTTAATTTTTTCTATCTAGCTCCAAATTGAATCGAATCATAAGACGATATTGCTAGTACATAAACCACCCGCCCCCAATTCCCCATATACACAACAAAGGCCTAATTGCTTACCGTCTCTACAAACTTACCATAAGCCGAGGACTCGGCCGAATAATGTATCATGTATTTCTCGACATGGAAGTCATACAATGAAACCCCCGCTATATTCGCTTGTTGTCACCATCGTACCAGCGGTAGCAGTGATGCGACGCCAGGCGTCGACAAGAACATACAAAATTGGGGCAGAGTGTAACCCTTGACCTAGGTGGTTAGACTGGTTAGCGTGCGCATTTGAGCCAGACTAAATCCGCTCACCTTTACATAGTACATCATTCGCTACATGGACTACCCAATACTTAGGATGTACATGAGTCTTCGTTACACCGGCACTGTGGACCGTGACATCACGATTCTCCGGTTTCTCGAAATTCCATGAGAGAGGGAGAGAGAGAGAGAGAGAGAGGCTCTAGAGGATAGGGTCTCGAGAAGACGGAGAGAAAGAAGAGAAGGCGAGAAAGCCTTGCATCGCCGCACCCTTACTGCGGCCCCTGTTGCAAGCGCTACCGCGCTTAGCCAATAATCGCGATAACCTGATGGGGCATCGCTCCTTAGATAGGATATTATGCGGCCAGCATGCGACCACATCCTCGGCCTAGTCCGGATTCTCACCACTGCGACGAGCAAGACAGCTGGCCAACTTCGCCGACCCGGTCGGCCGTCTCTGCGACCCAAGACAGAGCCACACGCGACGAAGAATAGTCGAGCGACAATGGGCGAAAGCTCCGGCATGGCAACTTGCTACGGGTATTTTCCACTTGGGCACACAACTATCTCATCACAAGTGCAAGCAACAGTGCAAATGCACCGACGATCAGTCCACCCCGGACCTCAACTGCTTCTACCATGGTGTCGGGTCCGGTGGCTCCGAACACTGGGTAGTAACGCTACGATTATAGAGGCTGGATTACGAAAATGCTACCTCTAAGACTATCGATTATTCGCTGCGTGTGTCTTAATCAATGCTACTATGCGAGTCACTAGACAAAGTGCCCCATGATGAGTACGGCCTCCAAATGTTCGGCGGCGAGGGTTGGAGGGGCCATCGTAATGGCGGTTCGTGCTTAAACTTGAACACGCTGAGAAGCCTGGACCGTGGGACGAGAGTGGTCAGACGCGACGACACTGTGGTAGGTAAGTATACAATATCCAATCCCGTCTTGATGCCATGCGCCTCAACACTGCAGCCCCATGCGGTAGATATGGCCAATCAACTTTGCAATGGGTATTTCAAACAATGCAGGCAGATCCTGAATTCCCTACTACTTCTACTTGCTAGCTAATCAATAAGGACGAGTGTTCACGACCAATGAGCTCATATTTCTGCCTTAAGACCGCATGTGCTCGCTAAGCAAGAGACGCAAATCTCGGGGGAGTCGTTACTTTCCAGCACAGACGGCGTACGAAACCTATTTCTAGGTAGCTGGAACTGAATCAAATCCCTTATACTGAGGTGGTCAAGCTTAATGAAATCTTACGGCTGATCTGTCCGTGGACCCTCAAATTGCGGTAGGCTTACACACGTATCCAACTCATACTCCGGGCTTGCTAGGCTCTCGCCGCGAGTTTACCGAATAAGAAAACGACTTGACGCTCCAGTGCACAACTATTGATGCCTATTAGGCCAGTTTATTTCGGTGTGCTTAGAGTGCTCCGGTAGGGTGCTTGGCTCACTATGACGAGCGACAGAGGACACTGCTACGTCTAGCTGCTCCAATGTGACTCATCCCGATGAATATTATACTGTTGAGCCTCATATGCACCACTGTCATCTTCTGCCTAACTTCGGCTATTTTCGACAGTTTGGCTCCTCAACCCCTTGTCCAGTAAGACAATGAGATTAAGAACGGTAGGGCTGATGTTGTGCAGAAATCAATCGGTTGGGTTCCTAACAGACAATAGAGAGGTCTCATCACACGCTACTGCCCTTTTAGTCATGATAATCCGGTATCTAATACCCATTATGACTACTTAAGTAGATATAGCGGTGTTATCCGGCGAAGAGTTAGAGACAATGCCGTCAATCGGACTATCATACTACTCCATTCCTCGTTTCTTCTCCGATTATCTAGCATTGTAAACATCATGAAAAATAAGGCCACCAATCATATACAGAGGCTGCATGGTCTTTATCGCATTGCATCTCACCTAACGATACTAACAATAAATCTGCCGATAGTGGAACAACGTGAATCGCAGGCTCCGGGAGTTGATGCGGCGGGTGCCACGGCATCCATCGCCTTATGGAACCTACACATGCGAGAGACGCAGAGTCCTTTTCAAGGCCTCTCAAGAGGTTAACTGAGAAAATCAGAATTCATAACCGTTAGCTGAGCCTTCTTTTCAGCGGACGTCTTCCTCTTTATTCTTCCTTTTCCTTACTCCTTGCCATTGGAACTTCATATCGAATGTGTATGGCAATACGTGCCTAGGGCTATGTCGCGTTCATCTTGGCATGATCTCATTAATACACTTTCATTTGAAGTGATACGCCAAACATGGTAATCGAAATATAATAGGTCCATGCTGTTTTATTTCACTATCTAGGCCTTACCCCTTGTAAGGAACCTTTTTTTACAGAGATCGCAAAGCTAGAGTGAACCTGAGCCCGAGTCTGAGCTTTCTGTGGCCTCGTATAGTAGTCCTGTTCGTAGATGATATGATGAAGGGGAAAATCCAAAGCAACACACAGAAGCCAGTATCAAACGGGGTCCATAATGCGACGAATACTTATTCTAGCGCACCCAGATGATACGATAATGAACATCTCCACACCGTGTTCCATAATATCATTTCGTTATATTGTTAGTTCTCTATTCAAATCCACTCCCCTTGGCTCTCACCATCTGCAAGACTTAGGCTACCAACAGTACCCTCGTTAGCTTCCTCTATAGGAGTAGATCTAATGCAGCCGCCTTAGCTGATACCTCACAGATAGGTAGGCTTTGAACTAAAAATATGTAAACCGATTGCATGCACTCCACTCCGTTCGCCTTTGTTCA
Source organism: Xylaria sp. FL1042 (assembly GCA_022495085.1). NCBI lineage: Eukaryota > Fungi > Ascomycota > Sordariomycetes > Xylariales > Xylariaceae > Xylaria > Xylaria sp. FL1042. Next base: position 290,879 of record MU380136.1, read on the forward strand.
TGTGTGTACCTAATCACGCTGGCTGGCTGCTTTTGCTACCAACTATATATCCTAGCCAAACTCACGCGCACACTATTTTGCCACCACTCCTATATCTATCTATAGTAAACGCGTGGCAATCACGGCAAAAAAATACCGCTTGATTAATATATGGTACCTACCGAAATCCTACTGGAATAGTGGTAGCTGTTCATTGTACACTTCGCACGGCTGCGACTATACGGAGAGGTTAGCATAGCAAGGCTGGTTTCAAATCCCGCATATCGTAGACGGGTTGTCGTGTTTGTAGTCTACCTTGTTTAACCACTGCCAAAAAAAAAAAAGAAAAAAGAAAAAAGAAAGCTCGGCAAAGAAGATCGATCCACCTCTAGACTCTTTGTCGGGAAGCCTACCTAATCTTTATGAGAATGACGAAGTTACCCGTGCAAGCCAGACGGTGAAAATAAGTCTCGCGATCGGAGACTACTGACCTGATACTCGCCAGATACCTCTCAGTGACCTAGGACATTTCTATAGCATTGTAGCTCATCGTCTATATTGTAAGGATACAGCTGCCTGTATGATAGCACATCTCTCCCCCTGCAACGTAGTATTCATTTCACAACGGAAGTTTGTAGATCCTGCCATGTGCCGCTCGGTAAGGTAGAGACCTTGTGTGGCAACTTTGTATAGCGTACATGGGGCACTAGAAACATTAGTGTTCGTAACGAGGGAAAGCTTAGCTCTGGTATATACAGTTTTGAGAGATCTTCTGATGGCACATGAAAGAATATAGTTGCACGGTAGGCATTGAAATAGATTGCTGTTTAGATTGTGAGAAATTACCGAGTTACCCGCCCTTATACCGTAGGATTAATACTCTTGGGGGAGGACACCCCCTTTCTCTGTTCGGCCCTTCACCAACTGAGCAAGACAGCCAATGTGATGACACGAAAATACAAGACATCGTTCCATACCACCTCTCTGTCTCGCTGACAAAACACGGCCACCTATGATTCGTTCTCCCCGCCGTTGAGTCCGCCACCAGGCCAATGCACAAGTCCTAGCCGTTGAGATACTCACCTTGAGTACTAAAAACACACCTAGACAGGGCTACGCCGCAACCTTATCAAACTCTAGGCCATGGCTGCGACCATGATTGGAGTAGCCATCATGCCGCCTAGAGTCTTCGCTTCATGTTGTCATTGGTGACCCCAATATTACATCACCCCATATCCAAGTCGACGATCCTTTGATACGAATAGACTCGGCGCCTAGGGACAGCCACATGTAGATCCCCCAGGCCTGTCATATCCAAAACCATGCTCACTCTATATTAGGCATGGGACTTCGCTGCAAAGTCCTACGTCTCGAACAACCGGTCCGGCTACATGCTCTCCACATCCGGAGAGATTATGCATCGTCATTCTTCCTCATCCCCTATATACGTATCTACAGTAGACTAGTCGAATATAGATCGTTCCCTAAACTAGAGAGCATACTCTATAGAGCAAAGTGGATAGCCTATACATTGTCTTGTATAGAAGCACCTTTACCTCTATAACACAAGTTGTATGACTTGATATATGCTCAGTAGATCGTCTCAGAGAGTTTTTCCTTGCCAGGGCGAAATACTACCTAAGAGACCCCAAGTCCAAACCCTCGGGCCCGAAGTCTTCTAGAGTTCCATGGTTGAACGCAAGACAGGGATCCCAACCTCATGACAAAGGACATATTATGAGACAGTAGCATGACATAATACCACGTCCCGGAATACCTAAGCCAAAATACGACAATAAATGGCAGTGCTATAATATGAGGCTACGACACAGTACCAAACTCATTCTGCAACCGGGAAGACGGATGCCACGCGGCAGGAACGACGAGTGTATGTAGAGGGCTTGACAAAACAAAAATAAAGTACCAAGGTAAGGAGGTAGCTAGGTACACGAACGCTATGACTGCGAGGCCCGCCAGCCACCAGCTTCCGGAATGACGGGGGAGACAAGAGAGATGATTATCCATTACCCCCTCTGCATGACTGCGGCGAAGTGTTTCCGGCACATAATGGCCGCAATAACAAGACCACTCACGAGACCCCTAGGCACGTCCACACCTACCCACATACCTCCATGCACCATCACATATCCCCTGATCCCCTGATCCAAAGAAGCTTGATCTCAAATGCAACACATGGATTGAAATACAAACTTAATCTCCCGATGTGATCTAGAAGGAGATCATGATTACAAAGACGATATAATGATAAAACCCACTAATGAAATAAACATCATCGAGATAAAATTAGAAGGCGAAGCTAGGTGCACCTGGGAAGATAGAAAGAATAGCACACATAATTAATGTACACATGAAACATAGTGTTTATATATTCTAAATACATTAACTCACCTATCGTTCATCTATTGATCGACCCACCCATTCTAGACATATGTCTGACCCTAGCTAGTTGTTTGAACAAACTCATTTTCCCGTGGCCCGAAGAAGAAAAGAAAAAACAAATACCCTATGAGAAGGAAAGCAAGTGAGGACGATAGAATCGCGTAAATAAACACATCATCTCTTATCTATCGATCCATAGCTTGGCGGGGAGGGAAGCAGCCAAGTGCCTAATGACAAGCAATGACTAGGTAAATAAAAAACACGCCCTGGCACAATGCCAATATGTTGCAGCTTTGCTTCCATTTACCGTGAAACCAATGGGGTCTCTCTCCGTGCTGCACAAGTAACGGAAGGAAGTAGGGAGGAATAAGCACCAAGCGAGGCCGGAGTGACAGCATCATGCGCCCACGTGGGAATCAGGGGTCCCGACAGTAATACCATCATGGTCAGACCTGCATCGAAGCCATGGGGATATGCGATTCCAGGGGGGGGGAGGCGCAAAGAGAAAGGAAAAGATCATAACTCACCGAGTAGGCAGGTAGTATTAGATGAATCGTGGAGTCAAGGATGAGAGAAACTATACGCACTGCCTGGCTAGGATACATGTTAGGCATTCCCAGCAAGTATGTTGATTTGAGAAGATGCGGTTGAGGTTTATTGAGACAAAATTTGATGTATTATGGAATACCTACGTGTATCTGTATCGAAACACTGACCCGTGAAAAAAAAAAACGATCAACATGCTACGTCCGGATGTATAGTATACCTCAAACCGCACAGTATAAGCCACCCATGCTAGAATATATGTCCTTTTGAAAAAAAGGAGAGGCTCTCCCGGGCCCCAAGTCTTACACACCAGGTAGCGTACGAATCGAACAATCTCAGATTGTGCCGTGTTCAAGTCATCAGTCATCTCCTCTCTCTTCCTCGGCGCATTATCGTCGTACAATCAGTACTCAAAGCATTCCCCGTCACTCTGTTCGATCATGAAACAGATCCGTTCTCCGTATATCGGTAGTCTTTATAGAGGCTTGGGTTTACATTCCCTCTAGTGGTTGACTGTACGTGTAGTTAAAATCAAGCAACCCATCGAGGACCCAATGCTGCGGGTCAAAAAAGTCGTAGTTTGTCTCGCTCCCGTAGCCTCCGAGGCCAATCATGCTGTTGGGCCCGGCGTTGAGGCCATGTTGCGGAGTAGGCGTTAATCCACCGTTATTCGTTATGGATCCTAGGGTAGACACGTTGCTTTGTGCCAGGAGGGTGCTATCCATGTGGGTGGATGATGCTGAAGACTCGTTAGCGGAGTCTGGGTTAGTAGCTTGCTTGAGAGCTAATGGATATTAGCATGTTCTCTCAGATGGAGAGGCTGGGAGGCAATAGGATTTTTCTTACAGTCGAGTCCTCGTCCATGCGCTTGATATTCTTCCCTCCAACGCCAAATAGAGTCATACACTAGACTCATGCTATGTCTACATCGTACCTTGAGCTCCAAGCTATTATCGACGGGTACCGCAGTATCGTCATCGTAACGCGCCTTGTTATTGTTGATTTCAATACGAGCGCCATTCCACATCTGGACCATCAGCTCCGCTAAGCGCCACGGTAAATCATTATCCACGGTGCTAGTTTTGCGAATAGCATTGATAGTCTTGTGAAAGAGTGATCGACCTCTGGAAGCATCTATTGTCTTTGCGAAAAAGGACCGCATCAACTTCAGCAAGGCGAACCCACAAGCAACAAGCATTTGCTGGAGATAGTTAGTGGCGTAAACCAGGATATACTGGTTCTCATCCAGAAAGAGGAGATCTAAGTAGGCGGACACAGCGCGCCAAAGACCCATCAAGTCATCCATATAGCCCGGTGTAGTGCTGGAATCAAAAAACCCAGCCAGGCGAAGATGTACGTTTGCGGCTTGTAGATGGGCATCAACAATGGGGGATAGATGTTGTGAAAGGATAGAGGCTTGCAATTCTTGGAAATCTCGTCGATACACGCGCATCAGCATGGCTCTATGCTCGTCACCGGCAACACCCCGTGGATCGCTAGCGTTACTGTACATCTCCTTCGAGACTTTATCAGCAAACCTCTCAATTCGCAATCTCGCCTCCAGCTCCGGCGCTAACGTAAAAGGACCGTCTTCGCCAGGACGTATCGCCAGCGTCCAATCATACAAAGTAGTTGCCGGCTGGCCATAGGCCGTGCCGATAGACTGCGCAACGATGTTACATACGGCCCAAGTAGTGACGCGGTCGTGGAGCTGATCTTTGTTGAGTTCTACAGAAACCCTAGAGAAGTCCTGTGTATGGTTAGGCCGGTGCATGCCAATACCCGTCGCAGCCTTCATCATCACGCCACATAATATGTGGGTGGGATCCGCCGTCGTCGTACTCGTCGGTAACGGCCATGTACACATGAGACATAACGCCTTGACTACGAAATAACTATTGGGGACATCCCCTACTGTCCCCCATAGCAGCCTATTGAGTGGACCGCTAGAGAGCTCGTGTAATATAGAAGGCTTGGGGGAATAGCGGCGCGATGCAATGGCAATGATAGTCCAGAAGAGGAGGGCGTGCTGCTGATAATACAGGTCGGGTGATTGGTGCTCGTTGAGAAAGGGAAGAAAGGGGTGGTAACAAGTGAAGAACTCGTGGAACAAGCCATGCACATCCTGCTCGGTTAGACGTACGTGTTCCAACTCGTAGGCATAGTGAGTGGTGGGCATGCTATAGGAGCCCCCCCTCTTTAAGGTAAGAAGCGACGTTACGGCCTCGTCCGACCCCATGAGGGAGGGATTTCGGGTATGGGAGTATGTACTGTTGGCGATGGGCGACTGTAGTTGGGACTGGAGATCCTCCTCTTCGTCCATGACGTAGCCCTGAGCTTTGGCCTGAGCAATATTCCGACGCAAGCGTTCAATCTCCTTTTCCATCTCGGCATGCTTCGAACGCTTGCCGACGCGCTTGAAATTGGATTCTATTTTGCATTCGAGCTTGAGGCGGTTGCAACGCGAGCAACTCTGAAACGGATTCTGTACGACATCGCACCGTAACTAGAGACGATTGAAGTAACACCAGTCAGCCTTAGCACACTTCGGAGAATTGGGATGACACATGTCTTGAGATACACGGAGCGCATCCATATACACTGCATGAAGCTCTACAAAACGCGAAACGGCGCAGCGACGCCGGCATCGTCTGATGCGAAAAGGCGTAGAGGGGTCAGCCACACGCACGCATCTCAAGCCCGACCCATCGCCATTGAGATGATTGGGGACGGCTGTGAGTGGTTGCAGTGCTGGTAATAGAGGTAACGACGGTAGCTTGTGATTGACTCACCTTCTGCTGGCGACACTCGTTGCACGCGCGCTTGACGCCAGGTTGTCGCTTCTTCTCGGGCTCGATTAGAGAGTGGTCCTCGTCACCGATGCTACCGGGGCTACTCTCGACAGTGCTGCGCTTCCTCTTGACGGAATCATGACGATGGAGGCTCATAGGGCTAGTCGGGCTCATGGACGGGGCCGAGGGGGCGCCGCCGACGACGACGTGGCCATCCATGCATTCAATGGTATCCCGAGGGAGAGGCCGACAAGCAGGGTCCGATCCGCAGCAGCAGCTCCGACCAATGCTGCTGGGTTGGCTAGGCTGGGCTGGGCTGGGCTGCTGACTGGTATGTGCCGGGAGCTCTCTTCTGCTTTTTTTTTTTTTGTCCTATTATATTTTCCCTAACCGTTTTCACTGCTTTTCTCGGTGTCGCGCGGTGAATGGGAGACTCAGGCACACCGATCACGGAAGGAATTGGGTGAGGGAGGGGTCTTGAACTAATAATAAAAAGGCGGGAGAGTCAGAGACACGGCACGGCGACAATGAACTCTGGACACAACCAAATCAGATGTGTTGAAAATTTGCTTCTGCCACTAAAAGGGCAAGCCGACCAACCATGAATGCCATCCACACCGGCCACGAGGAGCACCCACTGGCCGCTGGTCTTAGTTGCACTGGGAGCTCTAAGGAGTAGGTAGTGGGTGGTGCTGTGTGCTGTGTGCTGTGTGCTGTGTGCTGGTGCTGGTGCTGGTTTTGGCTTGGTCTGATTTGGTTTGGCTTGGGTTGGTTACCTTTAGGCTTTCACTAGGGTGATTCTGGATACTGTACGCTACTGTACGGGTAGCCACCTGGATGCGCGAGACTAAACATGTAGTGACATGTAGTTTGGTGTCCGCTATCAACGGGGCGAAACGTGCAGGGCAATGCGCAGAGAGCAATGTGCAGACAGAACATGCGGCCGGAGAGTGGTGCTTGTTCCAATTGAATACGGGGAGCAATCCGTGTGGGCTTCAGACCGCGGCGGCGATAGGCAGAGGTGGCAGAAGTGGCAGCGAAAGAGGAGTTTAGGCACAATCAGGTACGATCGAGAATGATAGGTAAGCCGCTGTGCGTGTGAGGGCGTCCAGTTGGACGACGAGCCACAGGAGGTGAATCAGAGGGTGAAATTCCCACGGTAGCTGGCCCTGTCACCTATCGTCTGTCGCCTGTCGCTCTGCTAGCTCCTTACCTACATAGTAGACCTACTACGTATGCGTAGCTAGCTACGAGCCTTGTAGCGAGTGAAGTGGCCGTTGGCAGCAGCAGCAGCAGCAGGACCCGGAATGACTCGATTGGTTGAATTGCACTGTGTTTTTTGGCTGCCCACCTGACTTGCACTACCCGAGCTGGCCTTACCCGAACCGGTCAAGCCGTGCTGCCGCCAAGCTTCGAGAATGAGGGGTAGGCGTGGGTCTCGCATGCAAGCATTGACCATTCGCAGGACGGCAGCAGGCAGGTCTCTGCGATCTGCTTTGTTTAATGCATGTCAGGGTCCTATTAGCGTATAAGCAGCCAGCAGCTACAGGACCGCAGGTGTACTTAACCTAAGAAGGTTAGAGAAACCGTTCTGAGCTCCTACCACTCGCATCCAATTACCAATTTACCATTGTAGTTGTTCTGTCTTCCACGAGGTATCACCAACATGTTAGGTAATTCTGACAAGCATCAGGTACCACCAGTAGTTCATGCATTTTAATATTTATATATGTTAATGTTGAATATCGACTGTGTGAATAGTTAGAAGCCACTGAGATTGGACACCTGGTTAGTGAGTGCTTATCTACCTGCATTATTATATGTGACATATCTGCATACCTGCAGTCGGAGATGGTGACGAATCTGTACCCAACTTGCAACGTTTAATCTGTTGCTGATCACATGCAACCGCACAGGACAACCCATTCGTCTTCTGCTTTGCTTGGATTCTAAAACTTATTTGGCTACCTAGGTAGCTAAGTAGGTTGCAAGTACATATGTATAATTGCAATGATACAATTCAACAAGTGTATTGCATTAGGGTGCGTGGCGGTAGGACGGGAGCTACTCACCTTACGCATACTACCTAACCGCTTTCAGGGGGTTCCGGCCACCCCCCCCATTTGACACACATAAAAAATCAAAACACACCAAAAACACATGTATTTTAAAAGCTTATAATTAATTAAATAAAATAGCTATAAATATAAAACTTTCGAATTATAAAAATAAAATAACTAAATATTATATAAAAAAATCGGCAGTTTATAAAAACGCTTTTAATATAGTTTAAAAAAATTTTAAAGTGAAATATATAAAATTATAACATTTTTATATTATAAATATTAATAAAAGTGTTAGTGCGAAATAAAAATTTTAAAAAATTAGAAAATATTTTAATAAAGCTTAAATATTTATATAGTATAAAGAAAATTATAAAATATCTTAAAAAAATAACTAAGATTTTTTTTAATTTTTTTTAACCGAAATATTAAATGGTAAAAGTTTTATACTATAAATTTTATATGTAAAATTTTTAACGCTTTATAGCTTAGCTAAAATTTTTTTTAAAAAATTATATTTAGCTTTATTAAATACTTTAGATTTTTCTTTATTATATATTATAATTTTAACGTAATAGCTTTTATATTTAAATTTTAAAAATTTATTTTACACTAATATTTTTACTAATATTTATAGTAGTAAAATATTATACTAAAGTAAAAACTTAATTTAAGCTTATAATGTTAAATATTTAATATACTTATTTTTTTTAATATTATTTAACCTTTATATTTTTTAAATTTAAAAGAAATTTATTTTTATTTATTTTAGTTATTTAATTATCGATTTTTAAAATAAGTGTGTTTTGGTGGGAAACGTGTGTTAAATGGGGGGGGTGGCCGGAACCCCCTGAAAGCGGTTAGGTAATACAATATATACCTGCCCACTGTCGGTACTTACAGGTATTAGGCCGATAACGGTCTGATCGAGAGTCATATGTCCGTACAGGGTGTCAGCTCGAGTTTAGTTAACTTAACCTTTAGAACACCCGGACACCTTACCGAAAAAGAAAGGCCCAAAGAAAAAAAGACCAAACAAGGTTCTTAAAACGACCTATTTTCTTACTTGAGTGCACGTCATGTGGTACCTTGGAGATGTCACAAGTACAGTGATACATACATAGTACTCCCGAACCTCCACACGTACGACTAATCCCTACTACCTTTTATCATCATGTCCACGATCAATAAGGAAACCCGTCCCACTGCTCAACCGCAAGCGACGCCGTCTCGAAGACTCTTTAAGGGTACGCTGAGCCCACCCTGTGCGCAACCAGCACACAAGTCATACACTTTAACCCCAGCATCGATCTCGGAAGTCTCCATCAAGGACCCGGCCAAAAAACAAGTCACAAGTAAGCCTTCGCATCGCCATCCATCTCTTAGCCAGACCTGACGTGAAACATCATGGCCCACAGAGGCTCTCAACCTACCTAGCACTTATACTTACGCTCCTTCTCTAGGTCGCCACCCCATTGCTATCTCGTCGACCGCTGTGCCTCAACCCTTTGTTGACCCAGCTGTTCTCCAGCGACGTCCGCCTCCTTAACCAACGACTCCCTAGATTAGTTGTATTCTCGTTCTAACTCTGGAACCACGTCACCCCTCCTAGTGATCTCGCTATGCATCATATGCGTGGAGGCGGTATTGGGCCATTTGCTGCAGCTCTTAGCTGATCCTTCTATATGGGCTGTGGACCCTTGGTAGGGCATACTTGTACAAGACCAAAACCCAACCGGTCCCGAACACCGACCGATTGTCCGCTCGGCTCCCCGTATCACGTGGTCCCAGATGCTTCTCTCTCTTAGCCATTTCGGGTTTGCTTGCAACCGTGATACTTGACACATGGGGGCCGGCTTCAGACAAGGCTTAACAGGACATCCGAAAATGTGGCGAAACCGCTCCGCCGCTTCATCTCGGCCACTTTTGTAAGGCTCACTTATGCTCCTAACAGCATCTTAACAACTCAGATCATGTAAGAACGAAGTTCGCCAAGAATAATATCGTGACTTGACAAACGATCCTCAAGTCGGAGAAAATTCTTAATGCGATCTCAATTTCTCTGCATAACACCCTGCTGGAAATGGACCGTGACGAGTCACCTAACAACCTCCAGACTCAACTGATATTTTGGCCTCGGCCCTACGATTTGTTTTCATGGAATAGCTTCATATAGGTTTATATTACTTAGTTGCTCTACATAACATATTTAACCCAACTTCTCCTATATCTAGAACCATTAGGCTATTGATCGCTAGTTACCATATATTAAAATAGCATATCGTATTATTTCAAGAGACACTCACTTGTTCTAGTGACGAAGCGCCTCCATACCATTAATCTCTTGCGAAACATTATTACGTTACGAAGATTTTAATCTGGACTCCCTCTCTAATTAATTTCATACGCATTTTAGCCGCCGAGAAGATACGCTTGTGAAAAACTATTGCCGAGGGCTCATGAATCAAATCAGTGCACTACTAATCCCATGTCCAAGAAAACAAGTACGAGTTCAAGCGTGGAAGCATTTTTAAGTTGTATTCTATATCTCGCTTTACTGTGACTACTCATCAAAATTCGCGGCTCGCTTAACTGCATGTCATCACTCACAATCCATCTTCACAAAGGACGAGGTAGAAACTCAGGATATTATAACAAATGCTGATGTCCTTCTCTCAAACGTTACGTGCTTGTTGTTCCCTTCCTTTCGGTCGTTCTCCTACACTTAACCCAGAGTTCTTCAATACCCTCTGACATCGAGCGGATCCTTTTGCCGCCGCCGGTCCTCCGCATCCCCAGTATTAACGGTGTCGTTGCGCTCAATCATCAGAATCTCGGCGTTCTTAGCAACAGGACGATGTCTCACGCCCTTAGACACGACGTAGATGTCCCCGACTTCCATGGTAACAGCCTCGACCGCTTTTGGCTTAGCTTCCCCGCCTCCTTGGGCTCGGGTCTCGATCTCGAGCGTTAGCTCTCCCGAGAGTAGATAGAATAATTCGTCCGAGTCCGGGTGTGCGTGGAAGATGAACTCCCCGTCAATCTTGGCGATCTTCACGTGCTGATCGTTCACGGCTGCGACCAGACGCGGAGACCAGGTTTCGGTGAAGGAGGCAAATGTTGAGGGGATGGATACGGTGGCCATTTTAGACAACAAACGCTTGTAAGGGGTTCAACAATGAGAGCTGTAATAATATTGTGATTTTGTATGCTTGGTGGTCCGGCAACCATTCACGTTGTACGATATCGCCGGGGTCGGAAGATTTGGCGATGTGCTAAAGTCAAAGTTTTTGAAGCTTTTTATTTTACGACTGTTTATAACTTTTACTACTATGTGCTTTACTTGTAGGTTGGAGAGATTCCTGCTGGGAATCACTGTATATCTGCAATTTGGTAGGGCGCGCCCTTAACATGTTTTAGCGCAACGCCAACTACCTATTGCGGAGAATAATGTTAATAGATGCGACAAGGTCTATGAAGCTCTACGAAGTCCTTCATTGTGGGATAATACTACATATTTCCTCAAGTGTGCTGGGAGTTCTTGTTGAATAGATGGATATGACGTCGAGTGTCGATGAGTCAGCGATTGAACCATGATCTGTTTTTACTGCTCCAATATGTGGTGCGAGATGATTGAAGCGCATTTAGCAGATTTGGTAGAAAAGACTGCTGGCATATGTGCTGGTTGAAGACTGAGCTGAGACTACCACGTGTGGGGTCTTTCATGTCTCAATATTCTGTCTGTTTGTAGAGAGACAAGAAGCATAATGAGAAAGCAGAGACAGACGGACTGACCTAGTAGTCAGGCCAACACCAGTTATGGTCCCATAAGATATTTCGCATCGTGGGCATGGAACTATGTCGAAGAACATCAGATTCCAATCAGCAATTGATGCGCAAAAGCTGAGGCCTACATAGCACTAAGTAAGTCGACATGATATCGAAGGCATGATGTTCAGGTTCTGGATTGGTCATAAAACATCACGTCATCGGTTCGGGGAATATGGAGTGCCAAGCAGTTCAAACCGCGAAGTCGCGAACGAATCTCCGCTTTTCTAAACGGCTTTCGTAATCGGCGTCAGCCGTTTGACGGCCTTTGGTCCTTTGGTCCCCACCTCTGGACCCCTCTGGTGAGAATTATTACTACTAAGTAGTACATCTGTCAACTACCTAAGTAGGGAGCCTACATGCTCAGTAGGACTACTCTAGAGTATGAGATTCGCTGCTTGGTAGACCCAATCTATACCTGTTGAATAATTATATCTAGTAATTATAATTAACTATTAGGTTATTACTCACGAATTGTATTGTCCACAAGTTTCACATCACGCGAAACACTACTAGTTCTACGTAAAAAGCGTATCAATATCATCTTTTTTGGTAACAAAATATGCCAATCGATCAACAAACCATCAGCCACTTCGCTGCGTACTAAATCTACGTAGGTACCCTTCAATTTCTATTTAGATACCTACGACCAGTATATGACATATTAGTAGGTATTGTACATCATGTTAGCGCTGCGCTAACAAATAGTGTCTTGTTAATATGTAAGCATCTATACGAAGACGTGTAGTCCTGGCCGGGGTTTACCTTCACGCGAGGTATCAAAATAACTACGGCCGAACATAGCGCGACGAAGAGCTTGACGAGTTATCAATTCCCACCCAAAGGCCATAGTGATAGCTTCACCACTTCATGTTGCCGATTATACCAACTGACAAATCGACTTCATCACCTCGCTTTTCGGGTTGTGTGGCGTTTCCAAAGGTCTCTGGAAGGCAAATCACTGACACGCAAGATGACATTACTAGGCATAGAAGATATCACGAAGATGAACAACCAACCTCCATATAAGTCGCTACAACCTTATCACTTTGACCTCATTCAATCCTGCCTCTCATCACCAACAGACAATAAGCAACTACAGAATCACTAAAACTCAGCTAAAACCACAAATTCCACATTTTGTACACCCTCAAAGCATTAGCAATCACATCATAAAAAATGGCTGCTAAGAGAATTATCACTGTATTCGGCGCTACCGGCAATCAGGGCGGAGCGGTCGTGAATCATTTCCTGAATGACCCGAAGCTGAACAGCACCTGGACCGTCCGCGGGGTTACTCGTGACGTCTCTAAAGACTCGGCCAAGAGACTTACTTCGCAGGGCGCAGAGCTCGTCGCTGTGAGTTTATTATCCATTTATTATCGTTCGACGGGTATAGCTCAATTTGAGCTGTAACTAATATTTGATAGGCCGACCTCAATGACAAGGCCTCCCTCGTTAAGGCTATCGCCGGATCCGACACGGTCTTCGCCGTGACCAACTATTGGGAGAAGCTCGATATGGAGCTCGAGGAACAGCAGGGCCGTAACATTGGTGACGCTGCCAAGGTTCGTCTCAACAGCGCATCTCCCACCAGCTGTCACTGCTGACACATAATTTAGGAAGCGAGCGTGAAACATCTCATCTGGAGCTCTCTCCCTGATGTCACTAAATGTAGGTTTGAGGAACCAGTTCTAGCATCGCAAGGCGAAGTACATTAACTATCGTTCTTAGTGACCGATGGCAAATATTCTCGCCTCTACCATTTCGATAGCAAAGCCCACGTGGAGGAGTACATACGCACCCTCGGGATTCCAGCCACATTTTTCATGCCTGGCTTCTATATGCCTAATGTAGCCGGTGGAATGCTCTCGAAAAGAGGCGAAAATTGGGTCTTTAGCTTACCTATCGCGCCCTCATCGCCCATCCCTCTCTATAACCCAGCCGACACGGGCAAATATGTGAAGGCCATCGTAGACAACAAAAACGCTCTCCTAGGTAAGCGATTCCTAGGGGCCACCGAGTACCTCACAGCGCAAGGGGTCGTCGACACTTTTAAAAGTGTGTTCCCCGAGGACGGCAGGACCGCGGTGTACTTTGAGACGCCCAAAGACGGCTTTTACGCCTTTATGAAAAGCACTGGATTGCCTGACTTTGCGGTCGATGAGCTGTATGAGAATATGGTTCTCATGCAAGATTTCGGATACTACGGTGGCGCGTCGCTTGATGAGTCGCATAGGTTTGTTGAGGACACGCTTACGACCTGGGCTGAATTCGTCGAGCGGGCTCCTTCTTTTGCTGGTCTAAAGTGAATATAGCAATGAAAATGGATTGGGCGGATGAATGAACGGGGGTCGGTTATAGCTGAGGGAACCCAAAACGATACACGAAAAGCGCTCTAGCATGATAAAGAACGCCTATTCTACTTGTGGTAGCAGGTTCTGTCAAATAATCCCTTTCCGAAATAGTTCAATGATAGCATAGTTCCTTGTTAATTCCGTCGTGTAATGTCTTCGTGGATTGAATGAGTCAGCAAGCATCATCAAAGTCGACCCAGCATAAATATATTCGTCTCCGTATACTTAACCACTTCCTGAGTTTATCTCTAGGCTTCATATAGCATGCTTCTTCGATTGCCCAAGTAGTAAATAATGCCATCGTATGCTTGTAGCGTGTGCATTGAGAAACTACCATATTAATTTCATAGCTGCTAGAATGCGCTCTCTTTCTTCTATAGGTAGTATTAACTTGTCCTGAAGATGGCTGAATATTATAATGCAAAACGCAGGCGTCTTAACAACGAGTTATGAATATAGCTTAATAAGAGACTATAAACCTACTGCGGCCTTTATTCGTAAAATTGGAGAAAAGAGAGAGTCTGTAGGTACGCATAGAAGTACCGAGTATAGATAGGTGAAATTCTACCACGTGAGTAGTAGCTTTCACAAGCCGAGGCTTCTGTACCAAAATGCCGAGTCTCGGCCGTTTGCCTATCGGACTGCGACCCACCTTCAATTGAAGATTGAAGGCGGCAACAACGCGGACCCACTTGGTCCAATAACCCCAGACCACCGTCACCCATCTTTCTCGCCTTCCATTTCTTCCCAATTTGTCACCATCTGGCTATCTCCAGCCTTTGCTGTCGTCTGCCAATATCTAATACCTGGCCATTGTCTTTCTATTCTGTGTTATTGGGTCTCATATTCAATTTTAATTTCCGCCTCTCCTTCGAATTACAGCGAAACGGTTCCCTTGTCTTTGTCCTGGTGCACTCCCTCCCCCCGAATAGCAAGACAGCGCAGACTAAAGGAGTGCTTCAATCGCCAGCGCCCCCGAATATCTACGAATCCTCATCGCCCGCTACGCTCGCCGTGGCCCCAGCGGGCGTAGACACCGAGCACATGGCCTCGCCGCCGAAACCCTGGGAACGCGCCGGTGCGACTGGTGGCGGAACTGGTATGTTGCTGTTCTGTTCTCGATTGCCCTCCACTTCCAGCCTTGGCCTCAGCCTCGACTTCGATCTTGACATTGCTTCTGATCTGTTGCCTACGTGCTTTTTCTCGTGACTGACATCATCTCTTCCGAGCAGCGACAATGGCTGCGCCCACGGCCACAACTACTGGCGCCTCTACCCCAGCGTCTTCGAACGCTCTCACTGCGCCCTCATCAACAACGAGCACAGCATCCTCCACAGCACCTACTGTACCCCCTCGCCCCGACTCTCTATCCGCTGCTGTCAACCAAAACGCCTCGGCCTATAGTCGCATGTCAGCCAGCCCTTACAGCTCGGCCTATTCATCTCCCTACTCATCGCCCTATACGAGGATGGGAGGTATGGGAGGCTACGGGTACGGTAATTACGGCGGATATGGTGGCGGATATGGTGGTTACGGTGGTATGTATGGTAATAGCATGTATGGAGGAATGCCGGGCATGATGCCAAACGATCCCAATAACCCTAATAGCTTGACAAGTCGCTTCGGCAACAGCACACAGGCGACCTTCCAGATGCTAGAAGGGATTGTCGGCGCGTTTGGCGGCTTTGCCCAAATGCTCGAGAGCACTTACATGGCTACACACTCGAGCTTTTTCGGTATGTGGACTGAGAACATACTCTGATTGACTCGCCTTTTCGCTAACCTGATAAAGCAATGGTGTCCGTTGCTGAGCAGTTTGGCAACCTTCGTGACACTCTGGGCTCTGTGCTAGGCATATTTACTCTAATGCGTTGGATACGCACGTTAATCGCGAAACTCACTGGCCGCCCTCCTCCAGCTGATGCCACAGCCCTGACACCGGCTGCTTTCGCCCGCTTTGAGGGCCGACAAACTCCTGGTTCTAATGGCGCACCCGGCCAACCAAGACCTAGCAAAAAGCCTCTTATTTTCTTCCTTCTTGCTGCTTTTGGCTTACCGTACCTAATGAGTAAGGCGATCCGATCTCTCGCAGCATCCGCGGAAGAAGAGGAGCGGAAACGGATGGAAGCTATGGGCCAAAACGTCCCGTTAGACCTGAGTAAGCTCGAATTTTGCCGCGTTCTCTACGACTTTACCCCCGAGATGGGAAACGCGACACAAGGAGTCGATCTTGCTGTTAAGAAGGGTGACTTTATCGCCGTCTTAAGCAAGAGTGACCCACTAGGTAACCCTAGCGAATGGTGGCGATGTAGAGCGAGGGATGGCAGGCTAGGGTACTTGCCAGCTACATTCCTGGAAACTGCTAAGAGGCCCGGCCAGCCGGTTGCAGCAATCAAAGCCGCCGCGAGTGAGCCTGCAAACTCACGAACAAACTCCATCACTAGTGCCAGTGCGCAGCCACCGGCTATTACTAGTAAAGCGGGCGACATCTCTCCTGAAAGTTTCCAAAAGTCGCAATTTTACTCCTAATAGAATTTGGTTCCTGCATGGTGGCATGTACAGTGGCCCACAACAGCGATTATAACGGCAGTTCGAAATTATCTTACAAGCGAAGTTGCTCGGGCAATAGGTACCAAGCAGATTTGCTTGTGCAGCGCTATGTCGGGATGTCCCCGATCAACATTATATATAACTTCATATGTACAAATCAAAAGTTTCACACCGTTGTGATGGTAGCTGGGCGTTCTTGGATTTGGGAAACCCTTGTTAGAGGCAGTTTTGGGACACTAAGCTGGCTTATTGGGTACAGCTTTTTGATGGTGTTCATCACGTCTCACGCTGTAGCAAAAGCAATCAAACATATCAAACATTCATTCACAATTTTTGAAAGAAAGCTATGTTACGTCGCTCATGTCCATGATTTGTCCTGAGTCCTTTTTTCTTCCGAGACTACAACATCATTTATGCTTAGGACTTTTGTTGACTTGGATAAACTGGGGGTTTCGATATGTGTGGTAT
Source organism: Xylaria sp. FL1042 (assembly GCA_022495085.1). Classification (NCBI taxonomy): domain Eukaryota; kingdom Fungi; phylum Ascomycota; class Sordariomycetes; order Xylariales; family Xylariaceae; genus Xylaria; species Xylaria sp. FL1042. The sequence goes on from MU380136.1 coordinate 307,862, forward strand.
TTAGTAATTTGGGTAAAAGTCTATAGATTTCGCGCCTTTGTTGCCTTTTAAGGGGGGCCGCAAAGGTGCGCATGACATAGTATTTACAATTATGGAGATTTATCAACTGCGCGAATGCTGTAGGATCAGGTTAGAAGTAATCATTATACTCGGCGTATTGTACAAGAATAGAGGCGGGTATGTGTAGTACAAGTGCTTGCATCTTATCGAATACAAGCCTAACTCTGAGACACTGCAAGATTTAGGATGGGGGGGTTGCGCGGTGGCCGAAGAGATGATAGGTCTTCTGCTGCGCTGGCGTTGTTTTCGACGGACTGCCCACGAGCTGATCCGCTCCTTTATTATTCTTGGGAAAGGCGATGACGTCTCGTACTGAAGGGACATTGCAGAGTACTGAAATGAGCCTGTCAAACCCGATGGCAAACCCGGCGTGTGGAGGGCATCCTGCCCTTAGTGCCTTTAGCAGATGTGAGAATTGGCGTACGCCCTCGTCGGGCATCTTTAGGACTTGGCGCATAACGTACTCCTGCACCTCGGCGACATGGATACGCCGGCTGCCACCGCCGACTTCCACGCCGTTGAGCACGAGATCGTAGTGATCGGCTTTGGCCTTGAGCGGATCTGTTCTGAGGAGGTCAACGTCCTCGGCCGTCAGGGGTGCGGTGAAAGGATGGTGCGTGGCACAGAAACCCGATGACCCTCCCTGGCCGGGCTCGCCATCCTCTGGCGAGAACAAGGGGAATTCGGTTATCCAGACAAATTCTAGCGAGGTGTCATTGGGCATTAAACCTTGCTCCACGGCGGTGTCATATATTAGCTTCCGGAGTCTGCCTAGTTCGGTAGAGCCGCCTTGGTGAGTCTGATTTTTTCGTGCGTGTATAATAATCACATCGCCTTCCTCACACTTCAGCCAATTATCGCTCTGATAGTGTACTAGCCTTTCCGCTGCTCCGTGCCCAAGGGAGGACAGGCCCTGCATTGGCTTGGAGGAATCCAAGACGAATACTCCGGGCGCGCTATCATTGCCTAATTTATGAGTGGTACTTGGAAGCATGTCGAATAAGTTCCGGATAAAAGTAGCGGAGTCTTGAGGTGTTCCTGTCAAACGGAATTTACAGGCTTCCACAATGGGATCCTCGAGGCTAGTAATTATGCTCTTAAATTCTGGAGAGAGCCAGTCGCCTATATTGGTTATCTGCCACTTGTTAGCGCAGATAGCCTAACAGTTCGAAAGCAGTGAGTTTACCTGGGATGCCTGGGACGACCTTATCCGGAGATCTGGCTTGTCTATGCCATAGTTACACATGGCGTCCATGTAAGTCATAGATGGGAATACTTCCTGGAGTCCCTTGATGCGACCCTTATTTGGGGCAGTTAGGTCCGTATCCTGTGCACCATCGTTGCCTATGGAAATGTTGTTTCTCCATAGGTAGGCGCGTAGAGGGCGCTGCAAAGAGCCCATCAAGTGAGTGACCGTCCGCATCACGCCGGCCCCGCCAGTGAAATCCATCTCAAGATCGAGCTACTCCTGGTTAGTATGCGGTGATTGGGTAACGCGAGGAGAACAAACCTGAGTGAATTCGGGTTGTCGGTCCGCGCGATGGTCTTCATCACGGAAGCACCTGGCAAACTGGAAATACTTACCCATACCACCAGCCATTAAAATCTGCTTATACTGCTGGGGACTCTGGGGTAAGGCGTATGCAAATCCTTTCCGTCGGGTTGGTACCAAAAATTCTCGAGCACCTTCTGGGGTGGACTTGAATAGCACTGGCGTTTCCACTTCCATGAAACCACGCTTCCTCAGAACTTGACGCAACTCATGAGCCACGTCGTCGCGGAATCGTAATCGATCATTCAAAGTATTGTCAAATCTCATTTGTAAATGGCGGGATTGAGGGGACCACACGGCACCTTTGGAGACGATAATGTCCTTGGGAAATGGGTTCATGCACTGGATAGATTTTAACCTCAAGTCCATATCCCATATAGACCTCTTATTACGCTTAGTAGGAGAGGCCTGAGAAGGAGCTTTATCATTGCTTTGAGAAGCGTCTTTTTTTTTTGTTTTGTTCTGCAGGACTCCTGTAACAAGTACTGGACTGTATGAAGGCACCGACTTCAGGTCGATGTGGACAGCTTGGTCCACTGAGCCTTCCTTTTTCCAAGAAGATATAATCTGAATAGGACGACGATCGCGCCTAGTCAGCGTGATATCACAAAAGCTCAAATTTGAGCCCTTGTCGCGCCGTTTTCCTAGAAAGCCCGCTAGAGACACCTCTTGGCCTTCAGAGCCCATAACTTGTTTCGCGTACTTGGGAGGGCGAACTAGACGGCAACATTGCTTAGTCTGGGGTTTCCACGAGTAGATAGAATATGCATGTCTTACGAGATTTCTTAAAAATGTCGAATTGGGCTTCGAGCATAGTAGTCTTGGATGAGGGGATAGTTTGACTGGGCTTTGAGCTGGAAAAACGACATTGAGGTTGAGGCCGCCAGGTTGACGGTGCGCCGCTACGTATAGCGACCCATGTTTGGGCAGCCCTCAGTAAAGGAGCCCTAGATATCTTCAGCATAGCATATGTTGGTTTGTACCGCTTCCTCCCAAAAAACCCTGAAGTGTGTTTCTGACAATCATGTACTGTACTGTACTGTACACTACAGGTTGCATACTGCCCATGTATCGTTCGACTTGGTGCCTGTGATTAGATATCGGCTGCATGGCACCTGTGAGCACCTGGCAAAATCTGTAGCTCATTTTACAGTTCACTATTTCTTCAGCCGCTCTTGGTGGGGCTTACAACCTTTCTTTTCTTTCTTCTTCATCCTTCCAAATTCAAATAAATGTGAGTCCCAACCACGGCGCGTCAATTAGTCCCGTTTGCATATTCAATTGTTCTTTTTCACTAATATACACTCTCTCACAGATGATGAAAGCCGCGTGTATAATATGATGCGTTCCGCTTCTTGGAACTTCAGAACTCTCCTCTTCGGAGGCTTAAGTGGTCCTGATGTAACGAGAAGAACGGAATCATGAAATAAGCGTTCGACACACCTCGACCTTGTTTACATCGGACGCGAGAAGGCAACTCTGATAAATCATCTGAATTCTGGAAGATCGGAACGAGCATGACGCGACATCGATTCCGTACGGGATAAGTTGACTAGTGGGCAGCATCTGGTGGCATATTTTGTCAATTACAAACTCTGTCCAATTGTTGGCGCTGCATTCTATGAAAATGCTATTCGGTGTAGGGTATTTCTATCCCCTCTCGTCTAGTTAAAGCCTCAAGTGTGGCCAATGGTTGGACTATTCCCATTTTCTACTCCTCCGTTTTCTTTTTTTTTCCTTTTTCTTTTTTCTTCGCTTCCTCCCTTCTTCGTACGTGGAAGATGAACTATATCCTTCACACATCTCTAATATGATATGATTCGTACACTAGAGTAATAATTAGGGGGGTTGTAAATACAAGGCTAAGTTGCCGACTCCATCGCATCATTTTCGTCGTTGCCCATAATATTGGGTTACTTGAAAGCTCAACGACCACTGACACAAGAAGACGTTAGTGGGATGGATTAACGGTTTTGTAACTTTCCCAAAGGTTTAGGTAGACGCGGAAAAGTATCCATAGAGCCTGCGATTCGCGCCTTGGGATGTTGAAGTCAATTCCATCCTGGGAAAAGATCACATAAAAGTCCGCCAAGCTGCAGGTACCTTGACAGAGAACGCTGGAAGATATCAAGAACAAGGACGGAGAATCGAAATCATATAGGATAAGATTGTATCGAGTACGACATACCTGCGTCTAGATCACCGTCGGGAGAGGAAGACATCCAGTCCTATTAATTTACTGGATATATATTATGACTTGATGTTCTGCGGGCTTAGGAATATTTCAGTTTCAGGAGCCCACATGCCATCAAGTCGGTTGAGCTGGCTGGATAATTACACCTCACTCAGGTAAAAATATGATGAGTCTTAGCTTTTCTGGACCTGCCCCTTAATGCATTATCTCAAAGCTAACCAGCTAGTCGGTAATACATAAACTTTGATACTAGAAATGCCTCATATACAATTTCTAACTTTTGACGATGAGGATCAAAGTGGTGGGGGGGAGTATGATCAAACCTCGGCCTAATCTGCGACTGCGATTTTGTGATTCGCGGGGCGATTAGCCAGAAACTAAACAATGACTTACTTCTATCTGCGGAAGGAGAAGATAAAACCCAATACTGCGGAAGTGTAGAAAATAGGCAATGAGATTTGAATCGATAAAATGCCACTCTCATGACACACGCTAATGGTGATTTAATATTAAATGTTGTCCTGTCGCTGATGTTCATCTGAGGCCTTGAAATCGGCCCCTTTTAGACCTGCCCTATACTTGGAATGAAAACTTGAATGCGCCTGGTAATAGAAAATCCATGTACAGGGCAACCCCTTGACGACCAACAACAGACGCTCTCCAAGCATCCGGAATAGACTGGAGTTCCGTATGAAGCACCTCATCTAGGTTCACCAACTATCATAATTCAGCCCAAGAAGAAAGATTTCATGTGATAGCTTCCGGCATTAGAGTTATGCTGGGTTATGATATGTGGACGATGGAAACGGAGTGGAGCGGATGAGTACAACGTAATCAGGATGTTCTCGGTGGATGCAGAATTACAGAGATGAGCGATGTTTAATTCTCGAACTGTAATTTTATCTGAGGAGAGTCCCAAGTTTGACGCCGTGGAACGGAATACGGATAATGTTGGCTTTTGTCCGTCCGCCCGGGCATATCTATGAAACTTTTCGTTAAAAAAAAAAATAATTAACCATCTAGTATACACGAGTGTTCTTTTGTCTTAGACATTTAACGTCGTGACGCCTTTCATTGTTATAGCTAAGCATTGGTATCTGGATTTCATTACTATTCTTGAGTTTGATGGGGGGAAAAGGAGCGGGGGGAAATACAGATGTACCGTGAAGGAATAAGATGATTGATTACCTATATGGAAAGATTGGAAACGACGAGACTCTCATTTCGGATGAGCTGTTATTTGTGCACTTTGTAGATATTAATTCCTAGCCAGAGCCACTTACATGTGTACTGTATCTGAGAAATACATGTATAATTAGGGAGCGAATGAGGTGGCCCGCTAACGCACGGATGAGCTGGAAGAGCTGAATGCATGCATAGTTATACCTAGGTAGCTAGTACTTACCCAGTACTTACCTGCCACTTAGCTGGAAGTATCTACCTAGGTAAATGTAGGGTTCGAGCGGTTGTCCGGACTATACAGTAGGGTGAACTAGAGACGTCGCGTATCTATCCAAGCAGTTAGGTAGGATCTATCCAGGTAAAAGACACAAGTGGGAATACTGAGTAAAGTATGTTGGAAGTCCTACTAGAAGCTACCTTACTTAGTACCTTATTATAGAAGCTTACTGAGTATTGAGACATCCGTCGTTAGCAGATCGCTAGGAGCCAATGACGATTGGCGTCGGGTTCTCCTTAAAGCTAGCCCCGGCTCGTAGGTACAGGCCCCACTAACGACGTATCTGCCCGACGCTGGGCTCGGCTGGTAATCTACTCCCAATTTCCAACCTGGCGAGCGGCTCGCTACGACGACACGGACAACCAACGACCAACGCCCATCGCCGGGCCCTCGCTACGACGCCGCCGCACATGCTGAGGAGCAGCTGATACTTGTTTACTGAAATCGATAATTGTATTGTTAATGCAGACGATATCATAGTCTCGACGACCTTGTGCGCCAGTCAGCCCGCGCTCGCCATGGGACGACGCTGATCGACGCTTCTTCTTGCACGCTGTCCGCTTGTCCGCCCCGTCATCGTCATCGTCATCGCCTCCGTCTCCGTCTCCGTCTTCGCCCTAGTCCTTCGTCCTGCGTCCTTCGTGACTTGTCCCCGGTCTGCTTGGCCACCGATTACACCCGCGTCTCCCACGCTCACGTGTATGCTTTCTCTGCCATTCGCCGGACCTGGATCTGCTGCGATTCGTGCGTCGTGCTTGGCATTTCGAAATCCGTCGTTGTAGCGTCGCAGTGACGTGCAGCTCTTGTCCTACCTTGACGACGTCGCATTGCTCCCACTCAGCCCATCGCTGATCTGCGTAACGCGCAAAGCGGAACCTGGCGGACGATAGCCACGGCTGACCCATCCTTTCCTCCCGTACTCTTGCTCCCTCAGCCAACAACCCCCTTCGACGGGGACTGTGAGAAGATATGTCGAGCTCCTTTGAGAAGTCCGTTAAGGGCGCAACCAAGATCAAGGCGAGTCCGACCCCCGAGGCTGCAGTTCCATTGAAACCCACCGCCCGTGCTGACTGGTCTGGTTGCTGTAGGCTGCTCCCCCGAAGACGAAGTACATCGAGCATATCCTGGTAGCTACGCACGCCGGCGAAGCTGGTGTCGGGGAGGTTTTTCGCGCGCTCCAAAACCGACTTCGAGACTCGACTTGGACTGTCGTCTTCAAGAGTTTGATTACCGTACATTTAATGTTTCGAGAGGGCTCGCCCGACGCAACGTTATCTTACCTTGCTAGGAACCGTAACCAATTAGCCATCAGCTCCTTCACCGATGGTCTGTACCTCCCACCGTGACTACCTACTCAGCATTTTTGTGTTAACCCATAAATTATTGTAGCTCAGATACAAGGCCGAAATATACGGCACTACGCCTCCTATTTAGCTGAGCGGGTGCGCGCTTACAAAGACACCAAGATAGACTGGGTGCGTGCGAAAGAGACGCGTCTTGAAAGTCTGTCGGTCGAGAAGGGCCTTCTGCGAGAGACCGAAGTAGTCCAGCGCCAACTAACAGCTTTATTGAAATGCGATGTATGTCCATGTGATGCGTTATGTGCGGATGATTGAGTGACTGACCTGTAGAAAAGGTCTTGGACGAGCCTGAAAACGAGATTACCATAACTGTATTCAGGCTTCTGGTTCTTGATCTTCTGAGTCTCTTCCAGGTGCTAAACCAAGGCATGATAAGCATACTCGGTAAATCTGAAGAATCATTATTAACTCTAATTCGTGAAAGACTAACAATTCTCAGGACACTTCTTCGAGATGTCGAAGGTGGATGCGGAGCGAGCTATGGACATCTACCGTCATTTTACTAAAACTACAGATGCCGTTGTCCAGTATCTGACCGTTGCCCGTCAATGGGAACCGCATACGAGAGTGGAAGTCCCTAAGCTGAAACACGCTCCGGTTAACTTGCGTCGCCAGCTCGAGGACTACCTTAACGACCCTGATTTTGAGATCAATAGGAGACAATATATAGCAGAACAACAAGCTAAGAAGAAGGGCGGCCTTTCGAAAGGTGAAAAGAGTGCGCCGGAAATAAAGCCGGAGACTACGAGGCCGTTCCCAGGTGCGAGTACTTCGTCTGCGTTTCCTTCAAAGGCACCTCAGGCCACCAAGGGCCCCGACCCTGACCTCATCGACTTCTTCGATTCAATAGAGCAGAATCAGACCACGATGAGCACCCAACCCAACCCACAGCCAAATCAACATATCCAAGTGCCACCACTTGCGAATAACGGTAACCCCTGGCCGTCAGGAATGCAGCAATCCACGCAAGTTCAAGGCAATGGCTTCGTACCTCAAACTACGGGATTTCCGAATAATAGCCCATTTCAACAGCCAAATCCGACCGGGTTTCCATTACCGCAGCAAGTTCCTCCTCAAATGCCTACTCAAATGCAGCCTAACTTCACAGGCGCCGGCTTTGGTGGTTACACACCTCAACCAAACTTTACTCCTACCAGTTTAACCCCAATACCGCAAGACTCCGTTGCATCTTACCCCACAGGGTCTCTCTCGCCTCCCATGCAAACTGGTCAACAAACGACGAATCCCTTTAGGGCGTCGATGATGGTGGGTAACCCGACGGGTATGCCCGCTAATAGTACCATGCAAAACAACTTTTCCGCGCCACCAGCGCCTCAGGGGCAGCTCCCGAGTGCTCTCACTCGACAACCCACAAATCCCTTTGCCAGATCGTCGCCACAGGGCGTGACGCCGTTCTCCAACCCGCCATCAACTTCACCGTTCCAGTCGCCGCCACCTGTTCAGCCTGTAGGAGCACTACAGCCTGCAGCCACAGGGACGAACCCGTTCGCGAGGAATTATTCGCCTGGCGGGGTCCAAGGCCAACAGCAACAACAGCAGCGACCTCAGACTAGCGGAGGCATCGCACCGCAGGCTACAGGTGCCACAAACCCGTTCCGACAGGGCGCCTTCGTTAATCATCAAACTGGAATGGGCTGGCAGCATAATCAAATGCCTATCGGTGGTGGTCTTGACCAGCTGTCAACACAACCTATCTTCCCCAGGCCGACGCAACAGACGGCATGGGAGCAGCAGCCGCAGTAGCGCGTTAGCGAATGTATTGAATCAGGTGAGACTTTAGCTATACGCCTAGCTACCAACGTAAGGATGGCCAGCCTCTTGTAAAATTCAGTCACGGTGGGGACCGTGTTTCTTTTTTCATTCTAGAAGCTAGTTTTCCCGCTTCAGGAGAAGAAGGATGGTCTTTGCTTTTATTTTTCCTCCTTCAAGTGTCCTTTGCTGCTGGGACGGATGGATGAATGGATAGCGTTTGGCTTTTGTTCCTCTTCCAAATGTAACTATGAATTCTACATCGTAAAGTTTTCGGTCAGATTACCTCAGCTCGGGTCGGGTTAGATAGATACGATACCCGTTTTGCTCTCTAAACGAGGCGAGCAGGCGTGCGTACCAATATTAAGTGGGTGGGGAACCCATTTTATCATTTCATTGTGTCGTCTCGAGACTATGTGCTGCCCTCGATATCATGGATTCAAGACCTTAATTGGAAAGATATGCGAATGGCGCTGATAGTATCCAAGAGGATATATATGGTTGATCTAGTTGACTGTTGGTAGACATTCTTCCCATTTCCTTGATATAGGTTGGGCTGGATTCTCTTTCTGGGTATTACATATTTCTCCGTCTAACTACCTATTTTAACATACTAGCCCATTGCTAGCTAGCTGCCTTGTTGTTTGGATCTTATATGATTTATTTCCTGACGGCCTTGCGCAGACCTCGTTCTACTTCCTTGGAATCCCTAGCCTAATTGCGCCACATCTTTTGCACGACCTAGTTTCATCCCTCTAGTACCAAAGTTTTAATGTGCGCCAAAAAAAAAAAACAAAAAAACAAAAAAAAAAAAAAACGCCACCGCTATGCAATGTGAGATCCAAGATGACGATCGTATTTGGTGACCGCCATGGAGGAAGCTAAGCTTCTCTTATTCTCTGTTGTTGTACATTTATATCCATGATCGGGACGTAGGTTTGATGACGATTCGCCCTATGCTCGATAGGATTCGTGGTTGCAAGCTGGAGCTAGTTCACTTTCTCGCTTGCAGCTTTGGCCTCGAGGCTTTTACAGTTACTTTTAGATGCACGCCGTAGCGTAATCTTTCGATAGCTGAATGTCTGACTTCATCAGCCGAATACATCATCGACATCCATGCGTCCCGAGACGCGATTTGTAGCCGCTGCCTCCGCCGCCGCAACAGTACCTGGACCCCGAGCGACATCCTTTTTCTCATCGGAAATGTTGATACCAAGTCCAGCAAAGGCGTCGAACATGGCGCGCGCAACGTACTCGGAGATGTTATATCCGGGGACGCGATGGTCATCATTCGTGCGAGCAGCCTCGAGCCACGGATTAGGATACGCATCACGAAGTTGGTAGCGCGTGGGCTCAAGCGCCGTCCCGAGACCCGCGAAGGGATCGTACGGCTTGCTGAGATCTTCTTCGTCGTCTGAAATCTTCTTAGTCTTCAGACCGCGGATCGACAGCGTGTTCTTGGCACCAGCATCGAGCAGACTAGGGAAATGCGCGGCGGAAATGGCGGCGACGCGGGCTCGCTTCTGGGCTACGATGCGCGCTTGGATCTCGGCGGCCGACCCGGGCTCCCCTCTCGCCAGAGCCTCCATGACCTCTGCGTTGATGGTGGCCTCCTCGGCCCGTGCGCGGGCTTCCTCACGCTGCTCGTCCAGACGTCGCTGGCGGGCTGCTTCTGCCTCGGCTGCGTCCCGCTTCTGGCGAGAGAGCTCTGCTTCGCGCCCGCGACGCTTGTTGCGCTCGATCTCTTCGCGGAACTCCTGTTCGCGGTGCAGCAGCTTCTGCTCGGCCGCGCGGCGCTCGTCGTCTCCGCCGGAAATCAAGTCGAAGGTCAAGTCCTCGACATCCTGCAGGTAGTTGTTGTAGTCACGCAGGGTCTCGAAGTCGTCCTCTACCATGTTGTAGACGGCGGCAACGCGTCGGCGGATATCAACCTCGCGCTCCACGGCCAGGTCGCCGAAGAAGGCAGACCGAAACCCACGCTGGCGCAGGGTCTTGGTGCAGGTGGCGTAGGGACATTGCGCGGGGCCGGACTTGAAGATATTGGTCACACAGTTGCTGCACATGGGGTGGTAGCACTCCGGGTTGATCAAGAATTCCATGTCTGTGTTGAGGTAGCGCACACGCTTGCACACGGGGCAGATGTCGGACGGGAGGGCAGTCGTCGGGCCTGTCGACACCTTGACGACGGTCGAGCCGCTGGTTACGGGTCTGCGAGACATGACGGCCGTGACGCCGTGAGGCTGACTTGCGCCTTTGTTTCGTGTGCGGCGTTGAGAAGCTCGGGTGCGAAGAAATGCTGGGCCCGTGAAGCCTGACCGGTCTAGGGTTTCGAGGATCGAGAAGGACAAAGACTGAAGCTGCGCATTTGGGAGCACTGGGGGCCCTTAGCAGGCGAGATGGTGATGGCAAGGTGGGTGCGAATACTGAGGGCCGGGGTAGAGGTGGGAAGTGGTAGGTAATGGTAATGATTGTGGGTTATAGCGAGAATAGGAAGTTGCATTTTATGAAGTCCAAATACTGTAGGTACGTAGAAGTCTAGATAATGAGGTAGGGATCGTCGATAGTGATTGGCTCCCTGCCTTCAGGGTACTGTCGATTAGGTAGATACAGGGATGCGTACTACGTAGGGTAGGCACCTACGTCAAGGCACGCCACTAGCTGCAAGCAGCTTCTATGCCCCTCCATCAGCTCCATTATTAATTATTTCAAGTTCACTTCGCTTTACTCTGCGCGACGACAACCCACCAACAAGAATACGAAGCCACAGACTATTGACACAGAGACCTGATCTATCATGACTGACAAAGGTGAAAACTAATTTGATCTCTCTCCTTTTTTGTAATTTATATATACCTTGAATTCTTTTCTGGCATCTTCATATCTTCCTAATCAAGTTCCTGAATTAGACGTAACCCCGCCATGATGAAACTAACAAGGAGCCCTGCCGTCCAGATCCAACGCCCGAGCAAGAGGCAGCCGCCCGCGCCAAAGAAGCCGCCGAGCAGGCCGCTCTACCGTACAAATGGACGCAGAGCATTGCCGAGCTCGATATAGTCATCCCATCTATCCCCGGAAACTTGAAGGGCCGGGACCTAGTCGTTGAGCTGAAGAAGCAAAAGATCAAGGCCGGTATCAAGGGCCAGGAGCCCATCATCGAGGTATGCGGCTAATCACTTTTCCCTCCATTTCTCCCTCCCTCCTCTCGCCTGTTCTTGTCCTAGTTTTGGAGAATTCCACTGTGTCACCCCGTGAAATATCGTCAGCGGTGTACAACTCCTTCCAAAGCAACAAGCTCTAACCCGCCCTCGACAGGGCGACCTCGCCCACGCCATCCTCACCGAGGACTCTACCTGGACCCTTACGACAGCACCTGACGGGACAAAGACAATCGAAATCCACCTAGACAAGGCAAACAAGATGGAGTGGTGGGCCCACGTGGTCACGAGCGCCCCTAAGATCGATGTCACCAAGATTCAGCCTGAGAACAGCAAGCTATCCGACCTTGATGGTGAGACACGGGGCATGGTCGAGAAGATGATGTATGACCAGCGCCAGAAGGAGATGGGTCTCCCGACCTCGGATGACCAGCGCAAGGCCGACATCCTCAAGAAGTTCCAGGAGCAACACCCCGAGATGGATTTCAGCAACGCCAAGATAAATTAGTTAAAGATACCCGTGAAATATAAACAGAGAAATGACGTCAATGATTCAAACAAAACCGGGCGAAACATGTTACCATGGGGCTACAGTGAGTATAAATATTGATGACCGGGCGTGGGCAGACTTGTAGGTTAGGCGGTACCAGTCACGCGATACCATGAGTATGGAGTATGGAGCATTGAGGAGGGCAATTCAGGATGATTTGATTTGATGGTTTGAATATTATCCATGTATGTGTGAATGAAGAGCTCCGAGCGCTCCTAAGTTTAGTAAATTAAGTACAGCATGTTCAGGGTGAAACGAATAGCCTGCTCCCACAGAGGAATGCTCTAGGGGTAGAGGCATCAGAGAGCCCTGTCGGTTTTGCTTTTGGAATCGCTAGTAATGTCATAGCAGATGGAGAGCCGCTACGCATCAATTGTCAGATTATTGAGCGTTCCGTTTGGCCCGCCATTATATATAGACCAGAGAGACCAAGGGGAGTTTCGCCTACACGCACACACATGCTTGAGAACTCACCTTTTGATGCCGTGATATTTCGTTTGGCTTAGTGCGAAGCTGAAGTTGGTTCTATTATGAGTTCCATATCTGTGCTTTGCAACGATAAGAATTTGTATGTCGTTCACGTAGCAGAATGTGATGAGGGTTCATCCTTGAACCCTCAATAACACACATGTTGTTTTTTTTAGGCGCAAACTTGGAGTTGCAAACTCAAAATTATTGAGCTATCACAACTCCAGAATCTAAGATTTGGCAAGCCTAGCAGCCTTGAAACGGCTGACTCTCTTGGGCCCACCCTCCTCCTCTTCCAGCGGCTGGATGGGGTCCGTATTCTCCTTGAGAAACCCGCCCTGCCGGCCAATCATTTTATTACGCATCTTGTAGTACTCTTCTGTCACCTGTTGATGCAAGAGGTTGGCATCTAACTCGTCCGGCTCTTTGATCTCGTTGGATGGTTCGTGCTCCAGAATCGTAGGTGCTAGAGTTTGGCCCTCAGGCCCTGAAGGTGCATATTTAGTGATATCAGTGGGCTTTTCTGGTGCAATCGGCGGCATTTGCACTGCAGGTGGACCATTTGCCCTTTCCTTTCGGAATCTGGATGGTTTTCGACCAGATGATGAGGCAACATTGCTTGGTCCCGAGGAACGACGCTCCACCACATCAGAGAGCGGGTCGATATCGGGGCTTTGTGTTTGCGATGGCTGTAGTTGAGGAGATGAGGATGGGGGTTCAGCAATGTCGAGCGTAGAAGCAAATCTGACACTCTTCTTAACTTCATCTTCAGATGTAGATTTAATAGGAGGATTTTCGTTGGCCGCGGGTAAGTCCGAGCTATTCTGAATGGGGCCAGATTGCTCATGTCGGATAGCTATGCGACCGATGCCTTCAGCGAATTCATCGTCCTCTCCATCAGACTCCTTCTGCTCGCCGAATGTCTGCTTGCTGAGACGCTCTTTCAGCTCAAGCATCTCGCGTCTATACTGGTCATCTACAACCCCAGACGTTGATCTTCCCCATTGATCTTCATCGTCGTCTTCCTCTTCACTATCGTCATAGTCCCAGTCGTCATCATTGTCGCCTGACCCTTCTTCGAGCTCCAACTCTGCGACTATAGGTGCCATTTCGTATAACATCGTCTCCTTGTTGTAGCGGATCATGTCTTCGCGCAACTCCGCGTCCTCTGGCGAATCATCGGCAGGCATGATCGGGTCTAATATAATGTTCTCCTGTTCCTTCGCTTGCCGATACAGTTCTTCAAGTCGTTGAACAGAATTACTGGGCTTTCTTTCGTCGGCCTCTTTTGTGTCTTCCGTGAACGTGACACTTTTCTTTTTGGGTGGCTGCTTAGCTTGGGGGCCATGCGCGGTGCTTCCTGCATCTGGCGGAGGTTGTGGTTTGGCGTTAGTAGAGTTGGAGGATGCAGTAGCCGTAGCATTTTGTGTAGTGGATGTTATGCTCGACATTGGTTCATGGGCACTAGAAGGCAGTTCTTTGATACCAGCCTTCTCGAGGGCCTCGATGAGTTGTGGTTGACTATTCCCCGGCTGTCGCAGACTATACGAGATAACATTATCGTCGTCGTCCAGCTCCTCGCTGATCTCGGTGATAGGTAGACCATCTTCGTCGGTGGCTTCTGGGTTGGACACGACTCGGGCGGCCGCGAGTTTGTTCTCGGCCGCTTCGAGCTGCTTCGCAAGAGTGGTTATGTTCCTCGAGACGTAGTCCAAGCGGTTGGAGATGGTGCTGATAACCTGATCACGCTTCTTAGAATCATCACGGCCGAAGATATCGACCAGTTCTTTCTCATTCACCAACTCGCCCTTGAAAGCTTGCCGCGTCTGGGAGAGAACTGTACGCGTAGCCGTTGCCGCTAGGGCTTGTACATCGGTTCGTAAGGTCTCGTACTCTTGTTTCCATTGTCGCCACTCATCAAGTGCTATTATAAGCTTGTCGATCTGTTCTTCGAGTTGCGCGAGATGCTTCTCGAGGTCATGTAAGGGATCTCTCACTTGTGTCATCTCGAATAACAATATAGCAGGGTTGGAGGTTCGAGGATGCTTGATGGATAAAATTTTGGGCCATGCATGGTTGTTAGGGGTTAACAGCTGGGGAGTGGGGCGCCCTACCTAAGTGGTCGGCCCATACTGGGCACCTAGGTATCTACTCAATCTACTGAATTAGGTAGCATGGATAAGTACTTGACTTATGTTATATTTTGAATATAGATTTTTGCTCTGGACGCTCAAGAGCCGTTTTGAGTAGTTTTTTTTTTTTTTTTTTTTTTTTTTTTTTAATTCCCTTTCGTGATTCTTCTAAATGAACTTTTGTATATGCTATCCCGAATTTCTCCTTTTAGTAACTATTTCTACGTTCGTCGAAATCTGTAGGTGAAGCGTACGCAATCAAAGTCCGTATTGAAAACTACACTGGGAGGTTAAAAGACTCAAAAAAAAAAAAAAAAAAAAAAAAAAAACGATTGGGTTAATCATTCGAATCTAGTTACATCGTATGGAGGAGAATCCTACAGAGAATGATGCGAATGGCATATTTCTACTAAGTAGTATCTTATTGAATGGGAAAGTTGTTTGTTCTTGGCACATATGCTAAGAACGTTAAATAGGATCATCTATGTATTGCATTGGCTAGAACCTCGATCTATCTCATGATGAATTTATCTGGTACGGTAGTTATACTCTACTTAGTAGTATGCTTGTTTCGCCTATGTACAAGTCCTGCAATAAACCTGGGGTAGATCGGACCGGGTTGGGGGCCACTACCTAGTAAT
Source organism: Xylaria sp. FL1042 (assembly GCA_022495085.1). NCBI lineage: Eukaryota > Fungi > Ascomycota > Sordariomycetes > Xylariales > Xylariaceae > Xylaria > Xylaria sp. FL1042. The sequence goes on from MU380136.1 coordinate 323,204, forward strand.
TGGTGGAAAGTTCCTAGCATATCATGCACAATATAAGAATTTCCCCTTTTATCCTTTCCAGATTTGTGTTCTCCTGTTTGGAATAGCGATTTATGACTCCGACGGCCTTACTAAGTGGTCTACATGTTTCCGGTTGGCGAAGCTGTTCCGTCAATGATCTGCGTAGCTCGCTTCTTATTCCAGGCGGCTCGGTCTCGGGCCAGTTCCAGGCGAAAGCTGGCGCGTCATGCCGAACCATGCGCATTAAGTTCTTTGATATATGCCAGAAACCTTTGCTGAATAGCGTACTGTAGCTCCACGTACCCGGCTTAAGCTTCGAAATCGGTAAGCTAGTCCCGACGTGTGCTCGGAGGAAACCCCCTTTCCCGCAGAATGGCGGGTAAAGGGGCGATGGCGTGGTGTATACAAAGAGTATAGGGAGGCCGGTGCGAAGTTGTCGTGAAGATACGCATCTCGACAAGTCTGAACAGAAACAAGCGGACTTTGTTCTGCATCTGCCCATTATGCTGTGGCCAACAATTTTCAGCTTCCTCTTCGCTTGGGCTGGCGTCGTTCGCGGCATTACCGTCACCCAGTCATCATCGTCCTATGTCATCGACACCGCCAGCTCGTATAACTTCATTGTGACCATTAGTAGCTCAACATGCGATATCACTTCGCTAAAGTTTTACGGGACTGAGTACCAGTACCAGAGTACTGGAAGTCATATTGCCTCGGGGCTCGGCAGCGGCACGTCTGTAGGTCGACCCTGTTCTTTGCTAACCCTCCCAATACCCAATTTAACGCGCCCCCAAAGGTCTCCTATACGACGAGCCCGTCGGGCGATACCGTCATCTTTGCTTGTACGCAATCCAACAGCGACTTCGATCTGACGCATTATATGGTCTTCCGCGATGGGTCGGCCAACATCTGGAGTAAGTAGTCCTTAGATCATTTCCGCTGTGCATGATGCTGTTGAGATCAGAGCTGCATCTTGAGAACCCTTTCACGCCTTTCAGTCAATTATAGAAAATCGCTGACTCCTGATGTTATAGTGGGCACCAGCATCAACTCGGAGCCGTCGGTAGGCGAGTTGCGGTATATCTTCCGCTTGACCGGCCTTACCGCTGCTTATCCGGAAGGAGATGTGTCGTACACGGCCGGTGGAACTGCAATTGAAGGCTCCGACGTTTTCACCGTTAGCGGCCAGACGCGCAGTAAATTCTATTCGTCTGATCGCTTTATTGATCAGTCAGTGTACTGTGCTACTGACTCTGGTGCGACTGTCCACGCTTGCTTCTTGCGACCAAACCACCAAGCTACCGAGAAGAGCTCTGGCGGACCTTTCTTCCGCGACATCAGCTTGAACTACGGTGGCGATTATCACTCCGTGACTTATTATAGTAAGCAATCCTCAGGGCCATATATCTGCTTGCTTTAGTGATATCCAGAATACGATGGCTCGTTTATAGGCCAGAACGATGTGTCCTATAAGCTTCTCGCGGCTATTAAGCCACTCCTAAAGCGTGCTCGAAATAATAGCCAGCAGTCACTAACTCTTTGTGTTGTAGTGAACTCCGGTCACGTCCCTACTGAAGCCTACCGAACAGGTTTCCACGGGCCGTATGTTTTCGCCATGACTCGCAGTGGTATCCCCTCTGCTAGCTCTATCGACGTGTCTTTCTTCGACACCCTTGGCCTCAAGAATTATGTCCCTACCTCCGGAAATCGCGGATATGTCAAGGGTACGGCGTCCGGTGTGTCTTCCAGCTTCCCCATCGTCGTTCACTGGTACAACAGTAACTACCAGTTCTGGACCACTGCCAGCTCCGCCGGAGCCTTCACATCGCCGCCAATGCCTGCCGGCTCCTACACCATGGCCCTCTACCAAGACGAGTTCCTAGCTGCAACCCAGACTGTCTCCGTCTCAGCAGGCTCAACCGCGACGTCAAACATCGCGGCGACCGCAAAGGCCCTGACGGAATCAAAAACCACTATCTTCAAGCTGGGAGACTACGATGGGCAGCCAACCGGTTTCCTAAACGCGGCGAATCAGCTGCGCATGCACCCCTCAGATAGCCGGTAAGCATTCCTATCAAAACAGTATAAATGCGACTTCCGCTGATTTTCTTTCTTTTTTTTTCCCCCCCGATAGAATGTCGAGTTGGTCTCCAGGCACTGTCTCAAGCACGTCCGCCTCTTCATGGCCCATGGCTATATTCCAGGCAGTCAACAACGGACAGAAGATCAGCTTTTCGCTTTCAAGCGCCTTGTCTTCCACTGCTAGTACGTATCACCTTCCCCAACCCCTGGTAATCAGTTGAACATTCACCACTTGTAGTGTTTTCTAACTTGTGACTTCTTTGCGTAGCGCTTCGAATCGCAACCACACTCTCCTTCGCCGGTGGACGGCCACAAGCCACCGTCAACTCGTACACGTGCTCCGCCCCGGCTGCACCCACCAAGATCGATAGCCGTGGCGTGACCCGCGGCGCGTATCGCGGATATGGAGAGATTTATGAATGCAGTATCCCCTCTGGCACTCTCGTGAGCGGCACTAACACCGTCACCATCAACGTCATCTCCGGCTCAAGCGGTGATACGTACTTGAGCCCCAATGTGGTATGTATCAAGAAGCTCTTATCTATCGAGCTCACGACGTACTAATGTGATTATATTATAGATCTTCGACGCCATTGAGCTATTCCATTAGCTTGGTATAGCAGAGTAATGCTATAAGGGTTGTGATGCAGATAGCGACTTAGCCCCTTGTCTTTTTATCTGTCTTCCAAGCTGTCTTCGTTACTTCCTAGGCTCTTCGAACTACGTCGGGGCCTGGAAAGTACGGAGGGCCGATCAATTATAGCTAGATCCAAGCTTAAAATAAGAGATTACAGATTAACAGACATAAGCTGCTGATGCCGAACATCGAATGTCTCATTTTCACATGGGAAAATCAACGCGACGTGTAGCATTAATCTATGCCTGTTCCGTATTTAAGTTACTGTGTTTCGCGAGCCCGTCTATCCTTCTCCCTAACTTCTTGCCTCCACTTCATCCCTTTCCGGACAACCAGTACTAAACACGGGGATACTACCACGTAGAACGACGCGATGATAGAGAAAGCTTTGCCGGGTTCGACAGCTGATATCAGCGGCTCGATGGCTGCCGACATGGCTGCCCCTAGCAGGAATTTAATGATATTATTCGATGCTGACGCAGCAGAGGCTTTCTCGGGCCTAATGTCCGTAATGAGCGCACTGAAGACGCTAGCTACACCGGATAGCCCAAGTCCTAAGAGGAAGACGAGCACTATTACCACGCCAACCGAGAGGCGATTCTCGACCGTCCAGCCCCATGCCGTTATGACGAGGACACTTAGTATGAACGGAGGTACGAGAACCTCCACCCTTGCTCGCTCGATGGGAAATTCGGAAAGGTCCATGTGTTGCCCTTTGATGATCGTGATGTTTAGCCGCTTGGCATGCCGTTGAAAGTTCCAATTCAGCATTTTACCCACCAATACCACGGCAGCGATCGAACCGACGGCCAAGGGCAGATACAAGAGACCAATTGTTAAGCCATTGTAACCGTAGTACTTGGCGAAGAGACTAGGCGCTGCGGTACCAACGGCGTAGAGCCCTGCAAATAACAGGCCACCGTAGGTGGATAAGACAAACAACTCCTTCTCAAACAGAAGAGTCAGCGCACTGAGGAATCGAGCCCAAGCGAAATTTTTTTTAGGAATTTCTCCGTCAGGCGCAGGCGGAGGTGCAGGCGTGGTACCGATCTCCAGTTCGTTTGATCGTTCTTTATGGCGATTCAGGAATAACTGTAGCAATGTCTGATTGGCTTTCTTTGGTAGAATCGAGCCGTTTCCTACAATTCTGCGACAAGTCTCGGGGAATAAACCGATGAGGACAGCTAGGTTGATGCCGCCGGTGATGGCTAGGAACCAGAAGATATTTCGCCACCCAAGATACTGTGCGATGGCTCCCCCGATTACAGGCCCTATGCTAGGACCCAGTATCGTGGGAAGAGCGAGGAATGCGGCGTACTGGCCACGTTCCGCGCTGGTGCTGATGTCAGCCACAACACCCTGACAGAGTGCCTGTGTAGACGAGATGGTGATTGACTGCACAGAGCGCAAACCTAAGAGGCTACCGTAAGCGTCGGTCAAGGCGAGTGCTACGTCGACGGCGATATAAAGAATGAAGCAAATGATGTAGACCGGTCGTCTACCCATAGCATCCGCGTAGCCACCGATGAATATTGGCGTAACACCCTGGAATATCATGTAACTAGTAACGGTAAGATTGATCTTCTTGGTCGAGGTGTGCAAGTCATGGGCGGCATTATTGAGCGCCGGTAAGTATATCTGCGCCGTCCATGATGCGAACAATCCGCTAAACGCAGCGCTGATGACGAGAAGCCTTTTCTCCCGTGAAGTGTACACAGAATGCGGCGGTGGTATGACGACTGTGTCTGATTGCGACGACTCCTTGTTGGGAACAATGCTGTGGGTGTTAACAGCTATAGTGTTGTTGCTAGCGTCACTCTGCCTTTGAGTTGATAGCTCAGTGGCTTGCACCAACGTCGAGTCCTTCTCGTTAGAAACGGTCTGCTGGTCAGGCGCCATTGGCTGGAATGCTAGTTGAGGAACCCCTAGGAGGTATTCGGGGGATACCAGTAGTAGGGCTCAGCAAAAAGGAAGTGACAATACGTTAGAAAAGGTCTTTCTAGAAGGGTAAGTTGCTAATAGAACACCCAAGATTAAGACATTAACTTCTTCGCTACAATGGTTGAAGACCGCATTCGGCACTTGGCTTCAAAATTGCTGACTTGCACTGCTCGCAAAACACCAGTCAGCTACTACATAGGGTCGTAGACCATAGTATTGCAAGAGAGATTTTGCCTTTCTTTCAACCGGGTCCAGAACACCTTTACCATTTGTCAGGATGCGTTTTGTTCCAGCAGATATGGATCCATCGGGGCAATTCGCATGGACTCAAGGCGAGACAAGGCCAGCACACTAGAATGGGCGAATCCACCGCGGAAAATAAAAATTTAGCAAGCTGACAGCGGGCTAGTTACCGGTGATTAACGTAGGCATGTCTCGCCTGGGTCCGGAAGTGAACTGGGTCTCTCCCAAAAGCGCATGATCTCCGAAAGGATCGATCGAAAGCGAACAAACCCCTTCCACAGCCTGCACAGGGCCTTCTGGCCAAGATGATTTATCGGCGATAACTGGAATAAGACGTGAGTACATGGGAGAAGGCCCGCAAAGTATGTATAACAGAGATCTTAAGATCGAGTGAGACCTATATATCGAATGACCTTGCAATAACGGCGTAGAATTCTAGAACAACCAAAGGAGGGGGGCCGAAAGGGCTTCATAACACAGACCTCAGACTGGACCCAGGATTAAAGGAATGAAGGAGCATGCGGGTTGAAGCTAGCCATAATTATAAGCGAGCGGCTTTCGGAGAGATAAGCCGCATCTGGATCTTTATAGGATGGGGGGATGACGATACAACGTGTCAGAGGAGATTCGCCAATCACAGTTGCTACCATTTATTGAGAGCAGGCCAAAACATGTACTAAGTAGGTTGTATTGAGGCGCTAGCAATTGCAACCACCCAGCATCTGTACTCGACATACCGGTCCTAATAATAAGGGCTGTAAGATTGATGTTGGGTATGGAATTTACTTTGACTCCGATCTCTACCATGGGTAAGTTGCTCATAATTACCCCATATGTGATATCCCCCCAAGCGGATCCGTTGTCGTGCCCGAATGGACAAATACGACGCTCTGATAGCTGGATAAGAGTAGCTTGCATCGATATTTCACCAGGTTTACTCTTCTCTCTCGCTTAACTGAGCTGTCAAAGCTACATATACTGGTACCCCAGCAGGTCGGACGTCAAGACACCATGGTACCTCAAACGTCGCAGGGATCCTTGTTAGTATCCTTGCATAGCCGTACCAATTATGTCCTCAAAGCCTTAGCGTAGGTGGGCAAGGCGTGGCGTCTCGGTTGACGGGCTGCATACCACTAAGTACGTTGGAGTATCCAGTACATATTACATCTCTTACAACTGAAGGGCGTTGAACTTGCTAAGTGACGCCTCAGTAGTCGACGGACAAAGCGTAGTAGGGAGATTTAGTATTTCATCATCTTCAAAGCTTTCGAGCCTCTAGAGACAAACTTAGCGTCATGCCGATCTCAACTATCACAGTACACTACAGAGCTGAGCTACAGTAGATAAACGGTAGGATCCTAGCTTCCTACCTTAGTACATGGATTTATACCCTCCTATACATGTGCTCGGTTTAATCTACCGAAGATCGCTCGACGTAAGTTGATATAGGGCGTCGAGTTAATAGCTACGCTCTTAGCTTCACTGTATTCTAGGCGATATTATATATAAACAGCTTTATAAACTATTTACCCCTGAAATACTCATTCAAAACACTTGCGCAAGGACAAAAAGTCTTGGAGAAAACGCTAAGTATTATAGTGCAAAAGAAATTTCATTTGGTTTCGGAAAGAATGGCCGGTGATTGACTGGAAGAGCCTCAATTCGCCAGAGGTGTGACATACTTCTGTAATGGCCTCCATAGCTTGACCGGTTGGGCTAAGTTGCACCTGTTAGTGATTCTGCTCACATGTTGGAAAGAATATATGGTAGAGGAAGCTTACTAAGACTCTCGCGCCAGTGAGCTAATGCACCAGCGCATCTAGAAAGCACCGTGATTGCTATGATCATCTCCGGATCAAAGCCCCTGATGGTAAGTCAGCATGGTAGCTCACTGCGACCTTATGAGCAACTTACATGGCTGTGTAAAGGAAGCATCCCATTAAGTCCGCATTTGCTTTCAAGTTCCTCTCAATAAAATAGGGGTCTTGACTAGCATATTTGTCGATAGCTAAAGAGACCTGAATGAGTGGATTCGCCTCAAGTTCTTCCTTGTATTTGCCCATGAGTTCCTCGATAAGGGATAAGCGAGGATCCCTCGTCTTATAGATACGGTGGCCGTATCCAAAGAGTCTCCCCTTGCCCCTCTTAACGCCTTCGATAAAGTAGGGCACACGTTCTGGAATGCCGATAGTCGCCAATGCCTCATACGCAAGGTCAATGGCACCACCATGCAATGGACCGTAGCCGCAGATAATCCCAGACATGGCAGCCGAGACCGGGTCTATAAGAGTAGAACCAGCGTGCAACACAGCGGCTGTGGAGTTGGTGATCTCATGGTCTGCATACAAGATCCAGAGCTTGTTCAAGCATTCCTCAACTTTGGGATTCTCCTGAGAGACACCCATCATCCACAGGAGGTTACCAAGCAACGACCTACTTGGTTCCGGAGGAGTGAATTTCCTATCATTTTTGTGACAATATATAAGCGCTATCGTCGCAGCCAGATACCCAACAGTTCGCACAAGCGCTGCATCAGCAACGTCTAGGCGACCTTGGAACATAGCCTTTTGTGTATGACGCGTGGCGCAAACAGTCTCGTCAGCAGCCGCAAAAGCGCTCATACCTGCGAGCATCATCGGCATTGTTTCAGCATCGCGACTTGGCCCAATATTAGTCTCGTAAACATGATACTTGGACAATGGAGTTCGGGACTCATTACGTACGGAAATGCTGATATTACTTTGGTAACGCTTTCGGGAGGGTTCATAGCGTGTGCCATGCCAGCTCGGACGTGGTCTTTTTCTGCCTGAGAGGGCAGGTGACCCCAGACGAGAAGGTGCATGACGTCTTCGTAGACATAGTCGTGGAACAATTGCTGGATATTGAGGTCTCTAAACCGAATTATGCCTCGATGTCCATCACTGCAATATAGAATGATCAGTTTCGAATGTTGTGTTATACGTTAGATGTGACCTACATGAATGTGATGCTAGACTCAACGCAAGCAGTATTTTGGTAGCCAGCATCAAGAATACGAAGCCCCCGAAGGGCCTGTGGCTCATTCTCGACGTTGCCTAAATGCTCAAACTCGGGAACATTGATTTTGCTAATGTCGGTAGCTCGGATATATCCGTCGTCAATTGGGATGGTGTAAGACTTTCCCGTGCGGGAGTCGAGCACCTCGAGGTGTGCCATGATAACGCTGGGGGCCTGAGACGCAGAAACTCACGGGAATGATGTGAATGATTGACCAAAGACAGGACTGAGACAGAGTTTGAGAGTACAGCTGGAAACGAATGATTTGAATGTATTCGCCCTATCCTTTGATATCTGAAATAACTTTATCGTGCGAGAGCAACCATATCTAGATCTCATCCTCGGTAGGTGCCGAGTTCATCTAGATCATCTAGACTGCAACCCTAATCCGGAAATCCTTCAATCCTGCATTCCAGCAATCCTTTGATGTCTGAAACCTGGGTGCGGCGATGGTGTGGATGTCATGTTCTAGGCGGCTCAGGGTGCATATATCACATGCATGACGACAATAGTCTCGTACGACGTCTGAGCCGCGAGGGTCCGATGAATATAGAATTGTTTTACGGATAAATTCATATAGCCTCATCGTCCCTTGCCTTGCCAGTAAGTTTTACACTCACCACATTACTCCTAACTTGATCGTTTCTTGCGCCACTAAGCTTCTCTGCCCGAGTCACTGAATCATGGCTGCTGCTGTCTTATCTACTTCCGGCCTTATTGGCATGTGGAATGGGACCAAAGATGGCAAAGAGGACGGTTACGTCGACTGGGCTACCGGCAAGACTAATGTGAACAACCCAAAAGAGGTCAAAATAGAGGTCCAAGACATCAGAACGCTCAGCCCTCAGCCAACTTTTGAGTCTGATGGCTATGGGCTTGTGAAGCACGAAACCTCCTTGACCGCTGAACAGTTCCTGGCAGGCGCCACCCCTGAAGGTAAGATCCGACCATGGGGATATATCGCCGACTTACGGTATCTAACCCACTCCAGGTAAGGCGCTGATTGAGGACGTCTACTTCAAGGAAGTGGCCGAGCTGGTCAAGAAGGTGACTGGCTCCCAAGATGTGCTCCCTTATGTCTTCCGCATCCGCCAGAACAACATGCGCCCTGGGACTTTCTCAACCGAGAAGCTCTCCCACACGGCGCTCCCTGTTGCACACGTTGATCGAGACGACGTGACAGGCGAAACTGGGATGCGAGAGCTTTTGAGTGACCGAGCAGAAGGACTGCTCAAAAAGGGTGTGCGCTATGCGCAAGTCAACGTCTGGAGAACTATTGGCGAGCCCATTCAACGATGGCCGCTGTGCTTTGTCAACCACAGATCCGTCCCCAACTGGACTTACGCCACGCACATGGCCAAAGTTTTCCCGGAAAATGACCCTCGGGTGGCGATCCGGGGCGAGAAAAGTCATGATAGTGTCCTCAAGCATGACCCCAAGTACGTGGCAAAATCTACAGCAACCATCGGGAGACTAATTTGATATATAGTTACAAGTACCATTATGCCAGCGCTCTTGACGTCAACGAGGCCCTGGTATTCTCGTCGTTTGATTCCGATATCAGCAAGGTCATCCCGCACGGGGCTTTTTGGGACGAATCGAGCCTAGAGGATGCGCCTACTAGGCGATCAATTGAAGTTCGTTGTTGGGTAGTCTTCGAGTAATGTCCATAAAGCTGTTGGGATTGTATATGCCATAGGTTGTAACTGATAATAAGATATCGATTGTTCCGCTCATGGGATCGTCGGTGTGGGAAGAAAATCTTGATTCGGCGCGACAAAGCTGAAAGGGACACATTAGGCGACCTACCTAATGGCGATCTGTAGCCGATCGTCATGAAATGTTGCCCAATGGGTATGGCAACCCCAGCCCGGACCGGACCGTACTACCGCTGGGTCCGCCAGGACCGTAGAGTAACTTGCTTTATCTACCGGTAGTCCTCTAGGTAGGTAGTCCAGGCTAAGTGTACTCCGTGTCGGGCGGATTTGAGGCTGACTAAAAATGTACCCTTGTGATTTACCTTATCATACCGGTAATCCTCGTGCTGTACACGAAGATGATCCGTGATTGGGCGTGACGAGGAGCTATGGTAGTACTCGAGGCGTTGATACCAACATCATGCTGAATCCAAAACTGCTACGGTACGTTAATATTTGTCCTTGGCAGATGCAACCCGGACACACCATTTTTACTAAGTGTGGCGACATGAGCCCAATGGTCGACATCCTGAGTAACTGTCACATATCATAGGATGCACGTCGTGACCCTGGCTTGACGCTTCGCTCTATTTGGGCGGATTCCAACGTTGAATACGGAGTAGGATATCCTCACTCCTTATCTTCCGCTGGCCGCTGCAGGGGGCGAAACCGTCGCATGTACCTAGTAAGTACGTTTGCATGTTTGGGTAGCATTTGGACAGGGTAGAGGCCAATACCTTCAGCCCCGAATCTAATCTAAGCGATCTGACAGCCAAGCATGTCACTATCGAGTATACCCAGCCGGGACGCTCAATAAACAACTGGCGTGACTGACGTAGACTGGGCGAATGAGCACGAGTCCTATGCTACAATATTTGGCTACGTAGTAGTTGGCTGCAATGTGAGTTCATGCCTTGGCCGTTGTTAGCTGCTTGCGCACGCATGTCTCAGTCCGGACATCCGGTCTACGGTAGGGCCCTGTGATGCAACAGTCACGACAAATCCCATTTCTGCTGCTTCGTGAAAAGTAGTGCCGTAGAGACCCGGTCGGAATATCTCCGCTTGCATATCACCTTGCGCCGGTCGTGAACCCCCATCTTATCTTAGCCGATCTAAGGTAATTTACCCAGCATACTAACAAACGCAACCATCCTGAAACGGCGCCGAGCCCTGTGCTCTCCTTGTTGTGCCTCTGTGCCCACTGCCTATTGAGGTAGTGTGGGACTCGATAGTCGAGTTTACCTATCCGCTTTACTGCGTACTATCGTGTCAAACCCCCGTGTCGTCCACCGCGCATGTCGCCATGTAGTCCCACATCATGGTGGATGACTTTGCCTGTATTTGGTCTTGGGTCATGGAGGTCGCAGCTGCTGCCGCTACGGCGGCCGCTCGAGGATTCTCCAGCACTGCCAAACGGCTGGGGCGTGGGCGGCCGTTGGAATATCGTCGGATTTTGTTGCAGCTCTGTTTGGCTATGTGTGTGTCTCTGGCGGAGCTCCGTGTGAAGATTGCGCCACATAAGGGGCAGGTACACTTATTGCTAGCGCCAGATTTCTCTTTTATATGCCTCATGAGATTGCTCTTAGATGAAAATTCCCGACCATTGCATCCGTGTTCCCAACAGCGTGGTTTTTCGTCACGATCCCCTAATTTCTCATTGCTCGGCGCGTCTGCCAGGTCTAACACGGCCATCGGCTGACTTAATGACACAGGACACGGATGAGATGATATATAACTGCCCGAAGGCTGTTGGCGTGCAGCCATCGGAGTGTGTAGTGTATGAGAGCCATGGGATAGGCCGCTAGGAGCACTGAGACTATCAATTTCGAGAAGACTTCTGCATGTCAGCTCGCTGCTATTTCGTCTTCAGTAGGTTATTGACTTACCTTCGAGAGAGATGTTCGTTATTGAAACCAGAGGGCCCACCAAATACCAGAAACTCATCTACCAAGCCAGTGAACGTAGCCGAGGGTGCTGCATGTTCAAGAGTTTCCCCCGGGTCTCCCAGGTGGAAGGGATTCTGCGATAGTCTATAATCCATGCGCTATGGCATGCCTAGTAGCCGACTGAATCTAGTCGTGTTGAAAAAACCTGTTTGCTAAAGTAGAACCAAGAATGTCCCACCTAGTAACGTTTTCAGGCTTAAGAAGTAACGAAATCAACAAATGGATGATAGAAACGGATACGCCGGGACATACCGTCTGGAAAGCTTTCCGGCACAATAAGATCACTCCACCGTTCTTAAAGACAAGTTCGTTCCAGACATTGTGATGCTAGACTCGCCCGAATTAGCTCGAGCTTTCCAATCATGACGCGCCGACGACTCTAGAACAGGAGTAGAGCTGATTCCCATATTGACAAATCCGGTTACCATCTAGCCCCAAGGGTCGATCCCCGGTGAGACGGCTCAATTTTGATTGAGGCGGACTGGGGGAGCGTATTGGTTACAGCATGTATGCGAAAGAGTTTGAAGCTGCCTTAACAGGATGGGTCGTATTTAGCTATACAACGCAGATGCAAGAAACCTTGCACATGCAGCCAGTAACATGTCCTCGTTTGGATTTATATGAGCCAAGGCAGCGTGGAAAGGTAGGGTGCCCAGTGGCTCCACGTGACCGTCGTGCAGGCCATATACCGCTGGGATTCCCGTTCGGAACGGCGCCTAGAGGCTAGATCAACTCCCAGAGAGTCTAGGACGTCGGAAGTGGGGATATGCCCACGGATGTTCTTGGCTCTGCCCATCGTCGTCGTCGTTATGCGCGGCTGGTTCAGCAGGTATCCGCGTATCTCGTGCTAAACCGCGAGCCCGAGAGCTACTCGGGAGTTGCATTGAAATCTTCTCCTAGGCTTATTGGTTGTCATTGGAACGTTACTTCTTGTGAAGGAAAAATGAGGGAAAAATAAAAAGCCTTTCTATGCGCTAAGTTCTTTTCTTAGAAAGTCAAACCCTGCCCAAGTTCGGCATAATGGACAGATGCTATATGTTATTGCGTATTTGCACTTCACTGTTATCAGTTCCAAGGACGTGCCCAGGGACCCCATTCCAGTTCTAATACATACAAGGGACAACAGCTGGCAATCTATTGCTGATAACGTCATCGATGCCTATGATCTTGAATAGGCAGTTGTGTCACATCAACATTACCTCTAGTCTACAGTAGCACATAATGAAAGGGGCCCGGAGAGTCCCCAGGACCGATGGAGTATATTATAGTGTTATTGATAGGAATATATTGATGCGATGGCGTGATGATGCCAAGGGTCCAAATACGCCCCCGCTAACTGCCAAGCAGAGTATTCTGAGATCTGAGATCTCTGCGGTTGGGATTGTTGGCTTTCAATATGCACCCAGGTCCCAGGCCTCCAGTGAGCTTCCCCTCAGCATTCAAGCCGCTTATATATTCCTATTTTTATCATACTATCTGCATTTTACGTATATTTCAAGGCGACTTACTATGTCCACTAGAGACCATGTTTCTATTTCAGATTACAATCCACGAAGGGAGGGTGCGCTCGAAACGGATTTGATTTCCTCCCAAGAAACCCTCGTCATACGGGGCGTAACGACCATGTCTAAAATCACTCCCGCGCCCGAATGAAACTGATCTGTATATCATGTGCTAGAATAAACATGAAAGAGAAATGGATGCCTAAGAATCTTTAGCCTCATTCCATCTCTAGGTAAGAAATTCACATCAAGGCTGTGAGCACCTAGTTCGTTACCTTCTACCTAACCCCCGGCGCCCAAAGCTGCCGGCCACAAATACTCTACTAGTCCTTTTCTCACAAGTAGTACCTCAATGTACGACAGATTAATGGATCCCCCTTATTCGCTCTGAAGAGCTTACGAGGGGCTATTACTAGGCATTATCATTGGTGATTAGGAGGCTGGATATAGGGCGGAGGTGCCCGGATGGACTACACTTTAGTCGCAATACCGAAGTAAACTATTGACGCATGCATATACCTAGAATATGTTGATGATAACTGACAGTGTCATAGCGTAGCCCGCCAAACTAAATCATACCAGGTCGGGAGACTGACCATGCCACCAAGGAGCAACCAGGTCTATCTATACCTGCGACAGCATGTTCGAGCAAGGTCGCTTCTAAGAGATGAGAACTCGCTCGCGGCGCTGTTGCTCTTGAACATTTCATGACGTAGAAGCATCATGAAAGTAGAGGAGCTTTTTGTAATGTCTCATTGTAATTCTTTTGTATTCGTTGTCGTCTCTAACAAAGTCTAATTACCTTCCAGGCACTTCGCCCATCTCTCCAGCTCAATCCACTGAAGCGTTTTATGCCCCCTTTTGGCATGTCTGGGGAATACGGGTTACCTAATTGGGGAATTTCTACTCCTATTACTACTATAAACTCCCGAAACACTTTCCTTTCACCATAAATGACAACCAATGACTCTAGAGTATTGAATATAAAACTTCCTCAACGGTCACTCTTCTTATCGTGCGCTTCTTGCTATAAGTTTCTCGCTAAACGTTGGGCCCATCTCGCCAGTGCATCCCCTAGATATCCTGCTTTACCACACAACTCTAAATAAAATAATTGATAAAGTCAACACTAGTTTTATTACTCAAGGTCGCGTTGTCGTATTCGCCTTCATTGTCTGGCTAAGAGACCATTTCGGGTTATTATTCGATGAGCTCAGGAGCTTCTAATATACGGCCATGGAATGCCGAAGTTTGCCGCTCCATTGTAAACATTTGGACACTTGAATAGTAGAATAGATTATTCAGTCGTCTCTGAATTGTTAATGAGGCCATACATGTCTAAGAGGCGTCAGGGCTGAAGAGTTATGAGGGGTCATAGGAGACAATTAAGTATTAACTATGTGGCGATCTCAGGCAACCTTACCATGGCAATGTTCCTAGCGATTAACTATTAATCGTCAAGTTTACCTAGATACAATACAAAAATTCATCGAAATACGTCATTCCCTATTTGGAACATTAAGACTTGATGCATTGAAGTCTGGGAAAAGAGTGGTTTAGTAGTCTTCCCCGATATCATAGATGTAGTATATCTCATAAGACATAGCATGGCTGTTTGACTCTCTAAAGCCAGTTGCACCATGTCCCTTGACGGAACGACAACCCCAAAGTCTCTGATGCCTCTGATTTCAAACAATACCGGTTATGTGTTACCATACTGAACTTGAGACATGGTGGACTGTTAAAACCCGATCTTTTCTATATCACTGGAACTAAAGAGTGCTGAGATAGAATGCCTCGGGTATGGTCATCGGAGACGCTGAAGGCCCCAGCAAGCACCAAATCACATCCCTATTTTTATCCCGACCACTACCTTGATGAATTCGATACAAAAAAGCGGCCCCCAACAGGTAGATTATGGAAACTTTGAAGCGGAGGAGGCGGTGTGGAATAACATACCCTCAACGACGAGGCCATTTGCCAGCGCCGACTTCCTTCGGTAATAAGTGTTAGAACTAGATGGAAAAGTATATACTGACATTATAATAAAATTATAAGCTTCCTTACGTTAGCTGACCTCGTAGAAGCCTGGTAGACACGGACCCGGCCCTTATAATTTCCCAAGACCACTAGCGTGCCTCAATCTAATGAATGTTGAATAACTGAGTATTAGAAAACCGAGACATACGATATTAGAGATCAGAAGTCTCCGTTCAGTGAATGCCTTTGCGTAAATCTCCTGTGCAAAACCTCGAGCGATCTGATTTAACCTTAGTAATTAGTAGTCTAGGGCGAATTCTTGGAACCCATTGAGACTTATTTTTCCCCAAGTGTAGTATTAATAAGTGGGTTTTATGAAAGCATTACTAGAATAGCTAGATTAGGATTATCTTTCAAGCAAGGTTTGTCGTAGCTAGTCCTTATGTAAGAATACATACGTCAGTCGTCTCTCATCAGCAGAAGTAATTATACGTGACCTAGATCGTTATATTTCCCATGACCATGTTCTAGCACTCGCCCCCCTCCTTGCCCCAGTTATTATCTATCTTTATTCATTGTCTAAATTTGGTGTTGATTACTTTGAAGGGCATGAAAGGACACCTATCATGACAAACTTACCGGGTGCCATAGGGTTGAGACGCATGGTCTTCCAACACTTCCAGGAACACCAAAGAGTGTTCTTTGAACAATTATACAAGAAATTTCGTATGTGGGACACATTATATATTATTCATCTAGTTTCTCTTGCTCGACCTCGGACACATCAGTATGACTATTGACTACAATATAAAGACCATCTTTTAGTTCAGATCCTTAATTTTTTTTATTCCTCAGTGAAAGGCTAGATGTCATCGAGCGTTAGTATAGTCAAGGCCACTCGATCATAAGGAAAGATTTCCCTCATACAAAGAAGTTCTGAAGGCAGAGCTTGCACAGTGCCTCTAATCAAGGTTCAGGAGGTTCTCACCTAATCATTGGCCACTAGATGAAAAAGTATATCCCGCTCGATGTTGGCGCATAGTCTAATGAGGGCTAGCTATGTTACGCAACACATTGTCTAGCACTATTTATATCTCAGTGTAAAATCCCGCACTCTCGAAGGAATTCCAAGCTGTATTAAGCTATTGAGAAACAAGCGGGTCATCTAGTAACACATCTTTCTTCTTTTCAGCTTGGCTGTTTTTAGGGTTCTCGTTGGCGTTCGATACGCTCAATAAACCTCTGGCTGAAGCCAGTCGTCTCCGCCTGTTCTCGTTCAAAGACGGATTAGTTAATCGAGACCGCCGCCAATGCGCTTTAACTGGCCTGTGGTCCCCGTCGTACTCCAAGTATCGCCACGTCGATGATGACAAAGGCTAGAAGTGTATTACACTTTTGGGTTGAAGGTAGCATTATACTGGAAACAGTATAAACTCCATACTATAGGGACCAAACGAGGTATATATTGTAGAATCTATTAATACAATTGATTTGTAAAATCTTGTGGACCCGGTCACGGCCTGATGCGTCTGCGGCTGGGCGAAGTATCATGTCGTGTACGATAACTGCAGGGTCGACTGCATTAATGGCATGGTCTATTTCCTGATATAGGATATACTGGTCTTTCCTTGTCTGCGGTGAAATATAGAACTGCATTCACTTCTCCTATTGGGCTAATACCGTTGATCTCCGAGAGGATTAAGGCTGGCCCTATTGTCCTTCCCAAATCCATAGTGTATTATATGTAGGCAGGAGCATGTAATATCTTGAGTTGTAGGTGGGCTCTTTCGCGCGTAAGAAGAGACACGTGCTAGTCGAGACGTTGTTTGGAAAATGACGTGAGTTGTATTTAGAGACGTGGATACTGCTCAATGATAGCATGGGCTGTTGCGATTGTTATGCTCGAAAACCCTAGTTTACTATTGACCATGAATGCGATATTGTTCTTTTCGCCCGTGGATGTCCAATGTACACAGATGCTAGGTACCGGAACAAGGATGGGTGCAAGGAGTACGAGACAAGTCTATAAATCCAAGCCTAATTTGCGTCACGGGCTGCTTTTACCGGAGAAACTTCGATATACTTGTACGAGTGCATGGGAGTGAAAAGCGAAGAACTGGGAGGAGAGAGTAAAAGAGCTAAAGAAACTGCACGAGTAAGCCTGAAGAATGCCGTAGCTTACTAGTATTTCAAGACGTGCGAGGCAGGAAAGTCAAAGTAGCTAAGCATAAAATTGTATTCAAGTTTTTATGTGTTCATTATTAACCCCTTGTTACGGCCTTGCTTTACCTACTCCTACATAATCTACCCTGTGCATCCTCGTTCCAAGTCTCGCTTCCAACAGCCTGTGCGGCATACAAAAGGCTTTTAGGGTCGTACTTATTCTTGATGTCTGATAGGCGTTGGTAATTTGACCCGAAGAACGCATCCTGCCAGTCCACCTGGTTCATGTTTGCCTCGTTAAGATATGAGCCGGAGCCTGGCGTGATTCCTATTAGGCGAGGGATGAGATCATTAGCGATGACGCCCTCGCGACGCTCCATCTCGGTGCGGGGAACAGTCCAGTCCCAACCAGCTGAGAGAATGAGCTGAATAGCCGTCTTACGCCACGCGGGGAGTACTGCATTATCAGACACCCGTGACACTGACGGCGATCCGACGTTCAGAGACTGCATTAGTATCGCGTACTCGCTGCCGCTCGCCGTGTCACGGAGGATCTGAGTCAAGTTATCGTTGCCTTCCGTGTCAAGGAGGAGTGTTCGTGGAATTAATCGCCCTCCCAGGATTCCACTAGTTGTAAACGGGCCATCGGGAAATGGGCCATAGTCGCGGCGGAGGTGCTCGAGAAACGTGGCCGACTGATGAGTCGTGCAATTGTACGGAACCCCGAGAGAGTCTAGATCATCCAGGGCCGGTTGGAGGATAGCGCGCACCTCGTCAGCATCCCGGCCATCTGCGGCTATGTTATATACGCTGAAGGCGTTGTTTGTGAGGCTGTAGACTATTGTAGTGTTCCCTGCGTCTAGCATTTCAGGAAGTTTGCTGTTGAACAGCCCGACAGCGTGCCAGAATACATCAGTGCCGACTGTTTGGTTATCGAACGTGAGGTAACCGCCTCCAATAGGACCGTCGGCATGTAATCGCGTTGTCATACTGACCACTACACCGTAAGTGCCACCTCCACCTCCGCTCAGCGCCCAGTAAAGGTCAGAATTGTTTGTTGGGTTGGCTGTAAGGTGTTTGCCCTCAGCCGTAACTACTTCCCATTCTAGGATATTGTCCGCTGCCATGCCATATACGCTGCCCATCTGGGAGTGGCCTCCTCCCTGCGTGTAGCCCCCGACGATGCCTACTGAAGGACAATTGCCACCTGCAATGCGGTAGCCCTCAGTATCCGCAGTTTCATAGGCTTCCAGACCCAAGACTCCTGCTCCTAGTTTAATGGCCGGCCCCGTGTAATAACTACTCTGGTAATTATGGATGATGTCTCGGTCTTTCAAGTTTTTCATCCAGAGTGAAAGCGCTCCCGTTCCAGTAGATTTTCCTGTTGCACTAGAGACCAGTCAGTCAGCCTACCATTACCTTCAGTCTTGTCGGATTGGCCTGATGCGAAACAGAAAAAGGAGGTGTAATCTTCTGCAGACTCACTCATGTCCCGTATTTTTAATGACTAGCCTCACATTGTGGCTTTGGGAGAAACGAACGCCTGCGACAATATCGTCTACGCTCGTGACGTTGATTGAGTAAGTCGCGTAATCTCCGAGCTCACAAGGCTCAGACATTGGAGAGAATGGATTGCATGATTCCTGAAACCACCCGGGCATGATGGAAGCAGGAGCTTCAAAGCTGCGATGCGTAAATATTGTTAGAATTTTGAGGCATACAGTTTACAACATGCCGATTTCTTTTTTCTCTTCAGGAAAGATAGTCACATACTGCACCTCGGAGTAATCCCACAGCCCCTTGAGGATGTCGCACGCAGATTCATTCAACCGGGCGAACGATCCTTCGGAGTGACAGACGCTAGCTAAAGGGACTGTTGCAATAAGATTTCCGCCGATTGTCTTATTCAGGCTCGCCCATTGTGTCTGGTTGGGCCAGTTGGAGTCACCGGGTATGTTCCTGCAGTCTTGACCACACGCTGTCGTAGCGACCGACGCCAGCAAAAAGACAAGTGACCGCGACATGGCTGCAGGGACACTGGGGATTGGATGCTTGGGCTGGACAGCTGGGAGCTGAGCCCGGAGGATAGGGTAGTAGATGAGGAGAAAGAGCAACTTATAGGCATAGTGGCCATCTTTAAAAAAATACTAAAAATATCACACACATGGAACGACTACTAGGTAGGTACACTTATAGATACTAGGTACGGAGTATATCAGATGAGATCATAAACAAAAGAGACGATTGCGCTTCGTACTATGTAGTTGGTAGCGCATTGAAACACCGCGTGGCCGACACTGTATGATCCTGTACCCCGACCCGTATACTAACACCGGCCTGTACCACGACCTGTGCGGCGCTGATGTTATTGTACTCAGATTATACTGTGGTATTTGAACGTTTAAGGCAAAGTTCTGGAATCGGAGAATTGGCAAAATTGCAGTATCCCCCTGCTCACACACTGTGTACATCGTGGGATCACTCTCCGCATCGTCACCCTGCATTAGATTGGTTATACACTACAGGCGCCGCTGAAGATGCTGTTTGCTGCTCAGTGCCTGGCGAGCTTGTCTATACTACAGTCCTTGATCTATCTTAGGTTTCCTAGTCTACCTGTACTCCATCCTGTGCGCAAGGGATCTCCCAGTGGAGATGAAGTCGGCACCACTCAGTATCTCGAAGACGGGCAGGTCTACCTCGAAAATCTTACCCACCCAGTTGCGCAGATCGATGGCTGAAAGGGAATCGATGCCGTATGAATGCATGGCCTTGTGTTTGTCAATGCGAGCGGCGGGCGTCCCCAACATGGCAGACACGCGGTCGACCAGGGCCTGGCAAGCCACCTCGCCCGCTTCGCTTACTGCCCCTGCTGCCACGAGCCTGGCCACTGCTTCTCGCTCGCGGATAGGCTCGTCGGCCACGGGCGCCGCCGTCTTCGATCGGTCAGCGCGCTCGTGGCCTTGGTCTTGGCTTGAGTCTTGGCCGTGTGGCAGAGGAATGTGGTGCATATGACCCCATAACGGCTGCTGCATTGTCCAAGGGATCGCGACTTGACTGCCCTTCCAATACGCCGGTGGGCAGATCCCCGCAACGGTCTGACAGCCCTTGTCTTCAGCCGAAAACGTGGTGCTGGGGTCGCAGTAGATGTCCAGCAGCCCGCACACCTCCCGGGTCAGCAGCGGCACAAACTCTTTCGTTCGCTGCATTCCCGCGATGAAACTGCTAAGCCCGGTCAAGTAGCCTCCATCGACCACACCGCCAATGTCAAGTGCTGTTGCCCGTTGGCCGCATGCAACTCGGTATCGTGCCAGGGCATCTTGATACGTATTGCCCGCGTTATACCCGGCCAGAGACCCTGTCCCTAGAATGCCCATGACTGACGAGAGCATGATAAAGAAGTCAAGGCCGCTTGGAAGTTCCAGGTGGAGGTTCCAAGATGCCTGTACCTTTGGCGCCACCGCGGCCGTCCAGTCATCATAGGTCATCTTATGGAAGACGGATTCCTGCGAGCTTAGTTAGCCGCTTTCATTCGTAAGCTTGCTCGTCTGATCAAGCAATTATTCATTTGCCTCACCCTCATCACCATAGCAGCTTGAATACATCCCTTGATGGGGGGTAGTCTGCTCAGACAATCCGCTAGAACTGTTCTCAGCGAGGACCTGTCAGCCACATCGCAGCACGGAGCTTCGCAGCGGACTCGCTTTTGGGCAAGCTCCCTCATGAGACTGCGCGCCTCGGAAGTTCGAGGGCCGGACCGTGACAGTAAAATCAAATTTCGAGCACCTCGGCTGGCCAGCCATCGGGCGATTGCGCGACCCAGACCCCCCAGTCCGCCACAGACGATGAACGTGGCGTTTGCTACTAATTCGTAGCTTGGTCGGACAACCTTCCGAATCTGAGGTGGATCAGCACATTAAAGACAAGGGGATTGGTGTGGATTAGCTAGGGTTGGTTATGCTGCTTACTTCTACAGTGTCAGCATCATCCAGGTTCATGATTACAGGTTCTTCATCCTGCATGTTTCGCAAGCTTTCAACTGCACTACTCAGCTCTGAAGCAAGTAATTTGGAAGTATAAGGTTCGGAATCAAGTAGATCCGACAGAGAGGAGCTACATGCATACTCGAGCGATTCGCGACTTGGTATGTGAGTCTGCACTATTTCGTGATCCTGAAGCACAGATAAGGCGATTTTTGAGGATGCACAGCCGACAAGCTCGCCATAACCTGGCGATGTGGACAGATGACGCAGTACAACACATTTCCCCCCCGAAATCACGCATTGTGTTAGTAGAGGCTTTGTGCCTTTCGCATATGCTGAGAACAACAAGCCAAACCGATGTTTCCACTGAGACATCAACATCGGGCTATTTTCAAACCAAGAACTCGGCAAAATACGCTTCGTCGCAAGCCCGGTGGTCCTGGTGATCTGAAGACTTTCTTCTTCCGTGGTTGCCGTCGCCCAAAGATCGGTTACACCTATTTCAGCTGCGAGTTGAATAGCGCAACGCCCTATATGACTAGAGGCATTATAAACAAGAATAGACTCGCCCTGGTGAGCCTGTCCTACCTCAATTAACGCCTGAAATGCTATAAGTCTCGATGGTATATATCGACAGGCATCTGAGAACGTGACGTGCAGGGGTATCTTTGCCACTCTTTTAGATGATACACGGATCTGTGAGCTGAACGATCCTCCACGGACAACGAAAACGCGGTCCCCAATATGGAAGTTGCTCTCTGAACTTGCCCGGAGCACAACTCCTGCACAACCAGTCTGCCAGATAGGATCTTCCCCTGGCTGAACTCGAGATCGACCATGGGATCGGAGCGCAACGGCTTTGACTGCAACGTCTATTGTATCCCTCCCGGGTGAATCTGACAATGGGGCTGACGCAATGTAATACGGGACACCCCTCTCGCTCCACGCACCCGTCATCATCGTAAAAGGTATCTGACTACGAAGTGGGAGTGACGAGATTTCATAGGGGGCTAGCTTTGCATCCATGCTCGATTTAATGTGGTTTGCATCCACGAGACGACGTGTGTGTAGATACCCGTCGAACTCGACATATCCTTCCTCATAGCTTGTAGATGGCTTCCGAGAGACCATCTCTGATAGAACCAGAAGAACCAAGCGAGTTCTCTTACTATGGTCTTCTCCCGTGGCGTCCAGGGCCAATGTTACGAAATGGAGACTCGGATATTCAAGCCTGAAAGTCCGTGCTAGGCCATCTATCATACCGCATTCGGGGTTGGCATCTGGGCCACCGCCGGCGGAGACCCAGAGACAATTCTTGTATCCTTGTATGAGGTGTTGAAAACGAATCCAAGTTTCTTCTGTAAGAGCACCAAGAAAAGGAGCCCCATAATTGGCAACGAAGATCAAAAGGCCATTTGTCTCTCTGTCTTGTTGAGCAGTGAGATCAGTAAAATCAACGATATTGGTCTTCATCTTCCACTGTTCTTGCAGAACGGGGGCAATTTCGTCGGCGAGCAGCAGTTGCTGTGTTGAAGTGCGGTTCACTACGATAGTGGCATTTTGAGTCCATCGCGCCCGGATCCCACCGTCCAGCGTTTCAGAGGAAGCATCATCCACGGCCGTGGAAACTACCCACCCATAATGATGGGCCATGTCTTCGCTGAAATCTCGCAGCACCAGGTCCGTACCAGAGAAACCGACTTCCTTCAAAACAGTGTCCCAATCCTCGAGGGTAATACTTGGCGAGAGGACTCGATTGTCTTCAGACCCGAGCCACCAACCCGGAAATACACCAAAGACGAACCCTAGCGTCCATCCATCGGGTTTAAACGACTCCTGTATCACGAGTTTGCCCCCAGGCTTCATGGTACTTCGAAGACGGCGCAGAGTTTGCTTTAAATTGGTCGTGATATGGACGACACTAACCGCGAGGACAACATCGTACTCCGCCTCCCTGTATCCTTGCTCGGAAAAGTCGCGCTCGATATCAAGTGTTCCGAAAGTCATCTGGGATTCGTAAGCCTTGAATTCGTCTCTTGCGCTATCCAGGAACGCGGCAGATACATCCGTGAAGTCGTATCGGTTACACCGTAGAAACGATCCTGGTCCCGAATTGGCGCCTATTGTGTTGATTATTTTGCGAGTTCCCGCTCCCGTACCTGCGCCAACCTCCAGTATGTTCAAACCGGGCCGTTGATGGACAAGTAGGTCCATGTAGCTCGATATTTGAGCGGCACATCGGTAATTGGTGAGCTCTTCGTAGTAATCCTTCAATATATCATTCGCCATCAGCAATTCCAATGGATTAACCTCTCCTTTTAGCAAGGCTGCAAGGTTGCGAGCCACTGTGGCGTAGAGCCGGCCTACTGCGTTCGACTTTTCTATGCGGTCACAGAGTGCTCGGAAATATGACGAATCTACTGGCTGCGTCAAAAACTCCATACTAGCTTGACTACTAGTAGGGATCCTTTGACTGAGGTGATACTCAGCCCAGTGCCAATAAGACCTTGTCCAAATTTCGCTCTGGCTTAAATCGCTCGGTTTGACAGAGGCCCTCAATATAACGAGAGCCCCCTCAATGAGAGACTCCAAGTCCCCGAAGAACTGTAGAGGCTCCACCTCTTGTGCAGGGTGAAGCTCCTGCAACAAGGAATATACCTGTGATGAACTCAACTTGTCTAGAGCGATCTTGCAATCAATATTCATGCAAAATTGCCTCGGATTTGAGAGAGGAGGGGATACAGGGACGTCAGACAGGTTCGTGAGCTCGAGCCCTTCGTACCATAGCCTAATCTGACCCGAACTGTCATGGTCCAACGCTACAGCGTTACAAGAGAATCCACGCTCGCTGACACTGGCGATATCAGTAACGGCAGCTAAGCAGCTCCGCTTAGAGATTTCTAGGCCTTCATTCGACACCCAGAGGGCGTTAATGCGTGAAGGTACACTCGTAGCCATCTCGCGGGACCCGCCAGCAGTGAACGCAGTGAAGCATAAATGCATGATTGCATCTAGCAATATAGGGTGAACAATATGTCTCTGGGGCAGTTCGCGTTCCTCGTCGTCGGAAGCTCCAACTAGAATGATCTCCGCGGCTGCTTGTCCGGAATCACTGCAGCTCTGCTCTCGAACCACTTGAAAAAGGGGCCCGTAATCAAGGTCGTGTTCTCTCAGATACTGGTACATCGTGTCGCAGTTTACTCTTGTCTCACAGCTTTGACGCAGCAACGAGCACTGCTGGGCTATGGCGTTCCGCTGTTCTCGGCTTTGTTTGTTACCCCAGTCGTCTGTTTCGCAATGGAACTCCACTAATATCGACCCACGACAATTGAGAAGCCAATTTTCATGCTTGAAGGTTTGAATAGCAAATTCGAAGCTAAGATCATCTTTGTTCGTGGTAGATAACCTTTTAAGGGATGTCTGGACCTCTAGGGGTCCAGCAGACAGGTCCATGGGGGCCTCGATCCGTACATCTTGCAATGAGTATCCGTTCACAGCTCGGTCTGTATCCTGCGCCAACTGGCTCGCCGCTTCGATGGCCATTACTAACATACCCGCAGCTGGGTAAAGACGGACGCCATTGATAACATGTTGTTCGGCCCAAGGGAGATCCTCGACCCTCAGAAAGTGCCTCCAGCGAGCATCGTCCGGGTTCCAGTCTCGAGAGCGAACACCTACAAATTTGGACGGACCGTGTTCTCTTAATCTGTAGTTCCGGCTGAGCCTGCTTTCGTGCCAGTAGCTTTGAGAATGGTCGAAAGGATACTCCGGGAGATTGACAAGAAGCGCTCGGGAAGATTTCTGTCTGTCCGTTCCGAAAGGTTCATTCACCGCCCTCAAATTAACCGGGGTGCCTCTGACGTATAGTTGTCCCAGAGTCTTCAGAATTGTATCGGCAGCCGAAAGAGGTCTTTTGAGAACAGAGCTGTAAACGATAGAAACGCCTCGTGGGATCTTCTTCAGAATGTCCCGAATTGGGCTTTGTAATGTTGAGTGCGGTCCGATCTCTAAGAGCTCATTTACAACACACGCATGAACGTGGCTCAAGTCAAGTTTTTTAACGAGGTCGACGCTGGATTGAGCACACATGTTAGCAACAGCCTGAGAAAACCGTACTGTCGAAACCATGTTTAGGACCCAGTATAAAGGATCGGTTAGCTGCGCAACAGTAGCCCGCTTTCCTGTAACACTGGATACCATGGGAACTTTAGCTGCCTGCGTCCCGTTCAAGGTGCCGACCATAGTGGCATATTTGGCTGAGATAAATTCCATCTGTCGAGAGTGGTAGGCTAGCGGCACGCGAAGTTTCCGGACGAATAAACCCTCGTCCTTTAACTTTTCGTGGATTCTGTCAATGATATGATCTTCTCCTGCGATAGTTATATTATCGGGACTATTGACGCAAGCTATTGTCACCCCAAAAGCAAGCGAATCTTGTTTGAAGGTCGTAATAAGATCTTGTCCGCGTTGCTCAGAGATGCCAGCTGACATCATCGAGCCCTGTACGCTGGAAAGAGAAGCTTCAGCCAACTCTGAGCAACAGATTCCTCGGAAGTATGCTAGCTTCCATGCAGACTCGGCCGATATGTAGCCGCCGGCGTATCTAGAGTTCTCCTGTCAGTCCTGTATTATCAAAAGTAGGAGGGCTACATACGCAGCAGCAATCTCTCCGGAGGAATGCCCAACCACGGCGCAGGGGGCTACGTCGAATCGCCGTAGAAGATTCACAATGGCAATCTGCAAGACAGTGCAGAGGGTCTGGCTAAGCTCAGCATCGTCTAGATCTAACCCCTGATCTGTTCTCGACAGCACCTCTTTCGGTTGGGTTAGCCAGAAAACCCTTCCTCTAAAGGTTATGGTATTTAGTTCTATTCACGTACCAATTACAGACCAAATACATCCCAAGCTTTTCAAGAACTTGTTGGCGCGCAAGAGATCAGCTCTGAAGCTGGGAATCTGAATTAGCTCCCGCGCCATGCCAACCCACTGAGCACCTTGTCCGCTGAAAACGAATCCAATCCGAGGGGGATTCGCTGCATCGGCTCGATCCGGGACAGACATGCGCGACTCTAAGTCTTTCAGGTCAATTGGCGACTGAACTAAGGCGAAGGATCGCCATGGGAGGTGTGTCCGGTGACTATCGAGCGTATAGGCTAGATCTCCAAGCCACCTTTCCCAGCCCCGGCCAGCAAACAATTTGTGGTGATCCATGGCTTGATACAGCCTCGCGATTCGACGATTTCCATTCTCATCGGCACTTGTCCATACTAGAAGCTTCGGGAAATGCGTCGTTTCGTCTGCTTTCGCGACCCCATTTATTGGCGTATGTTCAAGACCCTCGACTTCGTGACGGGTTGGTACAAATGGGTTTGTGCAGTGTCGACCTGCTAAAGATCTTAGGTATAGATAATGGTAGGCATCGTCGAGGATAATGTGGCAGTTTGCACCACCGTAGCCAAATGAATTGACCGAGGCCCGTCGCAGGCCACTAGATGGCCAAGGATGACATCTATCAGGGAACTGAATTAGTTAGTGATTTCCCGCGGGTTTATCAAGAGATTTTCTCCATCCAAGCGAGACGACAGTTCCTCTTACTTTAAGGCCCCAGCTATGTGCGTCGATTTTGGGGTTTAGCTTCTCGAAATTCGCATTCGGTGGAATTATCCCCTTTTCCAGAACTAACACCGTCTTAATTACGCCGGCAAGGCCACTAGCACCCTCTAGGTGGCCAATATTGGATTTAACAGCACCGCTGTACCCCTAATTAGGTCTTCGGAGGAAGACTAAGCTGCAAAGGGGGGAGAAGACTTACACAAAGATCGGATCGGATGAAGAGCGAACATCTTCAAACGACGATGCAATAGCTCGAGCTTCGCAGGGGTCGCCAATAGCTGTGCCTGTGCCATGGGCCTCGAAGTACCGAGTTGGCTCCATAGAAAGACCGGCGCGTCGATAGCTTTCCCGTATCAGGCGTTCTTGCGACGGACTACTTGGCTGCGTGATTCCTGGGGTCCGGCCATCTTCGTTTGAGAGGGTTGAGCGAATGACCGCTCGGATTGTATTCCCATCCCGGATCGCGTCAGATACCCTCTTCAGGATTATGACACCGATCCCTTCCCCTCTGGCGTATCCATTTGCCCTATGATCGAAGGAATAACACCTGCTATCTGGTGAGAGGAAGTGAAGATTACTTAACCAAGTATAGGTCTCGGGAGAGAAAGTAAGATTGCACCCCGCTACCATGCTCTAGAGAATATTAGACTAAAACACTGCAAGTAAGATCATAATACACACCATGTTGCATGATCCAGTTTTCAAAGCCTGACATGCCATGTCGATTGCCATAGCGGAGCTCGAACACGCGGAATCAAGACCGATACTGGGACCTCTGAGATCGAAGAACCAACTAAGACGGTTGGCAAGCATACTGATGCCGAATCCAAGGCCGGCGTACGCTGGCGGGCATTCGGCATCTCGGTTGATTTGTATTCCGTAGTCTAAGCCGAATGAGCCGGTATATACGGATGTGGAAGAACCAGCTACGCTATCCATAGTGATGCCAGCTGCGTACTCGTGTCAGCAAAACAATGTCACCCCTGATAAGCTATGGATTCAAGCAGACCGTTTTCAAGGGCTCTAAAAGCGGTTTCCAACAGCCATCGTTGCATTGGATCTATCGAAGAAGCTTCCATAGAAGAGATGGAGAAGAAATTAGCATCAAATGTCGATAGGTCATCTTGTATGAAATGACCCCCTTGAACAGAAATCTAAGGATCGCCTATCAGCCTCATTCAGGTCACCTAGCCATTGAAAGGGGCCTACTGTATTCAAACCGCTCTTCTTTTGAAAAAAGCCCTTTCCATTGAATCTATTTGTTGGAAATGGAGTCGTAGCACAGCGTTTCTCTGCCATCATCTTCCAAAAGAGCTCCGAGGATACAGCATCTCCAGGAAACTTGAGCGAGAACCCACAGATGGCGATATCATTATCATTTTCTCCGACCTGGAATCTTCCAGCGAGATCTGTATAATCAGCCATTGCTGATATCTACTGTAATAAAAAAATAGCTAGCGGAATAAGCTGTATGAAAGTACACAGGAGGTTCTCTTGTCATGTGTATGAAGACGCAGTTTTTATATGCTGAGTAAGATGGTGTATGGAATATGATAATGTAATATTAGGGATTATGTGCCTAAACAGCTTGGGACATGCTTCCAATGTGGGGAGCTCAGAGCGTATATAGGCCATGCACACCTACACACAGATGCGCTTAGATAAAATGTATTCACATGTATAGGACACATATAAGACGCTTCCCTCCCTCTCCCTCAAGAACACGGCGTCGTACTGGGCTTCGAAAAGTATTACACAAGCGCCAGGATAGTGCATGAAATATCAATCGTGTGATATCATGAAGTTCCTTTGCCTTCATGGAAGCGGGACAAATAGCAGCGTGAGTATCTTATCACTGTGATGACATCCTGATATTAATCAAGCGCTCATACAGGTTATGCAATCCCAGATAGGTATACAACATGATGATGGGTCGCTAGAGGCATCTTCACTAACTACCGTGCCAGGACCATTAAGACATGAACTCGGAGAAGGCTACGAGTATGAATTCGTAGAAGCAACAATACGCTGCGCGCCTGCGAAAGGTATTATACTACCCTGGTGCTTTTATTGTACTAGGCAGCCTAGCAGATAGAGATGCTGATAACCTGGATTATGAAGGTGTCGAGGCCTTGTCGTCGCCTGGTCACAACTACTACGCCTTCTTCGACCCGGCGGATCTAGCCACCCTGCAGATCGCGATGGGTCAGTTAGATAGCTACATCTCGTCAGAAGGTCCCTTCGACGCCGTGTTGGGGTTCTCTGCGGGATGCGTGCTTGCGGCGCTGTATCTCTTACAGAAGCAGCAACAATCCCCCGCATTGCCGTTTAAGTGCGCCATCTTCCTATCGTGCGCAGAGATCCGGGAAGAGCTGAGGTACCTGGGCGCAGACGCCGTGTGCAACCCGATTCGGGTGCCGACGGCCCATATCTGGGGCTCAAATGACGCGACAGCCCCAAGTGGCGGTCAGGCTTTGAGTGAGATTTGCGACGCTGAGACGCGTCTGACTCTGATTCACGACGGCGGGCACGAAGTCCCCCGGGGCGACCACCTCACAGAGGCCTGCCATGTAATTCGACGAGTCTTGCAACAGGCGAAGCGTACAGCAGCCCAAACACAGGTGCCGTACACCTCGGCCAACTTGGCCACCCAGACCACCTAGGCCACCCATCCAAGCAATGGAAGCACGGGGATAGATAGCATGCAACGTCGGCCGGATGCAGAGTCCTTGCAGAGGGTACAGTAGAATTTGGTGCGGGTAGCTTGTGCAGTAGAAAAGCAACCGTCTGACGTCTCTCCGACGTCTCTCCATACGCACCCTGGCTGTCCCCCGCTTGTCCCATAGGCTGGAGCTGTGTTTTGACTATTACCTACACACCTATAAGACTACATATAAGTGTAGCACTTATAGTACCGAGTAGTTCAATATCCGCGGTCGTATCCTCCATTGGGTTCATGTTTCCTGTTTGGATGGAAGAGGAGCAAGTAGGGGCAGATAGGGGCAACAGTACCTTACTTACGTAGTATGTAGCATTCTGTAGAAGAAGAGGAAGCTTTGCACCGAGCTGCTGTGCGACGTGATGGCTCCTCACCCGTCGTGCCGGGCTGCTAATGTATATATACTGTGTTGGAAACAGGAGGCTACAATGTGGTACCTATGCCCTGTATAGTGGTTACTCCACAGCTATTTCTTACATATGTGTAGTGGCTGACAGTGGTTTGCACCGACCCCACCACCACAACTTCACAACCTACCTGACTACCTCTTATGTACGTAGTAGTAACTGCATTACGTTCACCAGGCAGGTAGAACTGACAAACAACTACAACGCGACATCACAGTTGCATACATGCGGGCAATACAGACATACCTACAGAGGGCCTTAGGTAGATACCTAGGTAGGTACATGTACGTCAAGTAAGTACCTATGTATACTCATTATATAATGTACAAACAGATACTACTACCTAATATATCATATCCGACAAGTACCCAAATAGGTACATACGTAGTACGCCTTTTAGTTCACCCTCCCATAACGCCTCAGACGAATGACCCGAGCTTACAACAGCCACTTCTTCCCTTCGTTTTTCTAGACGCCAATCGTTCACTCCATCTTTTCAATCCGTCAACCTAGGTAGCGACCAGGGTGCGCTTTTATCTCCACCATCATTCATCCGAACACTACCTATTAGCGACGCTGTGAGGCGCAAACGGTAGTAAGCAGGTCCCCAGACAATGGCCCAATTCAAGCTCGATGGAGTTGCTCTCGTGGTAGGGGTACGTGTGAAACAACAATCCTTCTAGGCACCTCGACGCGATGGTATCGAAACTGACGAGAGTGAGCCTCTGTGCGCGTAGGCGGCTGGTGGCATTGGACGCGAAGTTGTCTTCACGTTTGCCGAGGCCGGCGTCAAGGGCATTCTACTTGCCGACGTCAACGCAGAGGCCTCTGCGCAGGCTGCCGAGCAGTCCAAATCACTGGCCACCAACCCTGAGTACAAATGTCTGTCGACTCGAGTCGACGTGGTCGACGCTGAGTCGGTCGAGAAGATGGTCAACCTTGCAGTCGAGACCTTTGGCCGTGTTGACTACTGTATCAGCGCTTTCGGGGTATGGTCTTGCTCCTTAGTTCACCACATTTTGCTTTTGTGGCTCTGGGAGAGGAGTATGACTCTCTCAGCTAATCATGATTGTCTGCCTAGGTTGATGTTGCCGAATATGTCCCCTTTCAAAATACCACGCCCGAAGACTATGATCGTGTCCTCGGAATCAATACGAAGGGGCCATTCCTCGTCACCCGCGCCATCAGTAAAGTCATGCTAGCTCAAGATCCCGTCCAAGTCGACCTTGGACGTCTCGGAAAAAGAGATGCAGGCCGGGGCTCTATTGTGAACGTCTCCTCCGCTATGGCCCTGGTGGCTGTACCGGCGAAAGCCCCGTACACAACCTCCAAACATGCCGTTACTGGAGTGACAAAAGCTGCAGGTTAGTTCTAATTGCCCATCATAGCTGACGTTATACTTACCACAAATTCAAATAGCCATGGATCTCAAATCAGCAGGCATTCGTGTCAACCAAGTATGTCCAACGTGGGTTCGTACGCCTATGTTTGAGGAAGAGTGTCGCCGAATCCCTCAGACACCCGAAGTAATCAACAAGATATCCCCTATCAAGCGTGCGATCGAGCCAGATGAAGTCGCTGCGGCCTGTTTGTATCTCTGTAGCCCTAGCACAGTGGCTGTCAATGGTCTCACCCTTACCATGGACACAGGTCTTCTGGTTGGGCCTGTGATCGGTTAGGCTTTCTGAAAAAAGACCTGGGATATGTCAATGTCTTAGTCGGGGGGTAAACTGGGCGAAAACCACGTTAATTTCATGGTATCAGTAGTATTTATCTCGCCAACGTACGTAACACGAGTAACTGCATGCAATCCATTTTGCATGCCGAAGTAGGGCACGGTGGTTTGATCTTCAGAGGTGAGATTTGGGGAATAGGTGGCACTGGTTTGTCACGGATTATCCAAACAATCTCTATAGTGCTTCGAAACCCGGGTAGTGAGCACACAGCGTAGCAATTTACAACACCAGAGGGCACTACGTACATTTCTTTTATTACAATATACGCAATTGAAACCGCCGGCAGTATTTTCAAATAATTTCTCCTCTAAAAAAACCGAGACATTTGTCATAAATGGGCCTTGAAATGTGCATAAAGGAGAAACTACTCCAATAGGTAGTAATAAGCTACCCTGGTTACTTGAACCCCGTCGATGACCGTGGCTGCATCTCACCTCCCCAGCCATCCTTCAGCCGCCCTGGCCGGCCTGTAGAATGTGTAGCACAACTGATACAGTACCTCGAGTACTATGCCGATCTGCACAACTTATGTATCCTATGTACAGTATACCGGTGAGCCCTTGGCACTGACTAAGAATAGCGATGCAACCCACCCATCGGCAATTATCTCTCCTCTTCACAACAGGTTGGGGGTTATTGGAAAGCCCTTTCCCGTTACTACATGATGAAACTATCGTTGTATCGATCGAATAATCGAAGCCCATTCATAGACTCATAGACTATCAAGTACTCTCTCCAACTCTTTTAATTAAGTTGTGGGCTCCAACGCCGGATTAGTATCGACTGGGCACTTCTCAACCACAGTTCTCACTTTGCTCACCTCGGCGTTCCGTATTATCCCTCGGAGAAAAAATTATACGGTCGCAGCTTATTCATCGTGTCTTTTCACTGTCAAACATACGCATACACACAGCCTGCTGGCACGGCACACCGACCCCAAATGCGATGGCATCCTCAAGCGGCGATGATCGCGGCCCGGACCTTCGAAGCTACATAATCGTATTGTTAGTCGTGACATTCGCCGCGATTAGCCTGCGATTCTGGTCTCGAAGTCTGTCCGCACCACAGGCGAACCGCAAATCCCGATTTTGGTGGGATGATTGGGCAGCGTTGGCAGCCGTGGTAAGTTAGATTTAGCCTCGCGCCGTGCTTCGGGCAATAATGTATAGTATAACCGCCTCCCAAAACTAACGCGAGCTTATAGCCCATCATCGTCGCCGAGTTCTCGCTTATTTTCCACATGATAAGCCTAGGGCTTGGCCGCCACATCGACGGATTAACGAAGGAGCAAGTTGCCGGCAACCTACTCACCATATACATAGTGTATTTCGTCTACGACACGGCCTTATTCCTAACCAAGATGTCGGCGCTCCTATTCCTCAGCCGCGTCTTCCCCGTGTACGCCAACCACCCTTTGTTCAATTGGGGGCTATGGATTACCCACGGGCTCAACGTCTCGTGGCTGCTCGGCATCATCTTCGGCACCCTATTCATGTGCAACCCGGTCGCCAAAGGCTACAAGCCCGATTTGCCCGGCTATTGCAGCGACGTTGGCAAGCTATGGGTTGGCAGTGCGGTTCCTAGCGTCGTAATTGACCTCATTATTCTGCTTCTGCCGATGCCCAAGGTTTGGGGTCTGCAGATGAGCGGTGCGAGGAAGATTGGTATTACCATCGCCTTTGCACTGGGATATATGTATGTCTATGCATACTTCTCTAGGCTTGAACCTCTTTCCGACAGCCGCAAGACTCTAACGAAGTTTATCTAGCGTCATTATTGTCTCACTTGGACGGCTGATAACAGTCATCAAGTCTGCCCAAGCCCTGTCGCGGGATCTAACCTGTGAGTTATACCCCTATAACGAACTATTCCTGCCTCTTTCACTATTATAGCGAAAACCACCACGTGATGCGGTGTTGCAAAAAACCAGCTAACTGATTCCGCACAGACGAAGGCGTGCCGGCACTGTACTGGCTGTGCTCAGAGGCGCCCATCACACTCACAAGCATTTGCATCCCAGCTCTATTGCCTCTCTGGCGGCACCTAGCCACGCGAATCTTCGGGCCGATATCGACGAAGGTGTCAACCTTGGTGAGCTCGAACCGCACCCGCAGCGGCGCAAGCAGCAGGTTCCGCAAGAACAAGGTGGGCGACGCCTTCAACCTCACGTCGTTCGACGACCACGTGAGCACGCATTCCATCGAGAGCCGGAGCAAGATCCTCGTGGTCCCGCCCTCGCACCGGCAATATACGGCCCAGGTCCGCGGCGGAGCGGACGACAGCGACGGACAGGTGATCGCGCCTGTTCAGTCTATTTATGTGGCTAAGACCGTGGAGGTGGACAGCACGAATAGCAAATACGACGAAATTGCGCCATAGCGGCATTTTGGACTCATGTTCTCGGTATAATACCCGGGTTTTGACGAGGAGCAAGCAAGCGGGCATATATGGATGGCGTCAACATTATGTTCTTTCAAGTAATTACCACAGCAATAACATCGCAAGGCCAGTCATACGCTGGACTATTGTAGATGTGCTATTTGTATCTATATAACCTCCCTCCTGAGGTTATGCCAGCTATCATCGTTACGAAAACGGTTAAGGGGGCGTTATCTCTTTGTCAGTAACGTTACATATTTCTTGTGGGCTGAAGTTAAGTAGGCCAGTTATGAGAGAAGTGAGTACGTTTATAATGTATGCATTAATGTATCTACCTAATCATTGGATATGCATTAAACACCACCACCCACTCCGCAAGACATATCAAAGCACAACTACTCGTAGGATAGAGGGCTAATCTATGACGACAATCCACAAACTAGCAAGGCTTGCATTGTCTACTTCGGTGTAAGATCTAATTTTTCTCGCTTCATGAGCAGGGCCAAAATCAAGCCCACAGCAGCTCCTGCGACATTGAGATAGAATACTTCGCCGACGGTGCGAGCAATGGCATCGCGAATACGAGTGATGGCATCAGCATCGAGGCCGTCAAATAGTGCTGTATTAGCACTATCGATGGCAGCCATGATTTCCGGCCGTGGCTGGTTCGGGAGGATTATTGCTATCTTGTCTGTCGCACGGTTTAGGAAAACAGACGTAGCAATACCGAGGGATAACGCCAGTCCAGACATCTGCGCACAACTCAGGAATTGTGAGACCTCAGGAACTGATTTGGGAGCCACCTTGACCTGGGCCACAGTATATCCAAGTTGCACAACTGGGCCTACTCCCAGACCACCGATGATAGTCCAGCCGGCGATTGTACCAAACGGCGTTGTGTATTTTATAGTGGACAATAGTACGTTGCCGACTAACATTAACACGCTAGCTCCGGCAAACCAACCCATATAATACGGGAACTTGGCAAAGATTGGACCGGTGGTACCAATACTAACGATGATGGCGGCGACGTACGGAATTGTATATGCTCCGGATTTTAATGAGGACTGGGCGTAGATGAACTGGTAAAACAAGGGCAGCGAGTATACCGTGACAACAAGACTCGATATGGCGATCGAGGTCCAGAAAAACATAACTACCATCTCCCAATTACCGACGAACTGGACAGGGAAAATGCGGTCGACGGTCAGGAAGGAGAAGTACTGCTGCAGACTGAAGGCGGCCCATACGACAACTGTTACTACATATAATGTAATCATACGAGGGTCATCCCACGCATACAGAGCACCGCCGAACCCAAGGATCATAATGGTTGTAACGACACCACCTAAGAAGAGGATGGCTCCGACATAATCGTAACGTTTTAAACGACTCGCTATCGTGGATGAAGACCCCGGGGGTAAAACAGGCGGGATAAGGAGAACGCAAGATGGCGTGGCCACGGCTGCGATGACGATGTTGATGTAAAACGCCCATCGCCAGGTAGCCGAAGAATCAGCGAACGCACCGCCAATAATAGGCCCGAGAATTGTCCCAAGGCACCAAGCAACCCCCACGAGGTTCAAATAATGGGTTCGCTCCACGGGGGTCGTTATGGCCGACACGATGTTGATGGTGCCCACGTATATACCGGAACCACCGAAGCCAGCGAGTGCACGACCGACTACGACGATTTCGGCCGATTGCGCTGAGCCTATGACGGCGGAGCCGACTTCGAAAATCAACAAGGCGAGGAAGTAGAGTATTTTGTTATTGAATAATTTGTTCAACTTGCCCCTAATATCTGTTAGTCGTCATGGCATGGTACATTCGAGATGTGGCAGATGGGCATTAAAGTACATACCAGATGGGATTTGCGCCGACTTCCCCCAGGGGATACGATACGGAAAGCCAGGGAAGAAAGTCGATTCGATTGAAAGTCTCTACGATGCTAGGACGTACATTGGCCATCACCGTGTTATCAAGGGCGTATAGAAATGTCGATGATAGAAGCGACACTATGACAACAGCCCATTTGATGCCCGTCACGGACCTCTCATTTTTAGTTCCATCCTCAGCCCTGTTGCTGTCATCGGTCTGGTAGGGACTAGTAGGCTTCTCAGGGTCGCCATCGCCGCTAGGCGGCTCTGAGATTTCGGGAGGAGGCGGTTTCGCTTCCGAGTTCACGTTAGAAGATGACATTTGATGGGTAGTAGGTGTAGGCTGCGTTGGTGGCAAGGTTGATTATTAAACAACAATAAATAAAAAGTAGCTAGCCCGCGATATTTAGATGTTAGTGACACTGAAGCTAGACGTTGTAAGGAGCCGAGGCTGATACGAGACGGGTTGTTGGATTATACAATTAGAGGCATTCTAGCACTGCCGGTGTTTGTTTGTTCAGGCCACCGGATAGCTATCTACCTCCCTACCTAGGTATGCTACGTGTTTCGACACGGGAATAGTAGACTAAAACTCTATTAATGAATTTTCTCATTTTATGAATATTCTCCTTGAACACGTTTCATTAATTTCCCATGTTCAAGAGAGGTTCACTGCCATTTGGTGTTCCGATGTTGCACTTTCATCTACATACATACCAACAATAACACATCGAGTTGTATGCATCTACTTATATGTACCTCTAAGTATCCACTGCTGGTTGTGTAAGAGCGGGCTTTATTCACACTGTGCATGGGACCGGCAAATGGGGGACGCATTTTCATTGCCTAGCCCTACCGGACTTTCCGTCTAACGGCTTACCTACGTCCGCCAGGGGGAATCCCTACATCTGCCTAGATCTACCCGCCTCCCACACTCAGTAGTGATACTGCAAGGATTTATAATCCTGGATAATGATCTAATTATCACGTCAAGCAAAAAATAACTTTAAATATAGCTTTGGTAGCATTATGCAACCATTTTGATGTTTTAAGTAGAATTGAGGAAAACCTTTCAGTATTTGTAGGGGTAGAATGTGGATCTTTGAGAACCCATAGGCCCAAATAAGAATTGCACCCATGTCCTTCGGGACACAACCATAATTGGTACATATTAATAACACGTAGAGATCGTCGATAACTCATTTAGGTAGGTACGTAGTAGGCGATAGGCTATTCACTAGTGGAGAATAAGCGAAAATGACACTAGCGAAGTACCAAGCGTTAGCGTTTTGTCTGGCACATGTCGCATGTATGGTTCTTTCCATTGCCGATCCGTCAGCTCAGCGTCGCTTGCCAAGCCGCAGCCGCGGCCTCCTAACCCCAAAGAATACCTGATCGACGGGCAACAACACTACCCCTCTGCAGTAGTGTAGGCCTACGTAGTACATGTGGCGTCAATACCCTTCCCAATACTGCCCTCCCCATCTCTCAGTACTCATATCACTCTACAATACTACAACATGTATGTATGTAGACGAGAACGGAAGCCTACCTCCTATGGAAGTTTAGGTAAGTGGCGCACATATGTATAGCAGATCTTTCTTATAACTGAAGCTGCTACAGGAGATTAGGTTAGGTAGGTTGGTTGCAATTAATCCATCAATGCTACCGATGGTTACCACAGAGTGAATGAGTGAGTGTTACGTGCCTGTTGCGGCGACGTCGACCTGCGGCGCCGACATCAACGAACGCCATCTTTCGTCGTCACCGTTGACAAGCGCCAGCAATGCGACCCATTTGTACGCTGCTACGATGTGAATCACGCCCACCACCTCAGCTTTCCCCAGCTTCGATGTAGCCTCCTGCCAAGTACCGTCGTCCAATCGTGAAGTCAGTGTCGTCAGAGTGCGCGCAAGCTGATATACCGTCTCCTCTTCCTCGGTCAAATCCTTCGGTACCTTGCCAGCTACGCCGTCGTCGTACTGCTGGTCGGTTATTCCAACCTTGTTTGCGCAGCTGCGGTGGCAATAGACGATATAGGGGATGTTCATGATAGACGCAAACCCCATGATGGTCAATTCGCGACGTCGCGGATTCACCGCCGCCGGGTCGTAGCATGCCTTTGCCAAGGCGAAGAATTGGCGAGTGATGATAGGTGAGTAACTGCACGAGGCAACCTGTCAGTTAACCTCAGTAGACGGAGAGCGATTCACAAATGACGAGTTGGCATGAGTTACCACAAGGGCGCATAACATCCCACCAGCGATTTCCCATCCTCGTCGGTGTATTGAAACGGCGGTGTTCCGTTGTGCATCTTTGCTAGCGACTCCGTCATGACCTCCCTAGCCTCCGAATCCGGAGATTCGTCAATAGGAAAGCGAGGAGGCGACATGGCGATGCCTAGTGGAAATCAGAATTCGTCTTGGGCAATGTATTTTTGTGCGCCGAGTGGACGGTGGATTACAGTTAATTCTGGATCAAGTAATGCATTATCTGTTTTCCTATCGCGAAATAAATAGGTACTATGCCTTTGGTAGCATAAGAGTGGTCGGCATGCAGCAGCAATGGAGTTCGCGGTTGAAGATTGGCTCGTTCGTCACGTCTCACCTCATTTACGAATAAATCATGAAAATTTGCTAAGCGAGCTTGGAGACAGAGAGATTAACTCGCTGCTTTGGCCCTGCTTGTAGTCAACACCAACACTGCCTCCAGTTACCAACGGTCTCTGTTTCCATCAGATCGCATGCGTTGGAACTTCAGAAGCCAAACGCCGTACGACTCGAGCAATCAAGCCTCTTCTTGGGTAGGACTCGGCGATGCTCAGTATGGTTTGGAGGGTTTCATTGTAGGACTTTCGGGAGCTCACGAATTAGTTCCCCGATGCTACTACTACCCACTGATATTCATGCACTATGGTTTCGACGCACCTCAAATCCCCCGCCTTTTTCGGCTATGTGTCATGATTCGCTGGGACCTTCTTGTCTCTTGACCGACATTATGAGGGGAAGGGTGAAATCGCCGCCACTTCGATTCGCACCAGGGACAAAAGCTACAATCGGATTTCACAAGATCGGAGGATTTGATTCCAGTTGATTGTACCTACTACGTAAAAGGCGAGTGGACAGTAACTTGCCGGTGACCGTCTGCATCATAACTCGTCATCGAACCCGACAAAGCGAGTTTCATTAAGGGGTCTGCCACCCGAACCGCAGTGAAACGGAATGAGATGACAAGTGACACAACCAACCCCACCCAGCAGACATTATTTTTTGTGGTTT
Source organism: Xylaria sp. FL1042 (assembly GCA_022495085.1). Classification (NCBI taxonomy): domain Eukaryota; kingdom Fungi; phylum Ascomycota; class Sordariomycetes; order Xylariales; family Xylariaceae; genus Xylaria; species Xylaria sp. FL1042. The sequence continues at coordinate 362,423 of MU380136.1, forward strand.
GGTGGTCAGGTACAAGTCTTACTGCACGGATGACCAAAAATGTGGGCAGCGGTAGTAAAAAGGACAGAGAGGGAAAGCGAGAAAGTAGCAGGCGGAAGATAGTCAAGGAACGTGTTGGGCACCAAGCGCCAATAAGTGAACCATTCTCCTGAAATTAAACTGAACTAGAGATCTTGCCAGAATGCCGTGTAAAGTAGTTATTGTAAGTCTTCTACGAAGAAATCATACCAAGTCTAGCTAGTAACCTCGTAAGACGTAGATCGGTGGCTCCTTGGCCGGTTTAATGTGTGGAATTGCCCTGAAGCATGCCGGTCATTCTGTAGAGATTATTGAGCGGGAAGGCAATGTTCGTCAGAGCCATATGGCCGGCGTGTGCCTGGGGCTTGACGCGCGAGAATACCTGTCCCACCATGATCGCCTGACGCAGGGCTTCACACATAGGAGCAACCGGCTACAAACGTTGAATAGCGGGCAACCGCTTAAGATCTTCGTCAACATCATCCGCGACATAACAAGTTGGGATGTGTATTACTTCCGACTTCGCGCCTGTTTCGATGGGTACGCCAGTAGTCTCTATCCATCCCCACCTCCTCCGGAGGATACGGACGGCCCTGTCGCGTATTCCTGCCGGAAGGAGGTCGTCGATATGTTGCGCGCTTCCGACGATGACGGAGGAGGGATGATTTTAAAGGTTGCCGACTGCGAAACTAAGCAGCTCGTGGACGTGCATGCCGACTTAGTCGTTGGAGCCGACGGCCCAAATTCCTTCGTGCGGTCCAAATACCTACCGGATACTCAGAGGCAGTACGTGGGTTATATCGCCTGGCGAGGGACCGTACTAGAATCCGAAGTATCAGATGCCACACGAGAGATCTTCAAACGCAGTGTCACGCTTCAGCTCATGCATCTACAGCATTGCATCATGTACACCATCCCTGGCCCCGACGGATCTCTCGAGCCAGGGAAACGATACTTCAACTTCCTGTGGTACACCAACGAGACGCCCGAGGCGCTGGACGAAATCATGATCGACGGCGAGACGGGCCAGCGCCATCACAACATCGTCCCGGCCGGGCACGTGCGACCGGACATCTGGGCCGAGCGTCTGGAGGAGGCCAAACGCATCCCACTCACGGAGCCCTTCCTCGAGATCATCACGAAGATCAAGCGCCCGTTCATCCAACGCATTACCGACTTCTGTTCGCCCCGCGCTGCATTCGAGGACGGGAAAGTGCTGCTCATCGGCGACGCGCTATCGCTCTTCCGGCCCCATACGGCCTTCAGCGGCACGCAGGCCGCGTTCCACGCCCTTCGCGTCGCTGACTATGTCGCGGGGAAGATAACGCTGCAGGAGTGGGAAGAGAACGTGTTGCGGTATGCTAACTTGCACTCGTCGCAGACTACTTGGTGGGGAAGCTATTACCAACAGTACAGAGCTGTCGCTCTCCTTTATGCTATGCGCTATTGGTTTAACTGTGGTGTTGACCGGTTCAAGTCTTGGTGGTACGGTCAGGAATCGTTGTTGCGGACATCGGTTAGCCAGGTCGTGGAGTATGACACTTGACTTAGATGCTAGGGGGCGGTCGTGTGGTTAATATAGAATATGACTATCGTCTACTCATTCTAAAGAAAGTGAAGAAAGAGAAAAGCTTGTTATGTCACCATTAGCTAGTAGAGAGATAATAATTAAGTTTCGGATCTGTCTTGCATTCTTAACATTCACAGTAATAGGTTGTTGCTAGATCAAAGCGCCTCTGTCATTATCACTGTCGTTATGATACCTTGAAATTCATCCCATCATGACTCTGAGAGAACTTGAATTACGATAGGCAATACAACTTCCACGGCTATGCTAGTAATCCAGCTAGAAAAGCCGTTATTCATTCAAGTCTGATTCGCAATCCAGTCAAAACAGTACCGAGCTTTTGGAAAACACGAATCCAGTCTCAGGTAATGCGGTAGAGCCATTGGAACAATGGCATTTACTTCATGCCTCAAGCCCTAGTTCTTGAATGAAAATGTCCGCAGCTTTCTCGCCGACCGCCATAGCTACACAATTAGTGTTGCATCCTATGTTTTCCGGGAGAATACTCAAGTCCGCCACCTTGAGTCCCTCCACACCGTAGACATTGAGGTCGGGGTCTACTACGCCGCCTTGATCACGCGCCAGCGACATCTTGCATGTCCCTAGAGAGTGCCACGTTGTATTGATATTCTTGCGAAGCCAGTCTTCTATTGCCTGGTCGTCTTCGCTGCTGTACTGAAGCTCAGCAGCCGAGTCGAGGACGGGGCCGTCAGTACAAGCAGCTTGTGAGCCTGCTGGGAACTCCGGATGCGTAATAGAAACTTCCCCTCTGAATACCCCCATTCGTCGCACGATCTGGCGCTGTTTCTTGTACATCCAGAGATGCTTTTTGAGGTCCACATTGTCAGGATCGGAGAAGAACGCCGTGTCGAAATCCGGGACGGCTGTCAGATCCGGACCTGTGATATGAATCTGCCCTCGAGAGAGCGGATAGCCTGTAAATGTCGCAATACAGAAGTATTGTCCAACGGGGACACTCGCCGGGTCTCCTGGGTACCTGGCTCATTGTTAATAAGACTTTATAGAACTTAGGCGCTATCACTTTTCCGCTTACCCGCCTGCGAGGCTTACCAGCATCAGAGGCCGGTCTACCCTATGCTGATACTCCTCGCGCCATTCCTTTTCAAACGCGGGCCCGAGACTGGCAATATCTGCCTCGTTTGGACGTAGCTTACAGTATGCATCAACAGAGTTCCAGCCTAGAATCGGCGCGTTGCGATCAACTAGATCCTGAAGGCCGACGCGACCGCTCGAAATAGCGTCGACGGTCTCCTCTGGCTCAAGAGATGAGTGGTACGAATAAGTCATCATCTGATGATCCTGCAAATGGAAACCGACATCTGGGATGTCGGCTACAATAGGCACACCAGTGGAGCGTAGAATAGCAGGGCTGCCGATTCCCGAACGTTCCAGAACTAGAGGGCTTCCAAGGGCACCGCAGGATATGATCACCATCTTTCTTGCTTTCACTGATCTTAGTGCACCTTGTGCGTTACTATCGTCATCGTCACTTTGGGCTGGCTGGTACTCGATCCCGGCAGCTCTCTTGTCGTCGAACAAGACGCGCTTGACTCGCGACTCTAGCAAGACATGCAAATTAGGGTGATTACCGTCATGGATCCTTGGAAACAGATAACCATGAGCGGTATCTTGACGACGGCCTTCCGGGTCTACGTAGCGCATCGCACGCTGCACGCCGATAGTAGTCTCCATAGTCTGCAAGTCTTGAATCTCGGGCCATCCTGATGCGTTGACTGCGGCTACAAAATCATCTTCAAGCCGAGAGGAGCGGAATCCACCCCCAGAGATATGGATCGGGCCATCCCGCCCATGGCGACCATTGCGGTTGGGTCCGTGATACGTTTCCCACTAAAGGGACCGAGTTAGTCGGGCTATATTGACCCCAAGTTCGAGAAGCGATGGCTTCACGCACCTTGTTCATATATGCCAGCATCTCGTCAGCGGACCATCCTGGAATTGACCAGGAATCGAAATCCGATCGCTGCGGTCGCGTGTAAACCATCAAGTTCACCGAAGAGCCACCGCCTAGTACACCGCCAGCAGGGATAACGAGCTCGCGTCCTGCTAGTTTTGATGATGCCTTTGCCTTGTAATACAGATTGTACTTGCTGCCGGGCGCTATGTTGCTCATAACCATGGCAGGGTGGTCAAGTGAGGGGACATTGTCGTTAGAAGCACCCCCTTCAATGAGCAAGATGGATAGATGCGGATCAGCATCAGAAAGCCTAGCTGCAATAATGCAGCCGGCACTCCCGCCTTCGTCACAACACCTTGTTAGTACTACTATATGTGTAGATATGCTATGACATGGATGGGGTCTAGATACCTCCCGCTATAATCACGTCCACTTCCTGGATATCTGCAGGCAAATTGGTATATATCGCCATTGCTGAGTGGGAAAGCAAGTCTGTATTAAGAGTGAGAGCTTAGGAACAGTCATGGGAAGTTTTCTGTGTGCATGGAGGTTTATATAAATTAAGAGATGGTTACACTGCATAGCATATAAGCCTGTCATCCTATACTGGAATGCCAACGCTAGTTTATCATTGCCTATGATAGACTCGTGCTTCACACTGCATATCTTCCATTCGTAGTGCAGATATAACTACATCTATTACATTTACTCCACTTCCCCAGGCATCCATTTTACCTTTGAGTTCAGCGCGCACTTTAAAAACAGAGAAAAACAGAGTATATTCGATATGGGTATGTAGATGTCTCTTCGCGTTATCGGGTTGCATAGGTGCACCGTATATTGAAAATAGATAATTGAGCGATATAGCAAAATGAAAGTTAAGGGGGGTTTGTCTAAGCCAAGTGCTCTGACTTGTAAGTTAGCATGCGGCAGTACTAATAATTGAGAGAAGTACCGTACAATTGTTTAACATTATAAGAAGTAGGGCGTACGAGATCGCAACTTCATATTCACATTTCGTATACCAAATTCAGCACTTCTAATGCTTACAATTACATTCTTCATGCACTCCTTGGGACTCTAATTGACGAAGTCTAGGTTTCACCAGCGCGAGCGCGCAGATGCTTATAGCGAATCTGCTGAGCTACCAGACGACGAAGACGATGCTTTGTCGCTTCGCTGAGTTTCTCGTTAAAGAGTGTGAGGCTCAGGTACCTTGTCGCCGTCGCCTTATACCCCAGTGACGTAACTGCAGACAGGGCATGTGTCGTGGGTGATGAGGTGGCGCATGTCAAGGAGAAGTCTGAGTCAACCAGAAACCCAGTGTTGTAGCTCGCTAAGGAGAGGCTAGAATGGCCGAATGGTCGCTTTGTGAGTGTCACTTGGGACGAGGCCGAGTTGTAGCAGAAGTAGGAGGAGATTGTTAGTAAAGTTGAAGCCCGGGCTAACGCCGCGACTTGCATAAAGGCTCTAGCGACTTGATAGACTAATAGTGGTTTGCTCTCAATAGCGCAAAAAAAAAAAAAAAAAAAAAAAAGGCTTACAGCAACTCAGAGCGAGGATCTTTATGGGAAATAGTCACTCATATGAATTGGAGGTCGGAGATACCCAACCCTATGAATGATTGTTGACTGCAACACAAGGTGAGTGGCTTTTTTTCTCTCGCTATTTTCAGCAAAGCTCTCTTTAATTGACAGCCCGATCAGCTATGCATTACCTTCGTCTGCTGGCGGTTATATCTTGTGGAGGACTCGGTGTATGCTGCTGAAACTCATCACGGAGTTCGCGCTAGCTATGAGGTTGCGGTGCTCCTTGCGGAGGTTATTTATGAGCCCTACCGATATCTTGGAAGACGATTGTTCCGGGGCTACTTGCAATCTATGCTATAATACTATTGCTTCCAAGCTATAATCTAAAGTAGGAGGATCATGGGAGAGATAGAACACTGACAGAGTGCCCACGCCTAGCTTGATACGCAGAAGGTTAGAGGACTTCTCCGCTTGTTTTTATTAGAAAATGCATAGAAAATGGAACTAGTAGAGAAAATGTGTCTACATTCAGCTGGAAGCCAGGGCCTGCTAACCATTTCCGGTCAGTTGAGATTTCGAGTTAGCTAGGAATGCCCAAGTCGAGGTTCAAGTATGAACACTGCTTACAAATTGGCGATCGTATCCAACAAAACTGTATTGATATCATAGTCAGCGGTTCCGAACAGATCCCGTGAAGGTACGGAGATATCGCTATAAGTAAGTTCCTTTTCCAAGATAGGCAGCGTATTAACTCCGACGGCCTTCTATCAAACCCGTCAGAGTATCCCCCATATTCTAACATAAGTAGACATTATAGGACTTCTAGGGTATATGTTTTCCCTGCATGTCACTCTCATCCGCGCAGCATGATTACTTTAGAGGCTATCCGAGAATCGAACTCCCGAATTGCGACCAGTCTGCCGTCGCGGCTTGTCGCCGTCTTCGTAGGAGCAACAAGTGGCATCGGAGAGACAACGCTCAGAAACTTTGTCCGGCTGACGCATCAACCATGCATTTATTTCCTCGGACGCCGCGAAACAGAAGGTGCCCGCGTCCGGGCTGAGCTCGAGAAAATCAATCCAAAGGGCGAATATCATTATTTGAAGTATGACGTCAGTCTTCTCAAAAACGTCGACGAGGCTTGTCGACACATCCGGAGTCGAGAGTCAGCCATCAACCTCCTCTTTCTCACCAGTGGCACATTAGTTACTGGGATACGTAAGTACATTTGCGTAGAGAATAATCCGTTTAGATTCTAAGTCACTGTCTCAGAGACCGACGAAGGCCTAAGCTATAGCACCGCCCTCGCGTACCACTGCCGCACCCGCTTCATTATCAATCTCCTGCCGCAGCTCAGGCAGGCGTCTGGCCTGCGTCGTGTAATCACCGTTTTGGCAGGTGGAAAGGAAGGGAAAATTTTTACCGATGATTTTCAAGGCAATAATCTTAGTGTTCTGTCAGTTCGGGGCCACATAACCGCCATGATCACATTAGCGCTTCATACTCTCGCTAAACAGGCGCCCGAGGTCTCCTTTATCCACGTCTACCCAGGCTTCGTTAAGACGAATATCTCGCGTGAGCTAAAGGGCATTGGTCCCGCCGTTCTCAACTTCCTGTTTAAGCCTATCCTAGCATTGCTGTACATCCCAATCGAGGAGACGGGCGAGCGCCAGGCCTATTTCGCAACTAGTTCTCGATTTCCCCCGGCCGATGATAAACGAAGAGATGCAGACGGTGTCGCTCTCGGTGGAGGTATTGAAGTTGCCGTTGGAATTGATGGCAAGGTTGGTGGTGGTGTTTATTCAATAGACTATGAGGCGGAGGGTACCATTCAGAGAGTCCAGGAGCTCATTAGAGGCTATATAAAGGATAATACGGTAGATATGGTTTGGAAACATACGGAAGAAGAGTATATGCGAATTACAGGTACTGTATCTTTGTAAGTTGATGCCACCTTGGGCAGGTTCAGCTTTCAGATCACCACAATGCCCATGATAGATACCCACGACGTCCCTCTCTTCACTCATGGAGAACGCTGGCTCATGTGTGCCCCTAAACGCGCGAGACTCCTCAATTCTATGTCTAACTTCAGTCTCTCACTCCATGGACTTAGCTAGATCACATACGAAATAGTGAAAGGTTGGCGGGCGAGACAGCGTTACAGCAGACAGGCCCTTGTAGTCCCGAATGGTCTGGACGATACAGATCAGTTAAGCGATAGGCATCATCTAGGCTTAACTTCATAAAACGAGCTTAATGACGGCACATCGACAAATAATATATATTTTGTTACTTGGTCTAAAGCCTAGGATGACCACACCGGACGCTATCTATGTCATGTACACAAGGAAAGGTCCTATGTACTCACTTGTGTCCCGAAGGAAATCTTCTACGGGGTGGAAACGCCCCGCGCACACATCTATAGAGTTGTCTTCGCTGACGCATTCCAGCATGCAACCCGCCTCTCCTACCTCACACACATGCTCTGAATTCTCTGTAGCCGTCTCGGCGACTGCGCCTATCCGGTGTTACGGGCCTATCTCGATAGATGGCCGTGAACTAGCCGTCGGCTTGTCGAAGGAGAGTTTTGCTCCAGTAGGTAGCCCTATACGTTTCTAGCATTTTCGTCATGTTCCCTCATTTATTCAACTATAGCCTCTTCTTTATAGGACTGCATTCATTACATGGGCAGGCCGGGGCACCTTGCTAGGGGCGTTGCTAGAGGTATGGAACGTGGGGAGGTTGATGCGTATCGTGCACACCTAATCGGCCGAGTTTAGTGGAGGCCAAGTTTTTGCTCCTGGAATATGCCAGTCATGCAATATTAGGCCGTAGCAATTGAGCCCAGTCTATATCGTAGCAGGCGGAGAGAAAACATTCTTGCGAAGCGGGCGTCTACGTTGACGGCAGGCCAGACCTACAGCGAGAACAGGTCATCCTCTCGCCGGTATAGCAGCGGTCGCGGCTCGTGGCAGTATTGAAGGTAATCTTCGGACGATCATCTGATTGGCTATTCGTTCATTCTTCTCTTCGCTGTTCCCTTTAATGATTTTCACCGTTACGAAAGCAGTTTAACAACGAAGACAGCGAAGGCCATGAAGACGAGGCGGCCTTGGGCAGATATGTTCGTACCTTGCCGTATTTAGAGAGTTCTTGCTCCAAGAATGGGGTATTGGGTCGGTTGAGTCTAGTCGTCATGCTATGGCGGAGATCAATGAGAGTACGACTGATCATCGTTACCGTATGTAACGTTCTCTTCAGTGGCCTTGGGTGTCAGTAGAGCGTCAAAGATATCCTTGCCAAGGCTTTGGTTGTCTTTAGAGGCGTGATCTTGTTTCGTACAATCGAGACGAGAACGACTCCCATTATGTGTGTCACAGTCGGAACCGCAGCGTAGCTCGGAACCATCTGATGTTAATGACCAAGTAGAGGAAGAGGGGCTAGACCTGAGCTGTCTAGGACTGGGTTTCCTACAATTCTTGCACCATCTCACCAACATCCTTTCCAATGTGGCTGTATTGACCGGCTTTGGCAAGTAGTCATCCATGCCAGCATTCATGCATTTTTCGCTGTCGCCTTCGATCGCCGAGGCTGTCATTGCTACTATAGGGACATCTCTAGCGAAATGTTTATACCCGTCATGGTGCCTCAAATGGTGTGTGGCACTGTACCCGTCGACGACGGGCATCATGACATCCATGAGGATTAAAGCGGGTTTAGGGCATTTACCCTCGCTGGACTCTTTAATATAGTCAAGCGCTTCCTGTCCATTCCAAACAGCTGTTGCTTTAAATCCCAGGTTTATAATCTTCTTCATGGCAATCGTTTGGTTGATAGCACTGGACTGTATCAGTAGAACTCCGTGGCTAAAGCTGATAGTATTGACTTACTTGTCCTCAACAACAAGAATACGGATTTTGGAGCGCTCTGACATGGGCAAGTCTTCTTCATCATCGTTGTGAGGTTGTGGCGCGGAAAGATTGGCAGATGTCTGTCTTGAATGAATTTCATCGGTGGAAGGATTGGGTGTTGGACGCCGCTCCCGTTCCGAACTGCTGCGAGGACTGCTACGAGGACTTCTGCGAGGAATGCTCATTTCGGTCTGCAGTCGATAAGGGAGGGATTCAGTGTCTACCGAGGAGGATTCGTCTGCGCATTTCGGCTTTGCGAATGGTATCCAAAAAGTTGCAACAGTACCAATTCCCACTGTTGACTCAAGCGTGATATTTCCTTTCATAAGCTCGAGAAGATTCTTCGATATAGTGAGACCTAAACCCGAACCACCGAATCTTCTTACGGTTGACGGATCCCCTTGACTAAATGGTTGAAATAGTCGCTTACGCGCCTCAGGCTCGATGCCAATCCCAGAGTCTTCAACAACGAATTTGATTTCTAGAGTCTCGGTCGTCTCCTTTTCTTTCGATACAGAAAGTTTGACGAACCCAGTATTAGTAAACTTGATGCTATTCGTAAGGAGATTGGTAATGACCTGGCGAACGCGTCCGGGGTCACCAAGAAGTTTGAGACCGTCTTTGATATCCGGTGAAATCTCCGAGCTGAAGTCCAATTTCTTCCGCTCAGCAGTGAAGCCAAGCATTTTAGTAATGTCCTTAACTATCATTGATATAGAGAACTGAACTTCTTCAACGTCCAGTCGCCCAGACTCGATTTTGGAGAAGTCTAATATGTCATTGATAACGCTTAATAGTGCATTGGCAGAGCGGCGGATGTTATCAGCGAATTCTAGTTGCTCATCATCTAGCGATGTGTTGAGAAGCAGGTCGGTCATTCCAATGACTCCGCTAATCGGTGTTCGGATCTCGTGAGACATCTAATGAAGTTAGAGTTCCTATAATTATAATCCGATCTACCAAGGCCTCACATTTGCCAGGAATTGGCTCTTCAGCCGACTTGCCTCTTTGGCCGCTGCCTCTTTAGCCATATATTTTTGTTTTTCCCGGACGTGTACCTGTACATCTTGCTCGCGCTCTTTCAACTCGGTCACGTTCATGATCACGCCAATAGCACCTTCAATTGTCGTGTGATCAGAGTCGCTGGATTTAGATTCTGCCTCGGTTATGGGCATGAATCTCGTTTTGTAGAAATGTCGTTCTGACTTCATGTTAGTAGCGAGTGATTTCAAGTGAATCAACACCATAACGAACCTATTTCGTGCTCCTGAACTGTGTCGCTTCGCTTCCTACCAGCTATTATATCCTCGACTGGTCGGAGAAAGGGTGGCGTCTCTTCTTTATGGAGGGACAGGCCCAGGTCATTGAACACTTCATTGACATCGCGCCCGATATACTTCTCGGAATCGGGATTTGACTTGCCCTCAACTGTATTCTTGGTTGGATCATCCCGTATGAGAGCTCCTTCCAACATAGTGACCTTCCGATCCCGATCGACAGAGAATATAGTTGTTTGGGCGTGTGTTAAGACGCTCAAAAGCTGCTTTCGGGATTGCCTTGCTTCTAGCTTTGCTTTTATCGTTTCATGAACGTCAGTACAGGTTCCAAACCACTTTTTAATCTTCCCAGTCTTGTCTTTGAGTGGTAAAGCTCGTCCCAACATCCATTTCCACTCGCCCTCTTTGCTTCGGCATCGATATTCTGCTGTATATGGATCCCCTGTTTCTAAGCTATGCTCCCATTTTTTCTTTGCCGCCGCTACATCGTCAAGATGGAAAGGAACCTGCCATCCCAGGCCAAGGGAGTCCTCTGGCGTAAGATGGGTAAATTCGTACCACCTCTGGTTGAAGAAATCGTGCATACCATCAGAACTCGCAGTCCACACTATCTGGGGCATTGTTTCGCATATGAGTCTAAACCGTTCCTCGTCTGCTTCTTTGATGTTGGTGATCTCCTGGGCCATGTACGTGACGTCTCGGCAGGTTACTACACCCCCTATTATTTCGCTAGTCTCATCATCCCGAAGGATCTCGCCTAGCATGTCGTAGACTACTTTCTTGCCGGTAGTCTTATTGTACACTCCGATCCGCTGCCCCGAAAATGGCTTTTGTTCGCGTAAAAGGGTAGTAGTAGGAAAATCGGAGGATTCGAGCCTATAAGTAAAATCTTCATTCCAGAGTTCCCAGCTTGGTAGTGCTTCATAGCCATCAAGACCGTTCACGCAGCTTGAAGGTTTGAAGAGCTTGCTGGCAGCCTTATTGAAAACAGGCGCACTGCCGTCTTTCCACATAGCCAAAATAGGCATTTCTGTGTTATCAAGAAGCGCATCTTTAATGACGGCCGCCTTCTGGGGGGACGAAAGTGTGTTTGATGATAGTGAGTCAGAACAAGTAGTCACACCAGGAGATGGGGCTAAGAAAGGAACTCCTGGGCTAAGACAAGCTGAAATTGAATTTGGGATTTGGATTGGCGATCCGACTAAAGTTTGGTTGCATGTTGGCATTGATTTCGTGTTTGCAACCCCACAAGCTGGGGGTTGAGCAACTGATATAGGATGCACTGTAGTGGAGCACAGCTCCAAGTTTGTATCGTTGAAAGTCAACACATAGTACGGCCGATGAATCTCTCTTTCCCAAATCGTAACGGTCATCTTCGCAGTGGCTCGGTACTCTGATCGGTGGGATTTCGTAATCATCTTAGAATGGAGTTCCTTAAAAGTGATGGTAATATCCACTGTAGAGTCAACAGTTGTCTTTCTCAAAACACCGGATGCTAAGGTAGTACCGGAATTCTGGGTTGCGCTGTCGTCGATGTTGTTGGCATTCGATGAGGTAGATTCGGCCGCGCGTGTAGGTCTCATCCCAGCTTCCAGATTTTCAAGGAAAGACTCTAAAGGCAATGTAATAGGTCTGCCATCTTCTAGAATATCAATGCCAATTTGTGCTAGGGTTTTCCCTTTCAGTATATCAGAAACGGACCACGGGCATTCGCCACAGCTAGGGGATTCTCCAATTATTCCCAACAACCTTCCCATAGCGTCGTTCGCCAATGCAATTGTCTTTAAGCTGTCCAAGAGAAGCAAAGGCACCGGAAGGAACTGCATGGCAGAGAAGGCAAGCTGTGCCGGGGATATGCTATCCACGGAGAACTCCATAGCGCTCGACCAATCTCTAAATTGAGTGGCCATTGTTCCGTATCGTTTGGTGAACGGTGGCAAGTTCCCATGCTGAAGAGTGGTGGATAGGGGTGCAGATGAAGAGCACAATTTGTAATCACAACTAGTATCGACATAATTTTCCAGGGGAGGCTGAATCGAGGGTGTATCCCCAGGTGCTGGGGTCTGGCAAGATCCCATATTAGCGGGAGTGCTAAGTGTACCAATAGAGGGAATAATACGACAATCGTCCAGATGTGCCACGATGACGATAGGTTTGACCTGAGCTATGGAAGACCTGCCATGTAACTTTGCAAGTTGATACCACAAGCATTACCCACATTAGGAACAATGGCAATACACCAGAGGACTAATCAGGGCAATAATCATTGTGTGCTTAACGAAGAACGGCGGGGAAAGTAATGAAGTCAGTCGGGATTTAAGTCGCCCCATCAGTGAATTTATCACTCGAGCAAGGAGTCATCGAGAGTTTGATACTCTAAACTAGCAATTTTTAGTGTAAACCCTCTTGTTTGGTTTCCGGATGGATTGCTTGTAACTCACCAAATTACGCGAAACCGAGAGAAGCCACGTAAAGCGGGGAGGTACACGGTAAACTTTGCATAAATCTACTGCAGACGCAAACTATGCTGGGAAACGTGTTGTCTAAGGTGACTTGACAGTAGGCTGTTAGAGATTACAGTATAGAGTTAGCCAAAGCCTCACTGCCTAGAATCCGAATTCCGTCTACGGCGGCCTACGTAAAGATGAGGGAACATGTACTAGATGTGGCACATATTAGACTGCTCTAGACCAACGTGTGATAGCGGGAACAAAATAAGAGCCTCCGGGACGGCTGATGACTTCAACCACCCCCGCAGATGCACGAACGGCCAACACCCACATTATACGAAGGATAGGGCCGATGATTATCCCTGTTCGGAAGTGAAACGTAGAATGAGGTGGTGATTTGGTATGACGCTTCGCAGTGCTTCATGCAATGGTCTCTATTGATACACCAAGTACGTCGAAATTTAACAGTGCCTAGGAATGTTAGAATGACAGCTTGATTCAATGGAGACTCTCGAAACTATGACATTAGAGCATGTCGACGGCCCTTACGTTAACACCGAATTTCTCATTACTATACTTGCGTGCTCACTCACAAGCCAAGATATGATGCTTATACCTACCCAGTCAGTGGTGTAGATAGGAGAGACAGAACGTACGTAGGTGATAGGCAGGGCGAGCCCTGAAGATCTAACAATACTCCCAAGACCCTAGTCTGATCTACTATTCGTTGGTAGATCTTGCATAACGTCCCTAAAAACTAGATTGTACAGTAATGCCTGGTAATTTTGTATGGTAGATAAAGAGGCTAGGTTGAGGACCCAAACACACATTAGGTGATAGGCACTAAGGTGTAAGCTGTCAAATGCAGTAAAGTAACCCAATAATAAGCCCCCTTGGCAATATGCTGCATATCACCTTATTGGGAAGGAATGGGCCACGAGGTCTCCGGATCCTCTAAGTTTGCCCCCCAGATTGACGCGAGCTAGATCTAGACTTCCTCGCATAGCTTAAAATTCAAATTCGATAGATTATCCCTGAAGTTCTCCGATGAGTTGTTCATAGCCACCGACGCTGTATTGGCTGACGCTTCTAAGCCGCGTGTGATAATACTGCACACCCCTCGCCCTCACTCAAAGGAACTGCTATTTGCGGGTGGCTCTATGTTATGATGATAGCTTAATAGTACCACAGAGGTCGCATGACCACCATTGGCTCTCCCGGATCCTGCCACAGAAATGGCAAGTCCACGTCTGTGATGCAGAAGCTGCAGGCTGAGAGGCGGTTTGTTGTGATCCTTTCACCCTTCCTGTTGCATTTGTAGACGAGGATTGTACTCGTTTGCTATTGTCCCTCCCTTCCGATTTAGTCAAATCGATTGTTGTTCGCGGTTCGGTTGTAGACCTCTCCTTTTTTTTGGTGCCACATGCATCGCAGCATAGATAGCCTGGTGGGTTCTTCAGCGTGCAAACAGCACATGTCCATGTTCTGTTAGTCCGCGGGCCTCCTTGTAGGTCATGCCGAGCTGTCGAAGATTCCGCAACTCCTGAACCTTGATGTCTTCCTTTTAACGTAACATGGTCCCTGTTCATGTTTCTGGGAGCACCATTTGGCACACAGGCCTCACCTTTCCTGGTAATTTCTTCTTCCTGCACAATCTCCCATAGCGCCTGCGCTATGGCGGCATCATTTGCTGCGTCTTCTTCAGCTTGTGTTCTGAAGCCGTTCCTTGTCGCCGTATTTGCAATTTCAATAATCTCATCCTCCGTTTGGTTATCATTCGCGCAACCCCGCAATGTTCGATTGCGGCGCTCAACTGCATCACCAATGACCCTCCGGATATCCTGTCCAGGTTGAGGGGCAGCACCGCCGAGTCGTTGGCCCGAGCCCGAATTCATAGTGCGCCGTTTCTCAGCAGCAACACGCGCAATTCTTCGTGCTTCCTCCATGGGAATCATCCTACCGCCGAGTCGGTGCCCTTCTGATAAGAAACCTTCCCCGGTATATCCCTTTAACGTCAGTGACAAATGTTCGTCACGGAGTTGATTCCAGAGAGCATGGAATTTGGCATCGTGGGGACCATGAACGTTGTGAGCAAGTTCGTGTAACATTGTATCAGCAATCTGCTCAATAGGGAGAAATTGGTTCCGGTCTCCGGGGTACCGAAGGCGTAGACAGATCCTTTGTCCGCGATCTACATTGAGTCCTGGGAATAGATTTTAGTCACGGTTTTTCTTCTTCTTTTCCTCTTCTTTTATTTATAAAGCTCACATAGGCGTCTTACCTAGCAGATTCGGTTGGCTGGGGTAGAATTCAGTGAGCTGGCCAACTTTCCATCCGCGCGCGCGCATGAGAGGCTTCACTAATGAAGCCACCTTCTTGAGCGTGTGCAATGCTTCGACAGCGCGTGGGAAATCCGCGAGATGCGAATATGAAAGCACTAAAGGATCGACTTCTGGCATTTTCAACCTGGACCGTGTAAGCCGGCTAAGGGGACTGGCAAGACAAGCGTATGCAGTAGCGGTTGCCCTTGTGGACAAGACCGAGATATGACGACTATTCTAAACAACTTTTAGATAATAAGGGAAAGAAGTACTGGAAGGTCAAGGAAATAATCGACGTTTAATCGGAAATAGAACCTCATGCAGAGAGGAATTTAACTCGCTCAGCGATGGGATAGACAAGCGCCTAGATGAATGCCCGAAACAACCGAGAAGACAACGGGAGTGAATAGTGGGTGGAAACTAAGGTAGCCATCAAATTAGCAAACTACCAGCCCGTCGTTTCTAAATAGATGGCAGGCCGTGAGGCCGTCACGTAAGCTATCCCGGAACTTCTAGAAGTTGCCCGTGAGGTGTACGCGTTGCGCACCTACCTAGGTAAGCAATTTGCTAATAGGCTCCAATGTCGCTCTATTACATATCTGATAGATGCATTTAATCTAGCTTTTCGTTCATTTACACGAAACGAAATATGCCTATATCGGATAGTTATGGTACGTACATACGTAAGGTACCTAGGTACTTTATTTACTAGGAACGTAATCCTCAGCAATATCATCTAATTGGGCTTCAACTACAGCTGGTTTGCAATTGGAACGTTGGGTTTTGTCATTATCCAGGTGCACTTTTCAAGTATTTAGGTAGGCAAGGTTCCTACCTAAGTACAACTGACTACGCCGTAGCAAGTACAAAGCCTCCATCAGGCGGATCCTACTCCAGACCTGCAACATAGTAATTGAAGTTGCAGAACCCATTGGTTGGATGATCCGAAACATCGACCTTGCTGCTGGCCATCGCAACGACATTGCCGCCTCCATCGAGCAACTCGAGCAGCTGCCCGCCAGTCTTCAGACCCTCAATTGAGTTGTAGCTCAGCCCACTCGTCACAGACTGCGTCGCAAGGACTTGCCCTCCGCTGGTCACGCGGACCTGGAAGCCCTGGCTATCGGCTGGAAGGATGACGGCGTAGACTACAGTATCAAGGGCCGCGCCACTACCACGGGGAGTTCCGTCGCCGCCGTTATTGAGGCACGACTTGAGGACGCTGCGGTACCACATGGCCCCGGCAAACGACGCCCCATTCGAGGGGACGAGGGAACTTGTGTCCGATGCACCGCTCTTGAAAGCGTCGATGAAAGAGGTAATCAGTGGCTGCCATCCCGTGTGGGGGTTCGCATCTGTATCTCCATACTGAAGGATTTCCTCTGTTACAGTCTCAGGCCAAGAGGGGCCGACGTAGTGGCTTTCACCAGCATCGTTCTAAGGGTAGGATGGGTTATTCATTAATTGAGTTCGAGCAGGCTAAATGGATAAGATGGCCATGAAAGCTTACCCAAGTGATCACTTCTGTGAATTCCGGCGATAGCTGTAAGATCTGGTTCATGCGCTCTAACAGTGTAGTCTCTCCTTGGCGGTACCAGGAATCTCCGCAGCAGTGCTTGTACTGGAGCGTAGACAAACCTAGGATTGTATTAATTCCAAGTATTCAGAGACTCACGAAAAGAGATGCTGGGCCCTCCTACGTACCCATGATATACGTTTTTCCTGCGGCATCAGCTGCTGTCTTGACCGCCTCGTCGCGCGCTGACGACACGTTGGTCCCGGGAGTATCCGCCACATCGGGCCAGTTAGTCTCCCAGCTAAACACACCATCGACGACGTCACCCCAGTTTTGGAAGAACGTGGCAGGCTGGCTGTAGTAATTACCATCAGCTTCGGGATTAGGAACTAGGTAAACATTGTTCGCTGTCTTGAAGTTCCTCCAAGCATCCACACCGATGCCCCCACCGCTATAAGATGACACTACAGGCAGGTTGGCATCGCCGTAGTGCAAGTACGACGAGCGATCTGCGAATTGCGTATACAGCGAGGCGTGCGTGTTGATGTCGCCAGTCTGGTAGAAATCGAAGCTGAAGAAGAGTTTGAAGTCGTCCCTCGTGTCGGCATAGTCGAAGAGCTGGTTCACCGCACTGATCAGCCAGTCCGCGGTGGGCGCGCCGATGTTCAGCGCAAAAGCGTCGAAGCCTGCCGCGACTGCTTGATCTATGTCTTGCTGCGCATGGTCTGTATTGGGGTCTATCCCTCCAACCTAAAGTAGGTTAGAAAAAGATGTGCGGTAGACGTAGTACGTGGATGATGGTTACTAGGTAGTGCGCGAATACTAGTTTCGCTTCCGCTGCTTTGCCTAGAAGACTAGCGCTCCCCGCCAGCAGGGCGAGGGCAGAGCTGAGGGCGCGATGCATCGTGATCAGTCGTGGTCGTGTCGCCCAAGCGTAGGATTGCTATCGCTGCGATCATGAGGGTCTCACGGAGGAGCAAATAGATTCACTAGTGGTATATATATATACAGCTGCCATGAGCCTCTAGGACATCATGTTGAGCACTGACTCCTAAGACCACACTAGAGTCCCACCTCAGCTCCGTCTCTACGGCCAGAGAGACTTGGCCGCGGATCCGATTGTCACCGACACGTTACTCTGAAGCTATTCAAACAGGTGTATGCCAGCCCGATCCTCCGTCCTCTCTGCATGGGCGTCGGGATAAACTTCTCCACATAGCCGCATGTGGCAGCTCGACGGCCACTCTCGGTGGAATATAGTCACGGAATAAGCTAGGATCGGCGAAGTTGTAGAGAGCCTTCAGATTTCTAATTGTGATCACGCGGTTTCAAGTGGGCTCGGGACCGAGGCTCAGCGCTGTTGATTTGTTCTTAGTCATTGTGCTCCCTTGCCCCTGATCCTTCGGCCGTCATTTGGCGCTGGCACTTCATCTCGTCAACATATAAGGAATAATGGCACCCTCTCTTACTCTTTGGTGTAACCACCTTCATGTCGGCTTGTATCCCAGAGCTGCGGCATTCATAAGGCTGAGCAGGATTGATTCCGCGCATACCACGAACTATGAGCTGCCAGAAGTTTCATGCCAAGATTGATTGATGCTACGTGACTTCCATGAACCCGGTTATCATCATTGACTACTCGCACTCGCATTCGCTTATGTCACACCGTATGATAGCGGCAATACTTGAGCCACATTCAAATGACGATAAAGTCTCGATTTGATGAAATCTTGTCTATTTTGAAAGAGTTGTTTCTAATGTGCAGAAATGCGGGATGTCATAATTCAAGGACCAAATCCTGAGGCCGAGCGGGGTATCTCAATTCAGTCCTAGAACGCGTCGCCTCATGCCACCTCGTAATTCGTCATTTCGTGTTTGGATACATGAATTTTGCAATTGGCTTATCTTCGCTCTGAATTGGTGGTATTCGTTCTATTGTTGTGTCGATGTTTTGCAGGGGAGGGGTCCCTCCTCTCATCTGGGTATACCATCCTCCGAAACGATAGCGTATTTGTTTCGGTACGATTCCTCTGAACAGTACGTACAAGAGTACTAATGGAGACGGGTGAAATGCCACTGCAAGCCCAGAGCATTAAGGGCCAGCGTATGACTGGCTTGAAGGCTTTCGCGGGGATGGTTGACCTGTGGTGATAAAGCGACACCTTCGCTTCCACCTCCGTTCCCCGCCGGGGTTTGGTTCTCGATCGAACCCCGACTGTGGCTCCGTTTCCGGACCAAGCACGTCGGGGTTCCCGACCTTTTCCCTCGCCGATTGTGAAAGAATACCAAGTATACTCCTGGTTTCTTATAAAGGCAAGAGTAATGGCAGGTTGGTGTACACGGCGCCGTGATAAAGAGAAGGGTACATCGTATCAGGATGTCTGTCTAGTAAGTAAAGGGGCTGAATGCTTTCGCAAGAGTGGTCGGGTCTACTCCCGTCCATGACATTCGTTTCCCGATCCGTGCGAGGCTTTCGCTAGTCTTTGTCCGCTTGTGGGCTTTGCGAGGCTTCGGTTTCTCGACAGGACGCTCTTCTTCAACAAGCGTGTTCGCGCTGGCGAAGGAGCTCACCGATGTACGCCTTAGCGTTTCTTGGGGAAACACTTGAGAAGATGACGGCATTTTGAAGGATTATGACAAGCCTATATTTTTCGAGGATATGCGGGTTGATGGGAGCTCTTGGGGGTCGGCTAGGACTTGCACCGAAAGGCTGTGCTGGGCGATAGCACGCCCTTTAAATCTGGCGACATGACCATAACTCGAGAGTTATGGAATGCCAAATCGGCTGCCCCATGGAGAGCGCGATAATCTCATCATGAATCCTCTTCATTTGCGAACACTCTTAGTCTTAGACAGTGATCTAGACAAAAACGGCATGGGAAAGTAAGCTTATGGGGTAGTGGATTGGTACTATAATGATGAAATCGACCCGGCTGCTCCTTCAAGCGCATAGCATTTACTTATTATTAGTAAGATCTTAAATTGTCAAATTTCTAGAACCATGCGACCCCAGCATTTGACGCAGTGCCGAAGAACAGCATCTCAATTGCCGGCAATCTGTCTTGCTCTAAATAGGAATTGATCGTGCCAGTTGGTGCTATCACACGAATGAGCTTTAATCCTCGAATACACACTAAACCTAGTCTCATTTCCGTAAATAGTACATATGTATCCTCCCGACCCCGATTTACCCTATTTATAGTGTCATCTAGCGTCCTATTGCTCAAATGCTTGCGTATGTGAATTCTTTATTTGACGACTTGGAAAATTATACACGACATTGTACCTGTTGCAATGAACATTAAGTTCTTCTAGTGAAACTGTTTGCGCGCTTGTGGCTTAAAAAGTTGAGGACGAAATGGCAGTACAGTCAGTACTTACTAAGTACCTACTAAAGGGGTTAGATATCAATAGCTAATTTTTAATGGTCCTGCATCCTCGTTATACCTGTCACCCCCCTTCAAAAATGAGAGGTATAATGCGACTTCTTATTCTAAACTGATAGGTTTTAGATACACTATGCTAAGAAACGTTGGCAGCTCCAGGATGCATTGTATTAGCTACCTACTTTAGTTACCATGCAATTGGATTTATTAGTGGCCTGGCGTTAGCGACAACTTGAGACGAAATTAGTGAACGAGTCGACTGATAGACATTTCCCTGCTTATATCCTAGCGCTGCACTCTGCCCCAGGTGTAACATAACTTCTTCACCTAGTCTATAAGTATTGAGCAATGCATGTGTTTTCATACCTTTTAGGTTTTTTTAGTATAGGTACTAATGAAACGCTTAAAGATACGGTACTTAGGAATTTATTATATAGAGGATTGTAGGTCACTTGTATGGCTAGTTACACCTTAGTTGGTTCTAGCTCGTATCAAAATTAAACAGACAGAGATGGATATATAAATAAAGTAAGAGTAAAGAAATATAAGTAGATCTTAAGGATATAATAGAATTAGCATAGGCAAGTTGCGTTTATAGATATCTTGGTCATATAGTACTAGCAGTGTGCTCAATAGCATGTAATCTAGATTATAAGTCTTCTATAAAAGCGCAGAGTTTATGAGAAGGCTTCACGTGGTCAACTACTTCCTATCTTGTCTCGTCTCAATTTGAGTGCAAGAAGATGAAGTAAATTAGAATTCTATGAGAGTTCTGCGTGAGTGAATCAGAAATGGAGCTGTGGGGTGTCTCTATGGAATTGCGGGTCTAGAAAACGCTAACCTAATTGTAGAAGGCGGTGAGTATGTACTTAGTGGGGCAAATGGGGGAACAGGGGGCTTGAAGCTCTAATCTAGCCGGCAGAATTAAAAAAAAAGTTCACACACTGAGGTTTAGCTCACTTGATGTCGCTACATCGCTAAACGAGATATACAGGTTAAGGCCTCATGTCATTCGACCTGTATATATCCAGGGTCAATTGAGGACATTGGGTTCCCTGATACTGTACGATATTGTACCACCTTCGCTCTGGCGACGCCTTGTGCAGTACAACAATGGATATCCATCGCATCAGATATGTACCCTACAATCCGGCGCCTATCAACTGTGTCGCCTTCTCCCAGCCCGTCGCTTCAAAAAAGGCTGCGCCTATTCGCCTAGCTATTGGTCGCGCCTCTGGTGACATTGAGATTTGGAGTCCTCTCAGCGGATCGTGGCACCAGGAAACCATCATACGCGGCGGGAAAGACCGCACAGTCGGCAAGTCATCCACCCCCCTTCACGACGTCCCTGCGCGACTAACAGAGTATAGATGGGTTGGTTTGGGTAACAGAGCCCGATCAGACGCTACAAGATGGCAAAAGGATCCCTGGCCGCTTGAGGCTGTTCAGCTTCGGCTACTCGAGCACCGTCACAGAGTGGGACTTAGAGAAAGGCCGTCCGAAACATCAGTCGAGCGGCACGCATGGCGACATATGGTGCCTAGCCGTCCAGCCATTTGTGATTTCGGAGAAGAGTGGCGACAAGAGCAAAGCCAAGGTCTATCACACTGGCAAAAAACTCGTTGCTGGTACCATGGATGGGAGCCTGGTCCTATATGATATCGATGACGGTGAGCTCCGTTATGATCGTGTCCTTGCGAGGGCCTCTTCCAAGAAGACGAGAATGGTCAGTATTGCTTTTAAGAATCGCCATACTGTTGTAGTAGGCACCTCGCAGAGCTGTATCCTTGTATACGACATGCGGAACGGTACGACACTCGCGAAGATGACGTTGGGTTCGGACCTTGTGAACGGTGCTAAGGAAATCATCGCCTGGTGTGTGAAGTGTCTAGACGGAGGGGACATCGTCTCCGGTGATTCAACCGGTGAGCTTCGCATATGGGATGGAAGGACCTACACACAAGCCCAGAGGCTCAAAGCGCATAGCTCGGATGTCCTCTCTCTGGTCACGAGCGCCGATGGCTCCACTATCGTGACTGGAGGCATGGATCGCCGCACTGCTGTCTACAGAAAAACGGCCGGGTCCGGGTCCAGATGGGCCAAGATATTTCACAGGAGATTTCACCATCACGATGTTAAGACGATGGCTTCGTTTGAGGGTCAAGGCATGAGTGTTGTGGTTTCAGGAGGTCCGTAAATTTGCGCACAATATTGCAAAGTAATGACACTTACAGGTATTTAGGACCCGATGCCACTCCTATTGTGATGCCCCTCCAAAACGCAGGTATAGAGGACCATCGCGTCTTATCCTCATTGCCTCAAGATCCACCCTTACAAAGTGCATACAACAGCCGATTGATTATTAGTTGGTGGGATCGCGAAGTGTCTATTTGGCGGCTTCCGAACTCGTTAGGGAACTTGGAGTCAAGCGACAGCCACGATGTGGCTAAAAACCGGAAGCTTCTAGCTCGTGTTTTAATAAAAGGCGAAGCAAATATTACCTCGGCATCAATTAACGCCAATGGGTCCTTGCTCGTAGTCTCAACAACCTCTGATATCAAGGCATTTCATATACGACCTCGAAATGGCACGCGGTGGGATGAACTCAAGATATCGAAAGTCGAGTTAAGGGAAGATATTACAACTCTTGGTGCCACGAAAACTCTCATATCACCAGATGGTCAATGGGTATGTTTAGTGCAAGTTGGGGGAGCCTTATCACTTTTGCACGTTGTGCAGCCCTCTGAAACATCAGAGAAGCCCATAATCCATGAGAGGGTCATTCGATTACAACGCATTAGACGTCAAATGCCTAAACATAGTGCTCTCGGCGGCCTTGGAAATTACGACAGGACAATCACCCAGGCAGTCTTCTCTCCAGACAGCAAGATGCTGGCCGTCGCGGACCTGGCAGGTTTCATTGATACATGGATTCTAACTCACCAGCCCGAGAAATTACAGAACGGAGAAAATGGTATAAACAATAATATTCACGGGGGTATGGCATCAGATGATAGCTCCGTGGAGAGCGACGATGATGAAAAACATGCAGAAACTGACGGAGGCGTTAAATGGAGGCAGAACCCTACCACCTCATTGATTCCAAGACTCCACGCTGCTCCCACAGTTCTGTCTTTCTCTAACCATATCCCCTCTAAAACCACAAAAGCAGAGAACGATGAGACAGATGACTACACTTTACTAGCCGTTACATCCAAACCTCAAATTATCCTCATACATCCGACTCTCGGATCCCTCACTTCATGGTCCAGGCGCAACCCCATTTCAAGATTCCCTCCGGAATTCCGCGACATCCGAGATCTCGTTAAAGGGGCACTCTGGTCAGGTGACAGGGTATGGCTCTACGGGAATACGTATCTCTTCATGATCGACACAACACGAGACTTAGAAGCAGTGTACGAGGGACCGGAGACAGGGAGCGAATTAGTAACACATGGAAGAAAACGAAAACGAGGTCCGGACAGCGGTGCTGGTAATAAGATGACAATAGGGGCAATAGGTCCTACGAAAGTATCACGGCACGGTCAAGGGGGAGAAACAGAGGAACTGCCAATCGATGGACCCGTCTTAGATCCGATGGATGAGGACGAAGCAAGTCAAGGCGCAAGGGCCAGCGAGAGCGACGAGTCGGATGATGAGGCTCAAGGCGAATTAGCACTTCTTCAGGGAGCCCACGGCAAGCCTTCCCAAGACTCTCCGCCAAGCCAAGGTCCTGCTTTTTGGCACACATTTAAGTACCGGCCAATCCTAGGCATTGTGCCTCTGGGTGATAGGATAAAGGAGCAACAAAACGGAGGTACTATGCAGGTTACATTGGGCAGCATCAAACCAAAGACACTTGAGGTCGCCCTGGTAGAGAGACCCTTGTTTGAGATGGATTTACCTGAAAGGTATTTTGGTGAGGGTGAATTCGAGCGTTAACAGCTATTAATAGAATTACCAATGTACAGTCTAACATACTATTACATTTCAAAGTCGTGTTTCTATTCCCCCTAATCGTCATGTAGCATCTAGCGAGTAGCTCTTTAGACTGCTCGTCATGCCGCACTGCTGATGACTTCAAGGTACGAGTAATATCATTAACTACTATAATGTTAGCATACATCAGGCATTTGCTACCATGCGGGTTAAGTACACTGCTTCCTTGTCGATCTAGTCATTCATGTGTAGTACGTGTTGCATAAACTCGATGCTGTAGGCAGAATATGCCTAGTGGCTTTATCTAACGCTGCGTTGCGTTGTTTGGGTGCTTTTTTTTTTTTTTTTTTTTCTTCATTATTTCTGCACCAGGATGAAAGCACTCGATTATAAAAGAATCTCTAAAAGCAGATTCTTCTATGGGGGAGAGGTACATGCTTACTATGGGCAGAAAAATCTCTCTATATGCAAATGGCGCGCTAGATGGTTGAGGTCAATTGCGCGGCGTGTTTGGCCTGCTCATAAATGGACCAGCTTTGTGTACCTGTACATACTTAAGTTCTTGGGACCACGTACTGCCCGTGGGAAGAAGGCAAATTCTATCGCACAACAACACGAAACGCGCTCGTCCCTCTTCCAGACTATGGGCCTATAACTATTTGATCTTGGTTGTATCAAACTATGCCCACCTCCACCACTTTCTCCAGCATCTCGTCAACACCATAATCCAATACCTCGGAATTCTTCATCCTACTCTTCCCCCTTCATTCTTTGCTGAACCTTTATCTTAATCTTGCAGACTAATCAGCAAGCTCCCATCCAATCACTTCCTGTTATGGCATCCAAGGTGACGGTGCCGCTAACGCAGCAAAAATGCACCAACATGGTCGTTTGCAATAGACTTGGCACGTTAGTCTGTACCGGTTGTCACTTAGTCATGGTAGGGTTTGCCTCCTCATTGACCCGGTCTCGGTTGTATCGGCCAACAGCTCCTGATATTGTCTTCAGTATTGTTCTCCAGCTTGTCAGAAGATGAATTGGGCCGTTCATAGGACAGAGTGTCGGGAGAAAATGGATACAGCAACTTTCGAATCCAAGCACAGATTACCTATTTGGGCACCTCAAACCCTTTACACTGACTTGACGAAGAAACATCGTGGCGTCAAAGCCCAAGATGTCCCTGAGATTGGACCCCCGAACCGTCGCGAGATTCTCGAGGACAACCCCCAGAGTGGCCAGTTTGAATTGTTCGGCAGCTATCCAGCTATTGACGTCCTTCGTCTGGATGCAAACGAGGGGATCAAGAGAAGAGATCCCATCGATGTTCTCTTCGTGGGTAAGCAGATCTCGTTACCCTCGTACCTCGAATATCAAATGAGCGAGCAAGCAGACTCATCATCTCCAATAGAACCCGCCGATCTCAGAAATGTTGTCAAAACAATTGTTGATCTGCCCGACGATGTATCTGCACCCATTAACATCTTCATCACTGACGGCAACACGGCGAAAACTGCGCGCAATCTCATTTTGCTACTTATGGCTCTATTATCCGAAGATCCCGATGCGACAGCCGAGTGTGCCGTATCTTTCTGGTACGGGCCTTGTAAGTCCAAACTCTCGTAGTCGTTGTCGCCTTATACGAACAAAGTTTCTCAGATTACGGCCATGCCTAAGGCACTATTTCCAAGTTCCCGAATACTTAACACGCACGCTCGAATGGAATTACTGACATCAGGTGTTGCAGTTATCCCCAAGTGGTGCCTCCCAGCAATTCGAGAGCTCATCGGTCCGTTAATTGATGACTGTGGCCCAATAGACCAAGAAGAAAACGAAGAGAGCGAGACCAGAATCACAAGAGATTGGTCATTTGGTTCGGCATCACTCGAAGTTGTCTTAACGCAGCATATATGGGCTGGCACCAAGGCAATCATTGACCCATGTCCATGTTATTCCGACATGGATGCCAGAGACGCACAAATTCTTTTCTAGAAGCAAGGAGAATGCGCGAATCTGGACCATTACGAGAGGACGATCATGAGCTTCCCTCCAGAGTGGCAAGCTGTGAAACGCCGCTACATGCCCTCCACGCAGGTCACACCGTTCGAGAATCACCATAACACCGCTAATCAGCCGCTGAGCTACAACCCGTTGGTTCTTCTTTTTCTCGTCTGTCTCCTACACACTTGTTTTAACTAACTCTCGCATACCACAAGGAGCTTGTTCTACGGCGACTTCTGGCCTTTGAAACGGGATGCAGATCCGCTCCGAGGCTGGGACCTCGCGGCCATCAACGAGAACTCCGATACGGGTGGAGCTGACAACGACATCTATGGGAAAATGTTTTACTACGTCCGAGACCTATTCAAACGTTTCATCCTTAAGCTCCGGGCCGCTAATGTCACCTTCCATGTGCTTCCATACAATGGCTTCGACTTGACACAAGAAACGAAACTAGAATTTGATCGCATTGAGGTGGAGTGGACCCCTTTTTTTTCAATAAGAGCCGTTTTGCGAAGCATAGGCTGGCCTAACCGTTTAAAATAGACTGCTGCCCTCGCAGATGAAGACTCAGTGGGTGTTCGCACAGTCGTCGATACGCTGTCGCCTCTCCTGAAGTGCCCATCGGTGAATCCACATGCAACTATGATTACGCTCCATCCAGGCGTGTTCGACAAGATCCAAAACGCTTTCCCGTGCCCTGAATGCGACCCGAATCGCGCCAGACGCGTTAAAGAAGCAGTAGAGCTGACGAAGCAAGAAAAGTCTTTGCTGGACGCCTACCTACCTCTCCAAGACGCCGATCCCGTCAATTGGATCTTCACCACGGTCGGCTGGCAACGTCGAGACGCGAAATGGCTATTCCGAGACCCCACGGCAGCATGGGAATTGTACAAGTCCATCTACGACTTCGAGGACGTCGCGGATAGCGCAAGGGTCACCATGAGATACTGGCATAACGTAGTCGACGAGTGGATCTTGCGCCTGAAGCACGCTGACAACCTCGACGAACACGGACGTCCGAAGCCGGAAGCCAGATGGGATTTCAACGCCGTGTTCGCAACCAACCAAACCGCCGGATACCGCTATGTCGAATGGTGCAAGCTGACGGCCGGCGAGGAAGAAATCCTGGAGGAGAAGTTGGAGAGCGCCGAGCGAGACAACCGAGAGCCGAAGAGACACGAGCCGTATCACGAGTACCTCTCCAACGCGAACCTCGCCAAGCTGGCAAGAAAGGGCTCGAAGCTTGAGAGATGGATGGGGAAAGATAATTGCGCGAATTGGACCCCTTACTGAGTGAGAGAGTATGTGAGTGAGTGAAGTCTGGTTTGAACTCTTGGAACTCTTACTTTTGGTGCGTTGGCACGAAGAGACGGCAATTTGGCTACGTGCTGACTATTGGTCATCGACGAGATTGGAGTGAGAATGGAGTATCTGGGAGTATACGAAAAGAGAGGCTAAGGTAGGACCAAAAAAAAAAAAGGAGAGAGGGAATTACTAATGAAGGTCAGAGTCGGCAGAGGGAAGAGAGACTACGTGACGCGGATGGATTAGGATCTCCCAGGTACAGGATTGATCCCACCCAGGGCGTTGATAATAGGATAGGTATATGCTCGTCCTGTTCACTAGACGAAGATATACACACTTTAACACGAATATTTCATTTCTTTCACCTGCTCCTCGCGATATCAAGTTCATAATGCCACGCTCACTCGCCTTGGTAGCTACTCAAGTTCTTACAATATTCTAGCAATGCCAACCGAGCTCACGAGGCAGATAATCTCATAAAACTAAAACTTATTGTCCAGAACTGACCGCATCTCAGGCTTCAACCAGTTCAAGTTTCATCAGTTCAAACCACCAAAGAGACTCTCTATCGCAATATTCCTACCCTTAGCACCCTTTCGCCTCTCAATAATGACTTAGGCAGGTATCCAGCACCTCCATTGCGGCAGAACACCCGCGATATGCACGGCAAACCTAGACCCCGGGCCACGACGACACTTCCATCCGACCCGCCCGTCATCTCACGCACAATTAGCATGCTGTGCGCGTGCGTGGAGCTCGAAAGAAAAATAAATAAATAAATAAAATAGAAAAGGTGACGCAAGCTTTCGCGTAGATAGGTAGACAGGTACTTTTACCCCTTTTTTCAGCGGCGCGGACGCGGCCTGCGTGTGCGTATGTGCGCGCGCGGGCGTCCTCATCATGCATACGTACTTTAGCACATATATGAATTGAGTGCGCGCATGCATGGCTGCAAGATACGGCGTACAGTATTGGTATGAAGTAGCCATCCAAACTTTCTTTCGCCCCTGAGAAGAAACGCATACAATATCAATCTATCTCACTTGCATATATACGGAAGGAGGCCCAAAAAAAAAAAAAAAGGGAAAAGGAAAAGGAAAAGGGGACCGATAAGGACATAAGTTTTATAGTAGATACAATACATCTTTAGGCAAGGGACACATTAGGAACATGAATGTCAATATCAATCCAACAACACTAAGATGTGTGTACTGCGCGCGTCTGTACGTATACTCTGTGCCGCGCTAAGCAAGCCAATAGCAAAGGCTTCTTTGATAATTCTTCGGAAAGATGATTATTGAAGTTGTTGTTTTCTCTTATCTACTAGATTGCTTCACTTTATCTGTAAATGAGCCTCCTACGAATTGTATAGATAAGATCTGGAGCTCTTCCATAAGTGGTAGATATTGTGTAGCCTAGATAGATAGATTAACAATGCTCCCCCACCAAACCCCCATCCCTTTCATATCCCAGATTGAAGTGCTCAGTGGAAATCATATGAAAGATCTAGTTTAGGCACATTACCCCGAAATCTAACACGGGTGAAAGACAATGTTGCAAGAATGTAGTAAACCAAGAACGGTCTATTTCTGGTATTTCGTGGCAGCAATCGTCTTGCGCCAACCCGGATGTGCTCGAAGGGGCCCCGGTCCTTTTAGTAGTGATACACCACAATATGCAAAACACCCCCCACCCCGGCCAGTAGCAGACGTCGTCCATAAAACGTCGTCAGCTTATCCATCTTTTCCGGCATGCAAATATCCAGAACGCCAGGATGATAAAGAGATCCCCTACTCTTTCATCCCATCCAGTCTCCAAAATCACTAAGACAAAATGTATGATGCTGCCTTATCCAGGATCCCTCCCCCATGACGCCGATGATTTGTCCAATATATATATAGATGGTGTATGTAATAGGATAGCTTCTAGGGCTGTCCATGACAAATGAAAACGGTAAGACGCCGTCGAAAGTAGGTATCATAGTAGGTACAGAGAGCGCATGTATCGCAGCGTCAATAAGTCGATACACTTGACTAGAAAAATAAACGAGGGCGTGAGGTTTGACGATAAGCAGGTCGCTAGGTAAACGTCGGTATATAGTGGGTAAAGTCGTAAGTTGGTCGTTAAGTTGATACACTAGGGGGCTCGGATGCATGAGCCATCGATTGTGTAAGTGTTAATAAGGCGCAACGCTGATACGCTTATATGATGTTCTAATAGAATCATGATTAATGCTGTATTATGGGCAGCCGTCACGACGACCGTTGGGGTCATGAGGTGGTTGGTTACGTCTGCCATTTTCACCACGGGCGGCAACCCACTCTGCATTGCCACTCTGTCGGGCAGGTTGTTCGGCAGGCAACTTTTGATCATCGTTGGCGAACGAACTTCCGCCTACCTGGCCGGGTCGTCGTTGGCTGCCACTTGATGAGCTGGAAGAGCCAGGTACCATTCTTGTCACGGCCTGGGTGATTGAGGCAACGACATAGCCTCTTAATTCTCGATCCTCTTTTGAATCCTCCTTTTCTAATCTGAATCGGTTCTCCTTACTCAGATTATTTCGTCGTAGGTTCTTAATTTCTTGCATGATGTAAAGCATCACCTCCTCGGGACACTTGTTTCGTTCGCGAGCATGTTCACTCTTGCGGACATATCGTCGGGTAACATCCGTCGCGCCATCTATGCTGAAGGCAATGCAATATGACATCTGCTTGCCCCATCCATCGGTATAGAGTCGCGGGTTGTCCCAGGCTTCTTCACAGGCATCGACGTGGATCCAACGCTGCTTATGCTCGGAATAGACCTCAGTCCATACGTGGTCTTCGGCATTCCATACCCATCGCACACGTCCACCAACAGCGCGGCAGAGCATACTGAAGCAGTTCGCCCATTCACCGCATCGGCCGCGTCTCGTCTGTAGTAGCCGCCAGACGTCACTATACCGTGGGAACCGCTCGTAAGCTCTACATGACTGGTTTGAACACTCGTACAGCTCAACTCGCATTGCGCCACATGCGCTTTCCTCCGGCGTCGGTTGAGTCATGCCCTTCGCAACAGTCGGCGATAAACAAACAGGACACGCGGGATTGTTGACCCATGTGAAGAAAGATCGCTTGAACCATCTGTGGCTAATTAGCATGTCACAATTACATTGACAAAAGCGTG
The DNA here is from genome assembly GCA_022495085.1 of Xylaria sp. FL1042. Classification (NCBI taxonomy): domain Eukaryota; kingdom Fungi; phylum Ascomycota; class Sordariomycetes; order Xylariales; family Xylariaceae; genus Xylaria; species Xylaria sp. FL1042. The sequence continues at coordinate 392,744 of MU380136.1, forward strand.
GAAAGCCAATTAGGATAGCACAAACCTTAATAAAGCCTTTATGACACAATCTTGGTATCCCCATTCAGGCTTACGACCGTCACCCATACTTTCAGCCTGTGCTTGCAAAACCTGCCATTCCTCTTCGGCTTCACTATAGATTCTGTCCAAAGGTATCGTCTGTAGGGCCTCATCTAGTAGCCCGGGATTCTCGTACTTGGTTGGGGTTTGCGACAGCGAAAGGAGTAGATTGCGAAATTTCTGTGACTGCTGATCATTCGGCGCGGGAGCTGTGGGCATTAGTGGTAGGTGACGCAGAGAAGAATATGACGGCGGTGTCGACGGCGAAGCATGCCCTTGGCCGTATGATGTGGATGGTCTGCCAGATGGCGTAGAGGAGGAAGCACGGAGGTTGGAGGACGAAGCCCGTTCCCTGGGCGCAGGCGATTCAACTCTTGATCTTTGTGACCGAAACTGCTCGAAGTCATGCAATCGCTTAGATCTCAACAACTGTTCAAACTGAATGCGCAAATCTCGGGCCCATTCCTCGCCGTATTCATCCTGATCACCGCGACCAGGCGTGTTGGGGCGGTCAGCCATGGCGGGCAGCTCACTATTCGAATCGAGGCTTTGATGTAGCAATTGGAGGTGCGATATATAACGCGACAGAGCGGCGCGAATATGGTTGGCAATGTGACTCGTGGACACACGGGAGAGGGCAGTTGTGGTCGCCCGGTTGCTCTATACAACAATAAAATAGTGCTCTCTTGCTCAACCACGAGAATTGCTAGAGGCAAGCAGCCAGTCTCCCCTACAACCCGAAGGGGGTGAGGAGCGACGACATTCGATGATCGCTCGTTGGCTTGTGTCGCAGGTTGACGTGTATAGAATAGGAATTTCGCTTGTTGAGGTGCAGTCGCTTCGGGGACGTAAAATCAAGTCAATCGATCGGTCGAGCGCGAAGGTGCCGTACTCTCGCAATGTAGATGTAGATGTAGATGTAGAGAAAGGTAGATTATTAGGCGTATTCTTAGGCAGACGCAGGCAGACCGGTGACAACTACGACGAAGACGAAGACGAAGACGACAACCGGAACAGGACAAGGCGGACACTGGTAGGGACTGTAGAGAAAGATGGGGCGGCGCAATGGGGGAGGGGACGTGATTAGTTTTACAGGGGCAGGCAGGTAAGAATGGCGACAGGAATGAATGGCGAATCTCTGGTCAGAACTGGTCTGGCGAGATAGGTCGAGAGATGGGAAATGGGCGGGATGGAACCTGGATCTGTCGAGACGGGGATACCTTGGGTTAGATAGCGGTAGGCGTAGCGTACGTAGTTGTACTACTAAGTAAGTAGGTCGTGTAGGTACCCTGCGCCGGGGACCTAGTGTAGAGAGCGTAGGTACTGTACGCCACAGACTGTATTGTACGTGTACACTGCGTCTTTACCGAGCTACGGGCGCTGGGTACCTACCTACTATACGTATACTTGGTAGTAGAGAGAGGCAGAGAACGTAAGAGGGCAGTGTGGGTCGGGCTTCGTTGGCCTGCGCAATGTGGTATGCGTATGCGATGGCAAAAGATGGGCATCTACCTACCTAGTGTGAGTAGTGTACCTAGATCCCCTGGAAGATAGGTAGGGTCCTCTCCAGGCGCCTACTTAGTAAGAAGACGCCTAAGACGACGCCTAAGACAGGTAGGTACCTACGCTACTCGTACACGACTGTACCAGCCGGTGCGGAAACTCTCCACCACCACCACCCCTCCCCTTTCGACATCGTTCATCTGGGTGACGCGCGTCTCTTTTGGAGACTCTGACCAATCAACTGCTGGTTAGGCCCACTTTGTGCCTTTGAAATCGGTATCTCGAAAGATGGACTAGGGTGCGCAAGACGTTTTTTCTCTCATTTTTTCGTATCATTGTGTAGTGTACGTGTACCTGGTCTGTTTCAAAAGGTGTAGGCTGCCACTGCCTATTACAATACACTATGGCTTATGAATAAGGCAGGTTTTTACGTGCTTGTGCTGATCCGGCGCAAGAGAGAGACCTTAGACACTCGATATCTGTCAGATACGTAAGGTGGTAGGCGAGTGGTGGTGGTGTAATAGCGTAGGTTGTGTACCTGTGTAGTGTAGCGTAGTATACCTACAATGTAGGTAGTGTAGTGTACTATATCGTGTATATATCAGCAGGTAGTACACGTCTGTCAAGCGCCACACAACGACACCATCCTTATCCTACCTACAGTACATGGTACTTAAGTAAGTATCATATGTGCCTCCAGTTTTCTACTTACAGATACCAAGAATATATCAAGGATGCGAACATGCCACACGCAGACGGAACTCGAACAATGACATTTAACCGAGTCCCGGTAAAATGTCTTCACAAAGATATTATATCTATGAATTCCAGTGTACTGAATAAAGATACCTACCTACTTAGGTAGCTGTTTTGTGGCTGAGGCGGTGAATCCGACACCAGTGGCTGAGCCATCTGCAGACGATTGGCAACACAGCCCCCCTGCGAGGGGTATAAGTGGAAACAGCCAAGCCTGTCCTCATTCCATTCTAGGTATGCTATCTACCTGCATGATACATAGTAGGCAGGTACTGGCTGTCCCTATCTAATGCAGATAGAGCCATGTCGGCTACCGAAGTTGTCGTATTGTATTAATAGTCAACCATCATGCCATGGACAAGCTGTCTGTTGCAGAATACGTCGACCTACATTAATTAGTATTCACATATCAGACTCACATACGCATAGGTGGTAGTGTATGGACACTAAACTACCTTATAGATGATCGTCACATCGCCATCCTACGTAGTATATTATCAGGAACTGTTGAACACTAAACACCATGAAGATCCAATGGTCGGTTTTCTTGCCACCCCCCGCCGCTTATCTTGATGATGCGACATGTTTTAATTCCCATCTTTTTAATCTGTGGTGTTAAGTGTTGGGTTGGCATTGACTCTCCCGACCGACCTATACTCCATGTAGGTAGTTTACATACGACGACTCCAACCGGATAACACGACCCCGAAATGTCAAGAACCCCCACGCCAGCACAACCGGCCAGTCACCACGGTATATACGAAACGCTCTTCCTCGATGAAACTGGCCATTGCCGTTGTTCATCTGAAGTTTGCGTAACATTTCTACCGAGATCCTTGCTCCGCCCTTGTGTTCGGTTGTCGGATACAACAAATATGGATACTCGAGTAGTTGGTGTAGTGTACATACAAAGGCGCAACACTTATACTACACACAACCTCATGACAATAGCAGACAAGGCTAATCGGGCGGGCTGACGAACCATAGGGCAAGGCGAAGGCGACGGTGCTAATGTAGTGTAGCTGGCGAGCTGGCTGGCTGGCTGCCCAAGAATTCGGGAACAGATCTACAGATTACCTGCCTAAGTCTACCGACGAACGTAATCCGCATCCCTCCTTTACCCTTTGCTCTTTACCCTTTACCTACTCTACTATCACCGCCTCCTCTATCCTCTCTGTGCAGAAGAATAGAAGTGCAGAAGAACTCTGCGCGTGCACATCCTCCGGGCCGATTCATACACTATCTACAGCAGCTTTCCACGCGGCTAGCTTTCGTGTACCACCGTCTGTACGTATCCTTGATACGTCTGCAACTGGGCCATGCAAGAGCCTCAACTTTAAAAATGGGTTGGAATCCCATTTATTTATTTATTTATAAACTTATTTTTTTTTCCCTTTATCCTCCTTGACTCTAGCCCCTCTTTTTTGTCCATTGACTTTTATTTCTATGTATGACTTAGATAGCCAGTACAGAAACTAGACTACCTAGACTAATTTGCCAAGCCTAAACAAAACTTCATGTCCGTCCTGTGATTTTTTTATTTATTTTTATTTTATTTTATTTTATTTTCTTCCTCTTTCTCTTCACGATATCTTAAACATGGATACATAAAATATGTACTATGGTCGGCGACTGCGCAGTATGACATGTACGTCACGTGGGGTATTCCCTCTATTATCTGATGGGTAGTGTAACATGTCGTCTCTGCGATGGCCTATGAGAATGGCCCAAGCAAACGCTGACGCGTCGCCTATCCCCTGACAAGAGAGGCTTGCGTGTCTCAGCCAATGGGGCACATGAGCAGCGCCCACCAAATCTCCGGATACATGGTGTACTTCTGTACTTTTGTACTTTGTCGACGACCCCATTGCTACGTTGCTCCCGCTAGCATGCCGCTTTTTTTCAACCTCAACCCAAGAAAGAGGGTTGATCATATCTCCAGTGGTTTGTCCGGACCGTGCCCTTTTTTTTGTTTTTTTTTGGTCATGCCCTAATTTTATGCTAGTTATTTTGTCTTATATATTTTCTTTTCGATTTGCCAGATGATGGGATTCCTTACTCAATAATAACTCGAATCCCTACATCACTAACATAAATTACACACGGTAGATAACATGCGTAGTAGACGTCCGTTGCTGACGATGACGAGTACGGAATTCTTCCCTCTTACACACAACAACAACAACAACAACAACAACACTAACAGCGGATAATATTGGTAGCATACCTAGTAATCTAAACCAGCAAGCGTTCGCATGATTCCCTTGGCTTCTGCCTTGGCACTCGATTTGCTGTCCGTGCGACTCGACCCGATCCAGTTCGATGTCATCGACAAGGAATCCAAGTCCACTCCCAGCTCGGGGTTCTGCTCGGGTACCACGTTGCGCAAGGTTCCTGATACGCTACTAAGTACTAAGTAAGTGCATTCTGTTTAGTGTAGACTTCCTTCATCACTCGTGGGCAAATCACGGCAGCGATACTTTTGCCAGCTTGGAGCAAGCCGACGCTAGCATCTTGGGGTTATCTACGCTACAGTACATCCATCCATACATACATACATATATATCCAGCCATCTATCTCATTATCCATATAAGGATATTGTTGCGTCACCATTCGCCTGTCGATACAACCAATTCATCCTACCACGCAAGCTTATCCAGTGCAATAATGAGAGTGATAAGGCTGATCCGATCCAACTCCACCATAAATCGGTCTAAAACTACTTACTTAGTATAAGTGCCTAGCCTAGACTCTCTCCACTTTAGTATGTAGTAAATACTAGGTTACTAAGTAAGCAACGTACGATTGTTAACTTCGTTGTTGAGATACGCAACTCACATTTTACAATTCCACAGCCTGACTCGATAATAGATAGACACTCAATATTAATGTTGAACACGACTAAATTATTAGAATCCCAACTACAAAAACGCTGTTTTCAAGTTATGGGAGCCGAGCATGTAAAATGGCTATACTTCCCCGCCTCCCCGTACGACAATAATATAATTCCTCGTGCCTTACATGCACATGCACCCAGCCAAACCACTCACTGTAGTGTAAATAGTATAAAATTTCTTCACTACTACGTGACTGCACTAGATAGAGTTCCCCCCCGCTCTAGTTCGCCCAAGTATCTCAATCGTACCAGCTTGACACAAAACTGTAATGTGTCACCCGAGTCACACAGCCGCGACGAGGACAACGAAGCTATGTACGCAATATCCTGGAAACACCACCGACGTAGGTACTGCGTAGTGCAGTATTTATTCCCTCTCGCGTAAACTACGGCTCGCCATACCTTGCAGCGGGGCCTCATTGCGAAAAGATCACGATATCCCCATCAGATAGAGCGGTGAGCACCTAGAGAGCCGCTGCCGGCAGGCAGGCAGGCATTTCCCAAACTACGTAAGCCCTCCCACTCATATTTTAAGGCCAAGACGGGGGCCACCGTCGCCTGCGTATACATACACTACTACTACATGACGGTTGGTTTTGATCAGCTTGTATGCATTGGTCGTCCGAGGTAGCGTGCTGACAACGATGATGAAAGGCCCGATGTTCGCTCGTCTGCGTCCTGCGGTGCGTCCGCGGGACACCACCCTGGAGGGGCACATTCATTTGTAGCCTCCGTTCATGGGGATTCGTCATCGCCGTCCCTGCTGACAGTGTCCTAGGCTTAGACCAATTGGGCGGATTCATGGGTAGCGTTGGCTATTTGTGACATTCGCCTCATCGGCGGGTCTGGTGGTTGTTATATAGACGCAGCTAAACCCGCCAGCACGGTCCGGTAACGAGGGGGTTTTCGAACATGTGATTTCCATATCGCGTAATAAGATAGACATGGAATTCACGTAATAAATGTGATAAAAGAGTGCTTGATTAGTTGTTTGGGTTCAGCCGTGCGGTAATTACAGCACCGCTTTTTAGTCATCAACAAATCCCCTCTGTTCCAAGCGTTTTTCTACATCATGATTGTGCAGGAACTCATTTCTCAATTTATTTTATTTTATGAAGCTGATATAATTCTCAGTAGGATGACGCGACAGCGAAGTTAGCATGATAGCTGACCTGTCTTCCTCCGTAAAGCGTACGATTGTCTTGATTTCTTCTATACAGCCTACATTTCTTAGCCTTGAGCCTCATTTGATTAGTGATAAGTACGGTTAAAGAGGCTAGCAGGCAAGATAAGGTGAGAGAATTGGTGAGTCTGCTGCCATCAGTTTTCCTATGTCCGATTAGTTCAATGAAAGTATTTGTTATCACTTATTCACAGGATCAGCTATCCGTCATCGTCGTCGTCATCGCACAACCATCATGTGGCAAACTGTTCGTTCATCCAAAGACTGGGAAGACGCGTAGAACAAAATGTAAGGGATGACGTTGTCTTCCACCAAGTCATGAGATCCAAAAAAAAAAAAAGGATAACCATTTAAAGTATTAAGCGATAGCATAAGTAATTCTTAACCTTCCGACAGTGCGACGCAAGCTAGTAAGGAACAAGGTCAGTAGTCGAAGAACATGGTTTAGAATAGATCCAGGGTCGGTAGTTGTCACATCACCTGCTGCGACGATTTCAGTCTCTCTAGCTAACACTTCGTAGGTGTTACGTTTAATTTTTATATTTCATAGTCAGAGAGAGCTGTATTTTGGTCATGCTGAGCTTGGTTCTTTATGCATGCATACTAATTGGTCTCATAAAAAAGTATTTGTTTGTGATTCTATGTCTAATTAAAGCATTATGGCATAAGTTTAAAAAGAAAATCATTAATACTTTCACTAATTAATGTACAAACTAATCAAATATTGTAACTATTACTGCTTCGCATAAAATCTCAGCCTTGAGAATTCGTTCTGCTGTACTAATCCATGATAGTCATTGAAAGGCTCCTGTTATGTCGGTTGTGAAGCCTCGTATCATGCTATAATATAGAAAGCAAGGTACCTTCCATAGCTCGAAACGGATCCCAGATAGTAAGACAAGCAAAACCTGTATTAAAAATTGGTTGGTAGCTTCTAAGTAAGAACATTAAACTTCATGGTGACTCTATTCCCAATTATATAAGTCTAGTTCAGACGGAAGAATATCAAAAAAGGATTGCGTGAATTATATTCATCCACTCATTAGCTTAGAAAATATATCTAATATGTAGTACTTCAATATACTTCATTCTAGCCCAGGAAGCAAGGGGAACAGGATAAAATCGATGAACATAGAACATACTTTGGTGATTACCATCGTGACAGTAGTTTATTATTATGATTTCTTAGTAGATTTCGGTACTCGCGCCTTCGTGCTGTGAGTCGGGGAGTGGCTATAAACTAGATATTACCAATTTGTTTATGGATAGATATGGTTATTTGCCGATAGGGCATACTGACGCTAGTAAGATGTTAGATAGTCACGGGAGGTTGCGTTCGTTGTTATTTATTTAGATCATTGAATCAATATCTCCTACATAAAATTGTACCTGGCAATGAGATGCGCTGTCGAGGCCTTCGAAATGTATTTCTATTTCCTAAGAACCGAAATACCCAGTAATTAATACCGTTCGCCTTTCCTCATCACATGTCTTTGAATTACTCGCCTATCTCTAAGACAGTTCAGCAGACGATGTTAGAGAATATTACTTACGAAGGCTAGTAAATTGGCTTTTTTACTCTTTCTATAGTATCCTGGATAATTATATGTAGACTGTAGGAGAGAGGGCAGGGGGGGTTTCCTGCCAAGGTTAATTCAGCGACTCTCTTTCATCAGACTTTCTTTAGACTTTCTGAGTATATCGGACTCCTGCTAGAAATGTTATTGCTCCACGGCCTTCCTCGTCTATGCCGCTACTTGTCTACTGTCGAGCTATGTTAGGCTACATTGTATATCACTTGCTATTACTTCTGTATCAGATATTGCTCGGCACATGTGAGACTATCAGCATTCGGGACAAGATAAACTTAGTCTGGGACTCTATGTCGCCCGTCATTCTGGTACTTACTATTGTTTACGAAGTGGTCATTGGTATCTGCGGAGGCCAGGATCGCCCGTTGACCCCCTACATTAGACAAATTTAGCTCAGGCACGGCGGACGACTTGGAGTTGCACTAATTCGAACCGCTCGCTTAATTTAAACCTCAAGGTCCACCGTCCACCAGCTAATCGCACGGGTTTGGACCGCGGCATGAACCGTCCGCCCGATTGACGTTCTCTAGCACATGGCGGAGGCCCACTAGGTGACGGCTCGGCGTCTCCGCTAAACGGAGATCTAGTCCGGGGCGATTTGCTTGACGTGGAACGGACAATATACAATATTAGTAGCAACCTGAGTAGATCTCTGACTTGGCTATTTCCAAGGCCGGTACCATCGTCATGCCGCTCTATGGCGTCAGCATCGTATCAGCACGACATGGCCGTTGCCCAGGCTCGCTCAGCGCATCTCCGCGGCCTTCTACTTTTGGAGTCATAGCTGGCCGTCTTTTGCTCGAAATACGTTCCGCCGATGCCGGGAGAAAATATTATGAGAGATTGCTAACGTTCATATATGACTATATTGACCTTTGAACCACTCATGTAGGTAGAATATTCAATACAGCTACCCCGCGGGGTCCCAGTTGCTCTCCAGCGACATTAGCGTCTCGCTGGATGTGACTCATTTCAATGAGTGCGGCAGATGATGCCGGCCTGTACGGGATAATGTTCAAACCCTCAGGACTTAAATGGAGGCTCATATCTCATGAACGTCCATCGATATGAACCAAAAACTCTGACACAGAAACGAATACCACGACGCGAGAAGATGGCACCAGCACCGATCAATGCAGCCTTCACGCTTGACGCGTCCGAACGAGTCAAAGCCTTACTTCTTCGCCTGCACACCAACTCCCTCGCCCAGGAAGAAGAGCTGGATAAGCCTAACGGAGAGTTAACAGCGCTTAAGGATTTGAAAGCCCGAGGCATTGCAGACGATGCAGCTGCACTGGCGGAGTACCAGCGTCAATTCGATGACTTGATGCGTGATAAGATGATAGCTCTGGAGCAGGATAAAGCCCTGTTCGTCTATCATCTTTGCCGTACTCTGTCAGCTACACGCATAGTCGAAGCAGGCACTAGCTTTGGCCTCAGCACCATCTATTTGGCCCTAGCTGTCGGACAGAATGCCTCAAAGCTGGGCCCAGAGCAGAAAAAGGCTGCTAAAGTCATTGCCACAGAGAACGAGCCCAGCAAGATCGCTCTGGCTCGTCAGCATTGGAAAGAGGCAGGGGATGAAGTTGAGCCATGGATTGAGCTGCGTGAAGGCGATCTACGACAGACATTGGCGTCTGGCTTGCCAACGGAGATCGACTTCGTGCTTTTTGATAGTAAGTGAAAGATGTTAAATTTTTCTTCATCCTCCTCGCTTCTCTTTCACTGGCTTTTAAATTCAATCAGCTTAGCCAATACATACTTACTTGGTAATGAAACCAGTTTGGACCCCAATGGTGCTGCCAACCCTTCGCTTGTTGGAACCTAATCTCAAGAAGGGTGCCGTACTCGTGGCGGACAATGTAACCTCGTCCGCCGATGGTTACCGCGATTTTCATGAATATATCGAAACAAATCGAAGTGCATATCGTACCCTTGTTCTACCATACTCTGGCGGTCTGGAGTTCACCGTGTATGATCCATAACCAGGATGTAATGAGAGAACAGAGGAAGGTCAGGAGGATTGATCTCACTCTGATTTCGATTAATTGATGTTAGTACGTTGTTAGTTGCAACAATACACTCATTATTCAATTTTACCCCAACCGGGCCAACTTGATGGTTTATTGGTGGCCATATATCGGTAATCACAGTTGCATAGGTCTCGTTTGCTATCTACCTAGTAATTGTCCTACTTTACACTTCTAGACAACGTTATCACTCTTCAAAGCACATTAAAAGAGATCAAGTTAGATTTTCTGGTACATCGTGCCAAATTCTTAAGAAGTAGTATCTTTGATTAAACGTCATCTTAAGACTGTAAAGAAAGAGAAAAGTTGCTTATTGTTGCTTTACAATGATAATCCGAGTGATTAGTAGATAACTCCCAAATCACCACCGCATCAAAAAGGAGAACAACCCATATTGCTGCTATGTTTCTAAGTCTCAACAGTCTAAAGACTTAATGAATGACCCCAACCGATAAAATCAACTCTCAGGCCACCTCACTCCAGATCTCTCGGCCAAGTGTGTGTCCGTACTGGTAGTTTTTCTCGCGTCGTCTACAACCAACGCTGCCTGATACGATATGCCCTATAATCCACCCGTTAGCCTATGAAACTCAACACAGTCCATCTATAACCCGAGATCCAACCTACATCCGGTTAGAGGAGAATTCTTTCACTGGTCTCCTCGTTCTAGATACTCGGGGATCAAGGCTGCATCTCGCGTTCGCGCGCAGCATCCTCCCACGAGTCTCTTCCCGAAGAGCCTCCCTTCTTACCTCCACGGGACCCGTAACCGCCGCTCCCGGAGCCTCCTCCATTGCTCCCCTTGCCGCTGCCGCCGCCGCTCTTCCCGCCACTGCCTCCTTTCTTCCCACCCCCGTGCTTCTTGCCGCCCGAAGAGCCGCCGCTGCTGGAGGAGTTTCCTTGGAGAGAGTACATTTCTGAAGCGTAGTTTTAAATTAGAAGGACTTAGTTACGCTTTGGGGGCGGATTGATAGTGTTTGCTCTATGGGAATGCTTGCGAAGACAATGAAGCGTTCTCGGCACAAAGTAGACCGTAGGAAGATCTCTTGAGAGGGAAGTATGAAGACTAGTGATGGAATAAGGGTGCTTGCAGGCTTTGTAGTTACGAATTGTAAGTTGTCTCTTCGTCTGCTGATAGTGCCGCAGCTGCCGAGTTCGTTCATGGTCAAAATTGAAGAGTTAAGGCCCTTTTTATAAACTATCATAGTTAAGAGAGACACAACGAAGCGCCAACGTCCGAGTTGTTATGATCCGCTCTCTTACCACGTAAAGAGAATGTCAACATCGCCAAATCTATATGTGGCCCCCTCCTCGTTGAGGCTGAGTCCATTCGCACAGCATTTTGGTCGATATCTCCGTATTATTGATACGCCGCGAAACGGAACAACAGCGAACAAGTGACGTCAGGCCCCCAAAGCCAAATTTCCATCTCGTTAATCCCGTATTCCCACAATGCCAACGCGTATGATTATGGCGTTGCGCTCCACAAGCAATGTCAGCACCCGAGGGATAGGTAACCTGGGGGCGACCGGGCGAAGTAAAAATACCTTGTTTATTTATTTACTATAGGAGGAGGGCAGTGAAAGAAAAAAAAAGGAGCGATTATGCGATGCTTTATTATACTCGCGCTTATCTTATTAACAATATTAATAGTATGAAGTGGTGATTATGTACAATAGATACTATGGATGGGGATACATCGCCATTCAACTGCTGTTTTCAGTCACGATGTGTTGCGGATCTTCATTTCGGCGTGGTCAATATTGAGCTTCCATCATGTAACTTGCCGGGTCACAATAATGAATGATTGCCCCCAAGGACACTAAATATTTACTGTGATGGACCCAAATTGCTACATAGCCCGGAGACACTGTCTCAGTGCTATCATGAAGTTGGACTAAGCACTTGTTCGTCATGTTTGGAGCTGTCTGCTTGCTTTCGGGCCTTTAGCATTAGAAGTTCCACAAGATAATTTCTTTTCATCCATTAATGAAGTCGTCTTTTCAGCGTCCAAATAAGCAACAATGCCGATGAGAAGGTTGGGGGCGTAAGTGGCAAATACTTTAGCGTCTGAGGGAGTGAAGACTCCAAGTTGAGATCGCAACACGGTAAGCTATCGTATATTGTATTTACTCAAGGTTCTCGGCCATAGCCTCAGATTCCTCGCCTCCATCCTTCCTAATTACAAAAAATACTAGAGACTCAAAACCAAGTACAGTCTAATAGTGCGTCCATCTGCAATTACGGCATGTAACGTGGGACGTGTTGCGGCACTATATTTTATCGGCCAATAACCAACTTATATAAGCTAACACCTCGCGTTTCGTACAATGGCAATGGACACTCTTTAAATCATAGGAGGTAGAGCTGCGACATGTTATGGAATACGTTTTACCAACTACAAGGATCCGTGTCTTTCTCTCCCCCGCAGCTATGGCTTGGAAGAGAGAATTCCACTACGCAGGCTTATCGAAGCAGTTTATGAGGAAGTTAGGGACTTGTGTAGTATATAAATGGGCTTAGACATGGTCATTTGGACCATCAGTGAATAGAATCTGCCAGGTCGGCACAGTATTGCTTGTCGTTACACCCTGACCCTTATCTATCTCGGACATTTCTTTGCATATCGCATCATCTCCATTCTCGGTTGCAGCAACAGCCGCCCCTTGGTTAGTTGTGATCGTTGCTCTCATTTCCGCCTAAACAATTATAACTGTCGCCGTCGGCGTCTCCGCTGCAGACTTGGATCTTGATCATATCGGAGAGATTGGGTGGTTGAAGCGGCCGCTCGTGGTGATCTGTCTGAAATGGAGGCGTGACGTACATAAAACGATGCTCTGATACAGTACTGTCAAGCCATTTTTTAAGCCATTTTTTTTGCTCAGAGAAGCGAATAGCCCGGCATCATTATCGGCGTGTTCGTGAACGTCTCTTCTGAGCTTCTGTGAGAGCGTGAAGTGCACGATATTGTATTTAGGAGAAATGCAACTATTTTTCGCGTGCATTTAGACATTCAACAGGGAGTTAAAGCTTGATTTACTGGGAGATACTAGTTTCCCCGATTTTTGTCATATTTCGCACATAATCTTCCGCAAGCCTTCAGATCTAGGCTTCGTTATCGGAGGCTTGGCTAACTGCCTAGGTAGTTGAAGAGTAAACACAGCCAATATAAGGTCCAACTGATCAGTCACATCATTTCCCTCCTGTAATATTGTGGTCATCTCAAATTAAAATGGGTGGGATAACACAAGAAAATGAGCGTTATCCAGAAAAGAAATTTATTCAATTAGAATAGTCTAGTTTGAAAAAAAAAAAAAAAAAAAAAAAAAAAAAAACAATATCGGCAAGGAAACGTAGCGGGGGTATCTGAAACGCGGCATAGACGCCCACGTAAAGCAATGCTGAGCTCGTGAGTAGCCGGACCGTGATTTAACATAAGAATATCTGGGAAAGCCCCGAAATACGGCAGGGTCAAATCCAGAGGAGCCATCGAATAACAGAGATAACACCTCGGCCCACACCAAGCACAATCCGTGTGATCATAACGATAAACCAGACATACCACATAAAACCGACAAGAACCCATTCGACGGCCAACCAGCCGGCCCTACGCACCCAGCGGAAACGGCGGCGTCGCCGCCTAAGCATCTTATCCATGGTATCGACGACGTTTTTGACCTTAAGGCGCTGATAATCCACGATATCGTGGCTTACCTCATCGGCTTCATCAGCAGCCCGACGTGTCATATCCATAAGATCCATAGCAACGCGGTTGTGGATTGCTTCCACCTGTTGTTCCAAGCGTGGAGCTACATCTGCTGAGAATTTGGCGGCTGATTTTTCTAATGCTTTGATGGAGTTATCAACATTCTGCGAGAGAATACGAGCCGTTGTTGGGAACAGCTCTGTCTGTGGTACGCGCAAATTAGGTTTCCCATCTGGCACAAAACGGTTGATCTTCATCCGTTGTGAGCCCGTCGCGGTAGTTTCCGGCCCGAATAAAGGATGGGGCTCATTCGCGCGGCGGGAAATTTCCATGGCCTTTATACCGGAGCAGAGTATTAATGCGCGAAGACGTGCTACCTCACGTCTAGAAATGAGGGCATGCTGAGACAGCGAAGTACGATTGGGGATAACCCAATCTCGATGGCTTGGGATGTGTCGCTCATTGTCTATACGAGACGTAGGAGACTCTGTATCGCCAATGGAGAGAGCATTTTGAAGTTCTTTAGACGTCTGCCTTGGTCTACTAACGGGATGGCCTGAGTCATGAATATGGAAATGGGAATCAATATCAGACGAGTTGGGGTCAATGAAGTTTCGAAGTTCACTGTCTTCGACCTCGGATAACTCAGGTGATGCCTTGCGGATATCTATGCGTGGTGGTTTCAGTTGCTCGAAGCGTGGTGATCTGCTAGGGGCCCGTGACGGGACCTGAACGGAGGAATTATCTATTTTACGAGAGGCGGATTTATCCGTAGAATCAGTCGTCGATTTGAAGTTCGGCATTATATCCATATAATTCTTTACTGGGCGGCGACTTTCACAGTGGTGTACTGAGCTTCCTGGCGATAGTAAAGCCGGTCTTGTAGGTCGACCCCTCCGATCGTCCGAATCAGAATCATCATCTGATGAGTCGGAAGAGTCAGAATCTTTTCTCCATATGAGATCTGTCATCTTGGAGACGCCACCACGTATCATATCATCGAGTTTTGCACCTCCTTTGAAAATAGTCCTGAGTCCGACTTGTTCATCAGGTCTGAGGCTGAGGCTTCCCATACTTCGGTGTGATTTATGACTTTCGTGTGTCGCCTTTGTAGTGAATTCCCGGGTGGAACTCTTAGATCTTTGGCGTTCGAGGGGTTGGATTGCACCTTCGGTCACTGCAGATATACTGATTGTCCCCGTTGGATCAATGGGACTGCTGATCCTGTCGTCATTCTCCCGATCCTCACGATCTCGGCTGCGATCCCGAAATATGCTCTTCACTTTCGAAAAAGGTTTTCGGGCTGGTGAGCTGGGACGACTGACAGTCGGCGAAAGATCCATTCCAATGGCGGGAACATAACCATTTTGACGCCCCCTTGGAGCAATATTAGATGAAGGTGGCCGAGACTCGAGGTCTATAGAAGACCTATAGGGACCACCGGGTACCTCCAAACTGGCGCGTCCAGAGTGAATAGGTGGGGTCTGATTTGGTCTACCTGTTAGAGCTCTGCCTGGCTGCTCGGTGGCTTCCATACGTGAATCCGTACGACGATGTCCTGGATGAGAAATTCGAGAAGCCCGATCAGGAGTACTTATTCCTACCGGTAACTGTTTAAGGTGACTAACGTCATCTTCTCCGGCGAAGTGCTCCCGTTCGTCCTGAGATTCTTTGGCAAGCATTTCATTCATCTGCTTTTCAAGTAGATCCTTGCCACTGGCACTGATAGTACCACTACGACCTCTTCTACGGCGATCACTTTCGTCGTCTGATGAATCTGATGACGAACCTCGTCGAAATCTGAGAAAGTCATGGTGAGAATGGCTAGAAAGACTGTGTTTATGATGCATTCCTCTCAAGTCTTGCAGTTTTTGACGGGCACGATCCCTCGTGCTTGACAACGTTGTTTCCATGTCCGTTTTCATCGAGTGACTAATGTCTTGCCCAGGCATATCACCACCATCAGCATCGGACTCTCCTTTGGGTGCTGGCGTTGTAATAGTGGGTTCAATGGGCTGAGTTGTTGGTTGAAAGAGTTCTATCTGAGGAGTATAGATCTTGCCGTAGTGTCGGTCCTCGATCAAGAATCTATTATTGTCCCGTTCCAGCCAATATACGTCCGCGAGCATGTCGGCTGGGTCGATACTCCATTCGAATTTCGGTCGTTTGGGCTTATTTGACGCCGAGACTGGCCTAGGAAGATTCGACGCTGGGGGTTGTTGTGCCAGGTACTCATCTGCCGCCGGAAATGGCGGTAACTGTGGCCATTGAGCAGTGGGCGAGGCCGCGGCAGAAGCCGCTACTTTGTCAACCCAGTCTGTGGCCCTGGGCACATCCCCAAATCCTTGAGCTTCTCCATCTATTGCCTTCCGTTCACGAGTCCGAATTTTCCGATTTCGGATATATTGGAGCGGGTCGTACGCACGGCCTAATGTTCGACTCTGAGAGCCGGAGGCAAGGTCGAGAGGTGAGCCCGTCGAGTTGGGAGACGTGGTGGGGCCTGAAGTAGACGGCCGTGAACGCGGATCCTGTTTCAGCGGAGGGAGGAATGAGAGAAGCCTTCTATACTGGGCCATAAGCTCCAGGTATTCCTTCGCTTTCTGGGCTCGATTAAGCGTCGAAGACGTGAAATGGTAGATGTAACTACCATCATGATCGAAGGTAGGCTGCAAGGGACTGCTAATCCTCGATGTCGATACAATTCTTGGAGCCAGGTTCCTATCTGCGCTCGGGGAGATATTGCGTGAACTCCGTCTCTGCTGCTGTAAATGCTGCTTAAGGCTACGCCCGGCAGTGCTGTCGGGGAGCTGAGCGAGACGGGGTGGGATGGGGGTCGATAAGTTTCGTCTTGAAGCCAGTCGTCTAGACTCGCTCAAATCAAGCGCCATGGACACAATCTGGGTGGAGTCAACATCTAAAGGGGCCGAGCTTGGCCGTAGCGATGGGATCATGGATCTCCGCCTAACGTCCATTTGGCTATGAGGTCTATCATCGCGAACATCGGCTCTTCCAGTGGAATTTCGAGGTGGATGTGTCCTAGTGCTTTCTTGCCCTTCCAGGCCGCCACGGGGATCGGAGGATTCCGAAGGGATATAATCGTCAGACGACCTCAATGGACTCTTGCCCTTATGGCTGTCAATAGGGATACGAGACTTCCTGCGGTCGTCATCTCGATGCTTGTGTCCTGGCCTGGAGTTCTCGTTGAGCAGGTTGTTCGACAAGAGAAACCCGCCGCTCGGCCGGAGCCTGTGGGATCGTCGTCTTCGGTGAACATCGTGATCTGGAGTCTGCTCCCCGTGGTTGGCCGATTGTGGATCAGAGCTCGGCTCGGGGGGGTTATGGGGAGACGGTCTGTGCAAGGCTGTGCTGTCTATCGATGTATTATATAGAGGGTTCGCTACGGCGCTCGACTCGCCGGTGTCGTGGCTACCATAGCTTCCGGAGGATCGCGGGATAGAACTTCTAGCCAGGGGCCGGACAGGGGCGTTAGGGCGAGAAAGGGAGCTTGCATTGTAGTCTGTCATAGCGGTACGGGGGGCCGACTATATGCTATGAGGCAGTTCCCCTACGAGAGGGGAACCAAAAGTGCACAAGGTAGGTAGGCTAGGAGGGCCGAGCTATCTATGTCGGGCAACAAGGTTCGATACTGAGGCGGTCGGCATTGTGACGTGAAATGGCTAGAAATAGGTAGGGAGGGAGTCAGGAGGCGGGCGGGTAGTTGCTGGAGGACTGGAGGACTGGAGGACTAGCGGATTGATTGGTTAATTAGTCGGGTTCAAGTGAGTGCGGCAAGAAAGAAAAAAGAAAGAATAGGGACAGTAAATAATAAGTTATTCTATGCGACAGGACAGGAGCTGGGTCGGATCGTCCTAGCTTGAATATACTTCTAAAAGTAAGGCATTGTAATAATTATAGTAGGTAGTGGAAGCGAAGGACGAACTCGATATGCGAAGTTGCAAGTTCCAAGTTCCAGTGTCCCGTGGTCCGGAGTGGAGCGTTGGTAGGGAGTAGGGAGCTTGAGTTGACTTAATCGAATTGGCGTATGCCAAGACACGCCATAATTCCCGAGTGCAGTGCCCGTGGAGTCGCGGATGCATGTGAATAAATGCCCATCCCCACAACTATGCAGGTCGAGGCCTTGTAGTACACACAGTACAGCAGTAGGTTAGTGTTAGGTAAGTACTTAACTTATGTAATATTATATGTACAGACCTCCGGGATTGGGGCTTTACCTACATGTCAACCAGCCAAGATAGTACAAAGAGTACAACATTTTGATGCATCGATTGACATACCTTCTACATAGGACAAAGGGTTGCCCGTCTGTGGCGTTTAATGCTACCTACTGCATATCTAAGGCTGCCTACTGTAGACTAGCCCCGACCGTTCACTACGGCGGCTGGAAACTCACTTGGATATAATACCTACCTCAATAGTATTCATTCTATATCATTTCGTGAACTGTGTGGTGTTTGGAAAATGGTTAGTCTGATGGTTTCATTTATGGATGCTGATTTTTGAGCTGAAATAGCAGTATAAGTACTGGTCTGATTACCTAGGCAGTTACTGAGTTCGCCGTTAGTTCATCAAGATCACACGTCTTCAACAAAGCAGAATCACACGTATGTCATGTAAACAGGTCTATTGATGATTACTCTACGCCTAGTATTGGCCTGAGCGGAAGCGAAGTGAATCCAGTAGCCCCAGTAGTATGTGCCTTTGACAGTGAACGCGCAACCGTAGGTGCAAGTGTGTAGTATGTGCGAAATGCAAGCGATCCATCCAGAGTCCCAACCGGCGAGGGCGGGATTGCAATCCAAGTGCTGGCAAGGTGTGTGAATATCCAAATAATCCACCAGGTCCTACTAACGAAAGTAGGCCTTGCCGACTTCGAGTGCAATGCGTGCAAATGCTCATACAATCAATCCATCGAGTCCCAACCGGCGAAGGTGGGCTTGCGCCATCAAGTGTGCGGTGCTCAGCGTAAAAAACCATCCCATCTGTTCCCACTGTCTTGCAACAGGGCCTGCGACATCAGATATGCGTTGCTGGCGACAAGAAAAAACCAACCGACTTGTTGTACATTGACTGTTGACAGAGCGTAATGATAAAAGTGTGTATTGCCCAGCGGAAAAACCATCCCGTCTCTTTCCACGGTTCCGTAGCAGGGCTTGCGGCATCAAACACGCGATGCTGGCGTAAAAAAACAAACAATAGACTTATACATTGGTTCTGGACAGAGTGAACAATAAAGATGTACATTGGTTCTGGACAGAGTGAGCAATAAAGATGTGCATTGCTCGGACAGAGTGAGCAATAAAGGTGTACATTGCTCGGCGTGAAACAGCGATTAATCCTGCTGCTTCCATTGTTTCTTGAGGGGGCTCGCAACTTTGGGTGCGAACTGCATGCTCTTGCGTCGTGCAGCCATGAGGCGCATCATGACGCTCTGGTCTTGGCCATTACTGACGAGACCTTGATCAAAGCCATTGAGGCCGCTCGGTTTAGGGGGACAAGTTTGCATCAGAAGTTTGTTCTTGCTGGGCGAAGAATCAAAGGATGCAGTAGGCGTGCCAGGAGTGATATCCATAGCGAACTTAGCTACCATCTCAGGTGCTGGAGTTTGAGGCATCGGTGTGAGGATAGGAGCATTGGTACTCTCCCAGTCCATCTCGCTTGGCTCGCTCGGCGCATCTTCCTCCTCGTCGTGGTCAGAGGGGCTGCGCATCCAGATGGTGCTATCACGGCGACCCATATAGTTATTGGGTACGGTCTGAGGCTCTCGTGAAAAACCTGTAGCCTTCATAGGAGTGACAAGGGTGCCGTTCATGTTGGCAACCGCCTTGGGCTCCATGCTCTTGCGTCGGTTGTGACCGCCGCGAGGAATAAGTGTAGTGTCAACTCGATAATCCTTCTCCTCCACCCATCGGTTTTCTTTCTCGCAACTGTCTATCTGTCAGTGTCTATCTGGCTAGAAAGCATGGGCGTTTGATTCCAACTTACTCTAAGACCCAACCAACACCAACACAGTGGACGATTCCGTCGCTCTCATTAACCTTCTCTAGCGTCCGCTTGCCTCCATCTTTGAATACCACGTGAGTTATACCGACCTTGGAAAGATCCAACTTGGCGTCGGTAGTAGTAGTAGGGTTCCAAGGCCAGCTCTTAACACAACGAGCGCCCATTTGAACCAAAAGATCGACGAAGATTCTACCAGCGTCGGCACCTTCAGTAGTATGGACATCGACAAACACAATAGCTCCTCGCAAGAGAGCTGGGTCAAGATCGGGACGCGTAGTCCGGGCCGGAGTACCAACCGAGGACCAGGACAGAGATTTGGATGGGGTGGTAGACGGAAGTTGAAATTCCTGGTCTGGTTGTCCTTCGACAATCATTTTGGAACGCTGGCTGGGCAAGGTCACATTGCTGAACGGACCACTAGGACGTCGACAAGTGGCCTTAGATGCGGTAGAACAGTGTCTCTTGAAGCTGCGGGGGGGCGAGTCGTCAGCACGCTTGAGAGGCACCTTCGAGACTGTGTGGAATTCCCTAGATGAGAAGGGTCTCTTTGGTGTTACTGGGACGTTGTTGCTGGTCGAAGCATCTGTTTCATTATCGACCAGAGCAGGATCGATGGGAACAGCATTCTCATCGCCATACTCCTGACTTGCTGTCGAGACAGATTTGTCGCATGAACGGAACTGCTCACTCTCTGGAGAGTTGAGAAGAGAAGTTTCGTTCTCTTCTGGGATAATGGAGAGGTCTCCTTCATCTTCGTCCATGAGGCCAAGATCGTGAAAGTCGTGCTTGTCGAATTTAGCGGCAATATCGGCTTCCAGATATGCCTCCATGGCAGCTTCAACCTCCATATCAGCACGGATTTTCATTTCATCGTCAAAAAAGCCTTTGGCAGCTGGGGTCTCAACGGTAGGGAAATCATTCTCGTCAAGCAAGGAAAATTCATCCTCGTCATACTCTACATCTTCTGCTTGAGAGTCTGACTTCTGCTGAGACTGAGTGGCCTTGAGAGGACTCGAAGCTCTCCATGCACCTAGTTGCATGGAAAGTGGTGTGTAACCAAATTTATTTGTCTCAGAGACGGACCTGATTGCTCTGCTGGCGGCTCTAGCCGCGCTCTCGGTTATCTTTCGCTCAGTGCCCTTGAAAAGAGGCGGGAGAGGTGTTACAGGAACAGTGTCAGAAGCTGTTGTGTTGTCCTGGTACTTGGTGATTGCTTTGTTGCTAAAAGCAAGCTCATCTTCTGAGTCGGACATAGTATCATCTCTCAAATCTTTTGCTCGCAATCCAAACCCAATTCTTTTGGGTACTGGCTGGGGAGGCGTAGTTTGAGTAGGAATTTCAGCGTCCGGTTTCTGGGTGATGGCCTCGGAGATCTTAATGCCATCATCTGCGGGTGCTTCCTCGTTTGTCTGAAGCTCAAGAGACTCAACGGTCGTCTTGTCTGACTTCTGAGATTCGGATGTATCCAATTGAGGAGCTTGGGTAGCAAGTTCCGAAATAGGTAGAGGGTTTGGCTTGAATGCAGGGTCGGCATGTCGTGGCAAGACCGCCGAAAGACGGCCAGGAAATTCAAGCTGAGAAGGAGGAGATTCAAACTGAGGAATCGGAGATTCAAGAGGGGGGCTAGTGGAGTTGAGTCGAGGAGTAGGCGATTCAAGCCGAAGGCTATCTTCATTCTCGACTTCATGGATAGATTCCAAGGTCTTCTCATCACCTACTGACCCTTCCGGCGAGATAGAACCTGTATCTGCACGAATTTGAGACTGCAATTCTTCATCATTGATCTCCTCCATAGGAGTGTGAGTATACGCCCCCGAGGCTTCCTGAGACTTGTCCTCTAGCTGTGGGACAAGAGAGCCAAGTGACTTCATAGGCGATACTGGACGCTTCGCAGGTGTACTCAGCAAAGACGTCTTCATAGGTGAGCGGGTAGCTCTCGTGGATTCCTGATTGAACTGGAAAACTTGAAGGGGCATCTGAGGACGTTTTGCAGGTGACTGTAGTATCGCCGGCTTAGTTGGTGACTCAGCAGCTTGCTCATTGGCACCAATGGATGAGGCGAAAAGTCCACTCATTGAGTCGACTCTCTTTGCTGGCGACATCATCATCATCGTACTCTTAAAAGGAGAGGAGGGAGGTCGCCGAGCAGGGCTACCAAGCACAGTGGCAACAATGGGCTCAGGTGATTTGGGGGAATTCTCATCCTTCTGTTTCTCAGGTGGGGGCAGTTCAAGCTTTCTGACACCGGTGGGTGGTTTGACGGGACTCTTCATCAAGGGCTTGAGAGGAGTCTTCTCGGACGTTCCAAGCTCATCATCGGAAACATTGTCTCCTCGTGACAGAGGACGATTCTGACCATCCTTCTTAGGGCTGAGAGGTTTCTTCTCTGTCATGTCCGTCGTAGCTGCTCGTGCACTTGCCCGTGTTGTTCTGCCAGAGACAGTAGGCTTGCGGACGGGCTTGGCTCTCAGGCCCGTAGCAGTGGTTCCAGTAGTCTCAGCTTTGACTTTTGTCGCTGCACCGGGCAACATATTCTCCTTCTCTGGCTCTTCGAAGGTCACGGTCTTCTTAAGGACACCAGAGGCCTTTGAGGCAGGACGAGAAACAGCTGACTTAAGACCTGGAGTAGGTTCGGTAGTATAAGTAGTGGTGATGGTACCGGTAGCAGCACGTCTACGAGTAGTCTTCTTTGCCGGCTGCTCGCTAGCAGCGGCGACATCATCCTCATTACCAGCCTTATCATCCTTGCTGCTTGTCTTTCGTGTTCGCGTCTTAACAGTAGAAGATGACGCGGAAGTCACTGTGGACTTCTTAGGACGACCACGTGTGGATCGAGTATTAGTAGCAGTAGTAGTGGCACTCTGTGGAGCCATCTGTTGAGGTTTGGGCTGAGACTCAGATTCAAGCTCTGAGTCGGAGTCGGGTTCAGGAACGACGGCCTTCTTTGCTCGTCCTCGCAGTCTCTTTGCTGGTTGATTCATAGTGTGCTGATCATCATCTTCCTTGGACAGGTCGTCCTCATTATCATCGTTATCATAAGTTCGAAGCTTGCGCTTTCCAGTAGTAGTAGTGGTGGTGGTGGTTGTGATGTTCGTGTTGGTGGAAGTCGTAGGAGTGGGGGTTGTAGTAGCGGGTGTAGTGCCCTTCGTGGCAGACTTTGCCACAGTATTTGCAGCAGTCTTCGCGGTCTTCGTCGCGGTAGTCTTCTTCGTTGCTGCTGCAGGTTTCTTCTTCGCGGCAGTAGCAGCGGGCTTCTTCGCGGTGACAACTTTCTTCGCGGCAGCAGTCTTCTTCGCAGATGTAGTAGCAGCAGACTTGGTCGACTTGGTGACTCTGTCTGACTTGGCCGACTTGGGACCCAGGGAGGCCGCAGCTGCCCGCGCACGCGTCATGCGCTTGGGGGGGCTTTCAGACCCCATCGCGACGGAAAGCTGGATGGATGGACGGACGGATGAAGAAATGGATGGATGGATAGAAGCGAGAAATGAGAAATCAAGAGTGAAGGTGTGAATGGAGAGTAGATTCAATCAATCGATCAATTAATCGCAAGAGCGGTTCACGTACTGAGTTGGTTGTGCTGTCAAGATGGATGCAAGTGCCTAGCTGACAAAAGTTGACGTGTTGTGTATGTAGAGTGCAATTCACGATGGATTCTGAATTGACAGGGACAAGGGCTTTCTCTTCGCGTGTTTATGTTTACTGGTCATAGCTCCACCTGCCACATTTAAGTTGTTGTCCCTCCGACCAGGTGCCCCTCATTGTGGTCACCACCCCACCTGCTCCTTCCCTTCCGCAAATACATGTTTGCTTGAACTGTCCATGGTACGTACCCTCGTGGGCGCCCAGCTGCATTCAGGTTTGCCAACATAAGGTTATAGGTAGCATACCTAGGTGTAATCAGAACGCGTCTTCAGAGATGGAACGCGTGGGCTAAGTACCTAGGTAGATGAGGTCATTGTGCTGTGAGTACGTACCTAAGCACATGCAGGCTACCTACATGTATGTATGTACCTGCTGTAGTATCATCTTGCAAAATGCCCACAATTGGGCGAGAAGACGGGAGCTAGGTAGACGAGCCGAGACTTAGCGACCGGGTAGGTATCATTGATCTGCAAGCTGCACCATCAAGTCCTTGCATTTACTTGAAATTCCTGGTCCTTAAGACAGACAAAAACGATTGACAAAACTTAGATCCAACTTCATAATTGATAGTACTAACAAGTGATTTAATTCTACCCTATCTACTATGATTAGTGTGTATGTACGCATGTATGCTATGTATGTATGTAAATCTAGAATACAAGCCCCTTAGGTAGACTTCTCGCCTTCTGACATGGGCTCAGATTGAGGTTCCTTGTTGTCCCTCCTGGCCAGGTTCTGTAAACCTGTCTTATACTCAGTATGCTGCTTGCTCAGCTTCCTTTGGCCGACGAAAGGGCTGACAACAAGACCGAGGGCGGAGATGGCGGTAAAAACGATGAACATTTCCCGTAAACTGTTTGAGAACGCACCCCGTGCCACTCTGCCTTGTTCTCCTGAGAGATTCGCAACTAGTCCGACGTTTGCTGCCGCACTGCTGCCGGATAACTGATTTGCAAGCTCTGGACCGAGTTCGGCCAGCAGAGTCGGGTATTGCCTTTGCATTCCATTCTGGAACACGACGCCGCCGATGACGATTGAGATTGATGTCCCGAGCTGACGTATAAATTGGAATGTACTGGTCCCGGCGGCAATGTCCTTGGGGTGGAGGCCGGCGTGGAGAGCAATCAGAGGGGACTGGAAATTCGGGCCAACCCCAATACCGGCGATGATTTGGAATATAACAAGCTTGGCCCAGTTGACTTCGGAACCTAGGTCGATGAATAACCCAAAGCCCAAGGTCAGGAATAGCATGCCAAAAATGATGGGAGGTAAATATTGACCAGTCTTCTTCATCCAGATACCGATGAACGCAGAGACGAAAGATAGCGATAGAGCGTAAGCCAGGAGGTAGGCGCCGGATAAGAGGGATGAAGCGCCGACGACGGCCTGGAAGTAGAGCGGGAGATAATACGAGCCTGAGATGAAGACGACACCATGCACGAAACAAACGGCGAAGGCAGCGACGTTCTGGCGCGACTTGAAAAGCCTGAGAGGAATGACGGGGTACTCGGCCACATACTTCTCAACCAAGATTGCGACGCCGAAAGTGACAATGCTGAACACGAGCAAGGCGATGACAGTGACGGATTTCCAAGGATATGCAACTCCTCCGAACTCGAGACCAAAAAGAAGCTGCAGCGTGGCACCGATAATCAACGCACTTCCCAGCCAATCGATAGCAGCTAAGCCTTTGCGAACCGGCGTCCTGGGGTTGTGCAACTTGAGGACGAACAACAAAATCACGAATCCAACGCCAGAAATGGGGAGATTGATCCAGAAACACCAACGCCAAGTAACCTGGCCGAGATGCATGTTAGTCTTAATTTCTCCGTAGACGGAGGGAGGGGAGGCATTGGCGCAACAAGCGTTAATGCAAGAGTGTTCTCCAGTGTCTGCAGCCAACGTAAACGTACCTTGGAAGTGAAAACGCCACCTAGAATTGGCCCAATAGCTGAGGCAAGGGCCCAGACGCCACCGAAAATCCCGTAGCTGCATGCTGTTAGAGCAGGACTATAAGTGTTTTGTGTTTTGGAGTAGGCGGCACTTACTACTGGCCTCGTTTGCGCACGGAAACCAAATCGCTGACGGCAATGTTGATAAGCACGACAATTCCACCGCCTCCGGCTCCTTGAATGGCCCGAGCGGCAATCAACTGCCCAATGCTCTTGCTGAGGGCTGCGATCAACGACCCAATCCAAAAGATGCCCACGGCGAGCAGCAGCACGGGTTTGCGCCCCCAGATGTCGCTGACCTTCCCCCAGCTCGGCACAGTTGCCGAGCTCGCAAGCGTATACCCCGCGCCCACCCAGGTATATCCCGAGGATGCGTGGAACTCGCCTACAATCGTAGGGAGGGCCGTTGTCACGATGGTGGCATCCAGGGCGGCTAGGAACAGCGCTGAGCAGAGTGCAACCATGATCACCGCCATCTCCAACCCCGAGCGCTCCCCATCTGGCGATGCATCGGCACCCGTCGGTTGTGTTGTCGGTGCGCCATTCTGATCTGCTGGTTCCAATCCCTTTTGAGCGTCACTAAAGCCCTCGGTAGGTGAGTCAGTATTATGGCCCGTTGTATTGTTGTCATCGTCGCTCGTTGTTGGTGTAGTAGGTTTTTCGTTTGTATTAGCGAAGCCAGCATCTCGCTCGAGATCGGCGACTTTCTCGTCCGCCGCCGCCATGTCTTTACTTGGCAAAACAGTTATATCGAATTCACCACAACTGCTGTCTATTGGGGGGCGAGTATGGTTGACCAAAATCAGGCATGCTACATAGTATTAAGAAGGGTATCAAAGCGTTTTGTACATTCTATCAATCATAGGAGAGAGAGAGAGAGAGAAAAAAAAAACAATGACCCTTACACAGAGATCGGAGTACCTACACGCCGAGCCTTCGGCCGACGCTACAAGATAGGTCTCAAAACTGGGGTCACTGAATCATTCCGCGAGCAGAATCACGAAAATGTCCCTGCAGATTCCAAGGTACCAGGAATCTAGACTATGGGATTAGCAGATCCAGTAGATACTTCCTCCTTCGGCCTGGCTACCTAGGTGGATACTGGCATATATCCGAGCCTGCTCGTAGACCGGCTAGTAGTTAGTCCTCAGCAAGTAAAATTTACCGTATTTAGTATAGTTCTACCTGAATCATAATGGAAATTTTGCCTGGGTCGTGCCGCTTTTAGACTAAGTCTGATCTAAGCAAAGCTAGCTTCTGCGCACCTCCAACCCGCATACGTACTTTATTTCCGTTTTCATCCAAAAACGGTTTCAAGCTGTGGTTGTAGTTCTCCTCAAGGACTTATTGAACTATAAGCTATAATGAAGATACAACTAGGACGAGAGGCAAGAGAAACTTATATAGTTCGTCCAAAAAACAACTATTACGGATTGGTAGACAGGACAAGGCTCTGTCTGACCATATCATGGTCTCGGGGGTCATGTGAAGATACATAGAATTTTGTGATTGCGCAAAGGGTATATACATACACCTTCGTACTGTAGTCCTTGGTTATATATGTCCATATTTTTATTATAGGGATGACATAACGGCGAGATGCTTGTCATGCTCATGCCATCAGTTTAAGGTTAACATGATAGGTAGAAATGACCTGCCTTATAAGAGAAGGGGTCGCATCTTGATAAGTTTCAACTTCGACCGGCTTGCTCATGATAATACTATCTAAAATTCCAACAACACATTGTTGAGATAGAGATATCTTGGATTGATGTGGGGACTACCTAAGGGAGCGAAGACGATGCCGCCGAACTCCGCAGGTTCCTATCAGCTAACAATTCCAGCCAACAAACACCCTTAGCATTTAGCATGACAGTGAAATATCCCAGGTGATCTACTCTCTTCTAACGATCATTCCCGACCAGCAGTTCTTTCAGCGGGACGCACTACTACCTAGTACCTTTGTTATGGCGCTTGAATCATGAGGTCTTCCAAGTCGGTTGAGCCAAAAGCCATCTCAGGATGACCAATACCAAGTCATAGACCTTTTGATCCTCCATTGTCTGACCTTCACCCATATGCTCAATGGCAGACTTGTTAATCCTGATTTTGCCTGCTTCACCATCCACCCAGCCTTGCACGATACGAACATCTCTAGAAGAGGTAGATATCAAGGTAACCTATGACTCTTACAGTGAGCTTCCGGGCTAGGAAGAATGGCAGGAAGATATCCAATGAGACAATTGATGAGACCTAAGAAGGAGGATAAAAAAAAGCGGGGGTTTCTAACGTACCGGCACGATTGGATAATTCAAATCGGTTGGCAAGCGGCGGGAAATCAACAGGGTAAGGATGAGAATACACCACACTTCACTGAACAGCAAACTGTCCTCCTCGAGACGATGGTCCTGTACCAAAAAGCAGTTGACGTGCGGTAACTTGCTACCTTTAGGTTGCATAAACCATGGGACCATCCATCTAATATCGTCTCTATTCAGGCTGCATAGTTTGGGTTTCTCAAAGTCATCGGGGCTAGTGGTAGTAGATCAGCAGAAGTCAATCAAGGAGCCATATCAATGCTTACCTATAGCCATCCCACGGCGACTCTTGTATGAGAGACTTGTTGTTGTATAGAGACCAAAGGCAATAATTGACCACTTCAGCCACATCATCTGCATTGTAGAAGTTGGCGTGAGAGAACGTGTCGAGACCGCCAGGCCCCTCGACGTCGCGGAGGTTGTATAGAGCAGCGAGGTCTTGCATGTCATCAGGTGGCATTAACTTTAGAAAGCTCCACCCGTTTGCAGACCCGGGAGTGCTGGGATGGACTGCACCAGTCATGAGATCGAGAGCGTCACAGCTAATATTCAGCTGTGGCCAATGCTGTTTAGGGATACACTGCCTTTTAGGGTCGTTGAGAGCAACTTTAAGATCCTTGAGCATCTTGAAGGCAAAGTCAACGCTTTCTTGGTTGGAACGACGAAAGGTATGGCTTGCGTGAGAAGGGCTGGGGTTGGCACGACCAGGAGCCATAGTTGTGTGCTTCTGAAACGGCTGGCTCGAATGCATGGTGTTCTGTCTTCCTGTCTTGATCTCTGTGTCGGTCTGCATCCCAACTATGGGCTCTGGGCCATGTGCTCTTCCGCGAGACAATGCGACGGTTTATGAGCGTTGATCAGAGGCGCAGTCGAAATAATCAGTCGTAGCCTGTCGCTGTCCTTTGCCGCCCAGGTGGAGACAGCACTTCGACGTTGGTTCTGTGTGGAATTGTTGTTGGTGGTGTTGGTGTGGGTAGTGTGGGCATATCGTTAATGTTACAGTATTGTTGGTGATGTTTGCTGGCCGGGATTTGTTGACGCCCGTGGTCTGTTGGTTCTTGTTTATAAAATACACATTAGCCTAGTAATATCCAACCAATCAAATGAGCAGTGTCATCACACAGGGAGGTCAGGTCCCACATTAGACTCAAGTTGCTGTCACTTGCAAACCAGCAAAGAGCCACTTAATTTTAGCAGTGTGTCGTTCAATGCCCTGATTGGCTGGCTGTTCAACCATTACCGCCGAAAGCAATTGGCATATCACCAACATAACTTCTTGTAATCGGCAAACACTATTTAATAATTTTAGTTGGCCACAGCCTCCCTGCCGTCGTTGAGCCTGCCGCTGTGAGTATCACATTTTACCAAAAATAGAAAAATAAAGCCTCATACGTGGAGCCAAATACAAAAACATCCAGTACATGGTTTGCTATAAGTTGCTAGTCGGGTGATAAGGACAGTTACGCATGGTAAAAGATGAGGGAGAAATGACGACGACGGCTAAATGGTGTGGAACAAGAGAAAAAACTTGTTGACATTAATACCAACATTGGAACAATGAGGGGTTGGCTCTATTCCCATTTAAGACTAATATTTCCTCAAGCGCAAGAGGCGAACCAACAGCCTACCCCTCTTTACTTCCCTTTGGGCCAACAAACAAACTTGGCCTATTTTATTATAATAAACTTAAAGCTATTGTTAAAAAGAATTACTCACGCAATTACCGTGGTAACGGCAGCACCGATACATCCTAGAATCGGAATTATCCCCGCGATACTCTTCCCCCTCCAGATACACACACAACACACCCAGGTTCTGCCTATTACAGATACACGACGAATAGAACCTGTTCTACATGCCCGTTCGCCCTTCGCTGTTTGTTAGAGTACTTATACTACCCTTGACAAAACGCTTCTATCCTTCTCCAGCCCTACGATATTTTATCATTATATCACTGATTCACCTCCTTATCGTGGATAATGTCTAAAACACTACCACGCACCGGTTCCATCTGGCTCCAAGAAGCACAGCTGCTGAAAATAGAAAACGAATCCATCCATGAATCCGGTCCGGTTTCCTCGGGCTCCCAGATTGAGCGAAGAGAATTTCTGCTCCTTCGTATCATATGGCCCAAGAAAAAGAAAGTAAGCAGACTTTACTCCATGCACGAGAACAACCCACATGTGAAACTGGCGAAGTCATTCTTGAATGATGGTCCAATAAGACCCATGTGGGAGAAGTACATCAAGTCTATCCAGTCAGCCCAGGGTCTAGGAGCCATTAATCCTCACGAACTTGGGACTTTTTCTCTTGTCAGGTACCACCAGCTTCAAACAAAGGACTGGAATTACGGAAATAGTGGTACCCGCTCCAAGGTGGACTTTTCTCCAATTGCTGGTAGAACGAGGAGCCAGACCGCCAGAGATCCAACGACCCCGACTCGAGCTTCGACAAACCCGGGCATAGACGCCCTGTTTAAGGATTTGGGAATAGACAACACACCGCCAAGCGGGAAGTCTTCGATGAGTTCTCCGTTCACGCCTCTAGGGCAAGGGGACACTTACTACCCCCCCGGTGCGAATTCCGGGGCAGTTGTTGATGAGCAGATCGTAAATACTGCTCTTATCGAGTACCTTAATGCTCTGGCTATCCACTACCCGGAGCTCGAGGCGGACTGGACCCTGCACCGTCTTCCGCTGATTGCACAGAACGGAGACCGTGGAAAGACATATGAGGCAAGAATAGATGGTTATCTAAGAAGACGGGATGACGGAATGCCCCTGGTGATCCTAGAGGTTAAGCCATACCAGAGATCTTGGAAGAGAGATGAGGTCAGGATGCAAGAGGGTGCACAAATGGCTGCCTGGATCAACCGGTACCCTCCACGTAACTTGGAGAATATGCGTACTCCGAATAAGAAAGACCGGTAAGAATTATTCCCTGTATTATGTGAACAAGTTTTCCTAATAACATACGGTCAGGCGCCTTCTGATTTCACAGGACCGTGATGAAATTTACCTCACGTTTGCAGAGTTTGATGCAGATTATGTTGACTATGTCTGTCACAAGCCAATTGATCCACATGAACCGCGTAGACCGCGATCTTTCCTTACCATGACCGAATATGGCCCGTTTGATGTTGGGAACAGAAAAGCAATGAAGAAGCTAGGGGAGCTGGTACTTGGCCTGGCGTTAGGTGCTTGTAGGGAGATGTTGACTAATCAGTGATAGATGAGAGTTCGTCACTCACTTCCATCATAGATCATAGATGTGGTCACCATTTCCAGTTCTTCATTCAATTTAGTCAGCTCAGATAAGTCTTTGTTACTTAAACTAGTCTTATATTGTGTGTCTTTGTCTGTGAGCCTACCACTGTCTGAGGGTATTGAGAGTCTGAGGCTCTACGACTCCTAGAGAATATCTCCTAAGCTAGTAATGTAAAAAACACTGAATGCTTATTGTACCATAACCTCCTTTTAGTCGACCGTTAAAAGCCCAACCGTTTTTGATGATGGTTTTCTCCGCATGGATTAGGACGCAGCAAGCCGAGCCTCAGCACAAAGCGGCGAGTGCGCTAAGCTCAATTTGTCGTGCACGACCTATCCCCTAGGATCTATACTCATGGCAATCGACTCGGCAGGGCAGAAAAGCTGATTAATTGGCTGACCCAGCACTAAATCCGGGAAAATACCCGCTAGGTGTTTCCCTCATTTCCATGCGCCCAGGCACTAAACAAGCACCTACGAATCACCCACGACAGAAGTCGGGGGACGGAGGTATAGCCTGCCTAGGCAGTATAGCCTCGGGGTTCGGATAGCGTCAAAGAGCGAGCCCGCTTAAGTCCCGTGAGGGTACTTACTACATATAGCAGTATATAGCAGGTAAGGTAGGTAAACGTCCTTCATGTTACTGTACTGTCATGCATTACGCATACATTATTCCGGAGTGCAGGTCTCACCCGATATTTGTATACGTATACAACCTCCGTTAATGCTGATTTCCCGCCTATCCGAATCTGATCTTCAAAATCGTACTATTCGAGTGCTAGATTAGGTAGGTAGTTGAGTATGACTACGTACTGAGTAATGCCAAGTGCGTACTGTTATATTGAGCAGACAACGACGTGTTTACTCAGTAGAGTAGGTACTAGTGTAGTATACTGGTAGTGTACTTACATAGTAGTAGGCACCTGTCAGGGAGCGGATGGGCAAGGATGTTAGTGGTACGATGAGGCGACTCATACCGAGTAAGTGGGAGGATCTGTTATCTACAGTATCTACATTAGTATGGAGATGTCATCTACCTTACTGAGTAGCTTTACCTTTTTT
The DNA here is from genome assembly GCA_022495085.1 of Xylaria sp. FL1042. Taxonomy (NCBI): domain Eukaryota; kingdom Fungi; phylum Ascomycota; class Sordariomycetes; order Xylariales; family Xylariaceae; genus Xylaria; species Xylaria sp. FL1042. The sequence goes on from MU380136.1 coordinate 424,732, forward strand.
TTTTTTTTTTAAATCACGTCTACACTACGGATTAGATTGTCTGACTCGGCGAGTTCTAATGCTGCTGCTAGGGAAAGATACAGACGATAAGTGATAAGTACCTAGGTAAGTACTAGATAAAGTGAAGCTAAATCGTAGGTACTTTAGGTACATGCACACATGGAAGTACCTATCACCAGCTACTCCGTACATCATTGAAGTACATAGTAATATCTTACATAGAAATAAAACTAAATGATCCACTCGGAACTTTGCACATATTTAATACACAAGGATTCCAACTCAATCCCATAAGTCGACTACATATCTAGTAGTTCCCATGTGCAACCAATCACTGTCTCTATCCCTCGCAGAACGTCGCGAGACAATTACATAGGAATTCACCTTATGATCACGACGGAAACGGACGGGGTAGCCGCGGCGAAATTCGTGATGGGTGTCGCCAGACTCTGCAGCGTGATGGGGTAGGCGCTGCGCTTCGGGTACGTGCGGGCAAACACAGCGAAGGAACTCGGGGCCCCAACCCCGCCGGCACCGTGTGACGGAGCACTCTGGTGTGGCACCTTGCGCGATTTGGTGAGAGTGGTGGGAGTCGGCCGCGTGGAGGCAGGCGGGTGGAAGGACGTATGGGCAGTAGGCGTGGCACTAGCAGACCTAGGCTTAGACGTCGTCGTCTTCGTTGTCGTCGTCTTCGAACCGCCGGCCTTGGTGGAGGTTTTGGGCGTGGAGGAGGTGCTGTTGCCACCCAGGCAAGTGCTGGTTGAGGCCGCGAAGAGCGTCGTCGAGGCCGTGGGGTTGAAGTCGCCGAGGTCGATGCCCGCTATGTCTGCGCCGATGTCGACGAACACGCCCGCGTTGATGTTCAGCTCTGCGGACACGGGGACCGCGCACGTCTTGTTGGACGGGAAGGAAACGGATTCCTTGAGGATCACCTCGGGGATCGAGATGGACGCGCCGGCTAGCGCTTTTGCTTCGATGACTTCGAGGTCTGGGAGCATCACACCGGCTTGGACTTTGAGTTGTAGGGCTGCTGTTACGCTGGCTGGTAGGTTGACCGTGATGGGTAGCAACGAGGCTGATACGCCGTTACTTTGAGGGCATAGTTAGCGTAAGCTGTATTTCTCTTTCGAGACAACGTCATTGAACACGGCACTTAGAACGAAGCTCGTGACACTGATGATAAATGCCTTCGTTATAACAATAAGGAATACTTACAATTTAGCAACGTTCGGCTTCGACTGATCAAACGGGATGATAAATGACGAGCCATCAGGTATAGTAACCTTGAAACCTCCCTCCGTCTCGACCTCGCCGGTGATTTTCAAGACGAGGTCCACGGAAAACACAACGCCAATTTGGAACCCCGGGCCCTATATGGCAAAGTTTCCGTGTCAGCTCAACCTTACATAGACGAGAACACGCACTACTAAACAGTTAAGGGTTCATTAGCATAACTTACAGAAACTCCAATCGGACTCTCCGTCTTCAGTAAGGGAACGGAGAAGTCTCCCTCCCCTGCCGCCGTGAGATCTAGATCAATAGTGGCGCCGACTCCGTTGAATGTTAGGCCCAGCATAGAGGTGTCGAAGATATCGCCGGGATGTGTGATATCGATGTCGCTTATGTCTGGCAGCATGGCAGAGGCTGTAACCTCGCCGGTTGTACTGCACTCGACGCATTTCACTGTCAACTTGGCACCATGGAAGGTCCTGATTTGGAAGGCAATCAGTTAGCATGTTTCCACTTATAAGAGATGTGAGAGGTTATCTTTGGATTTCAAGGACATCACAAGTTCATAGGCTCTGATGAAGAAGATAGAGAGGTAACCTCCTAGAGGCAACATACCCCCTAGACAACTCTTTATTCGCAACGTTGAAATTTAGAGGAAAGCTTGCGTCATGAGTGCTTCGTCTGAGAACATCCGACTGAACTGTATCGAAAAGATCCGTAAATTCTTGACCACGGGCCAATGGAAGAACAGGCAAGTCGTAAAGTGCTCTTGCACCCCGGAGCACAGCAAAGAACGTGAGGAACCCTGCCTGAACACGCATAGCTACCTGATATCTTCAACTTGCAAGCAATATATAACAAAATAAAGGAGTGAACGGAAGTCTTTGCCTCCTAAAATGAACGAAAGTCGCGATTCAATGTCCAGATAATTCTCCAGAATCTACGTGACGGCGCGCGCAGTCATGTTGGTCATATAGCAACATCCGACAGACATGTCGTTTCAATCCAATAATATCACCAATGTAGACATCCATCTCTCCTGGACGCCTCTGAATTGTGATGGTCCACATGGCTGCATTGTCCTTGACAGCTAGGCCCCTCGAAGGATCCCTGGCTGTGCCTCCCTCCCCCCTCCTCCCGGGGCGTGTCTCGAAAGTGGAATCCTTTCGGCAAGCGAACGCCCACGCCGGAGGCAGGACAGGTATACACCGCAAGGTTTCCTTTCGAAGCAATGGGGTTTTGCGGATATTTTTGACAATACGGGCAGGCTTTCTTGACCATGTAGCCAGTCCTTTTCGGGTTGGAGGATTCAAGGGGCTGGCGCAAGACGGAATTCTATACCAGGCTGTAAACAACATTGATCGTGTGCCGGCCCTATTTACATGCTAGCTAGTAGTTGTAGGTTTCGGCTTATATCAACTATTGATTCTGCTGAATAACCACAAAGTGCGCACACACACGTGTATAGTAGTACTACACCAAAGGATACGATGTTCCGCAATTTTACAGAGGTTCCCAATGCTCTACCGAACGGCATAACAAGCAACAATGTCAAAGCATGACAGGAGATTACGGTGACGCCGAGCTGAACAGGCGAGAAAAAGTGAACTTCCTCGGACATCGAGTCGCTGATGGGAAATAAACACAAGGACCACAGAGTGGTGCGGTGGTGACTGCGGTTGCATACCATTTTCTGTTCCAGATCTCGGATTCCATACTACGCTACAAAGCAACAGGGCGAGATCTACAGATGCGCCACCAACGTACCTACACAGCTACACTATTTAGGTACCTACCTATTTCATCGATTTCCATGCATAGAAATCGTGTGAGCTGCAAATCTGTAACCGGCTGAGCGCCCCCCTGGTTTTCGGGACCCCGGCTACCTACCTAGGTAGGTAGTGAGTTAGCTAGGTAATTAACAGTACATAAGGCTCTATTTGTTCAGCCTCCACCGTCGGGGCTCAATGGTGCCACAAAGCTTTGTTTCTCGGCGTGCGTTGAGAAACCCAATAAAATTTGTTGCTGCTACGCAATGCCGCCGGCAATTCACGATTAGGATGCCTTGATTCATTTGCATTACAGGTGGTGATTCTCGACACATGCCGAGGCTGACAGGTCGATTTTGTTTCATATTACTTCTTCTCAGGGATGTTGGCTGCCCCTCTCACTAACTAGGTAGGTACCTGAAGATGAGTCTTCACTTATAAAATCTAATCGCGTTGTGTATAAAACCGTAAATATAAGTCTATTGCATCGTCAATTACACGACAGCCATGGTCTCTATCTATAAACCCATACCGCTACTCCCGGAGAATACCCTATCTCCATTCCGCTTTGATACACTGGCACTTAGTCGCCAAAGATATTTACAAATGAGAAGCGACATACTTGTTGTTGTATAATACAAGTCCGCTGAGGAAATCTGTTCATGAGAGACGTGTTTCTTTTTTTTTTTTTTTTAGTTCTCTGGTTTTTGGGCCTCCACCTTCTCAGGGGACTTGGACTGCGTTTGCTTTGCTTGGGCTTGGTCGGCTTCTGCATCCACAGCCTCGCCCACTACCTCTTTGTCAAGGCCTTGCTTTGAAGCCGCGTGCTGTCGGTCTTCCTTTTCGTCGATGTCGTCCACATCCTTGGGGGTGGCGAACCCAGTGTCTTGACTCTCCTGCTCTTGTTCGTTCTCTTCCTCGATGAGTTCCTGTTGTTCCTTGAGAACATCGAGGCGCTGCTTATTAGTTGCGGCGCCTTCGGCATTATGCACTTCGAGTTCTATCTCGTGGTACAGCTCCTCAGGAATAGACGAGAGCACACCAGTCAGAGCCTCGATTTGGCTGTGGAAACCATCTTCCCCGGCCTTTTCACCGTACATGTAAGCGTTGCTTAAAACTAGAAGCGTAGAAGGTACTCCGTGCTTCAATCGCAGGTCGAGCCAGGACTGAAGATCTTCTCGCAGTCTGCTTGGAGAAACGGTATGTGTCTTGATACCACGACTAGCACATGCTGTCTGTAGCTCTGATACATTGAGGCTGTCCACGCCCTCGAAGCTGATTGCCCTGTCATCTCGCTTGATTTGGCGCATCCGGTGACGGATCTGGTATCTGAGCATAGTGTCCGTGCCAAAAGTGTTGAGGTTCAGGTAGCGGCACATAGATACCAACTGAGGCCTCGAAAGATTGTCGAGTGTAAGGTCATCCTTAAAAGCCTGGCATACCCTGATGACATCATCTGTGCTGGGCTTCTCTCCAGTCGCTCGCAGCTTTCGGAAGAATGTAGTAAACTCCTCCTTTTGCGTTGTGGCAGGAGACAACGGCAGTCCAGTCTCTTTCATTGTCTCACGTAGGAAAGAGCTGACCTCCTTACGTGTCGCTCTAAGGGTCGCAGCCTTTTGATCCTTGGACTGCTGACCTTCGTACGTACTTGGTAGTAGATTGGGGAAGAGCTTAAGGGCAATAGGCAGGAGAGCTTCGGCGAAAGGGACAATGATGAAAACGGAGAAAGGGACGAGACGGCCAAGATCTTGAACTGTCCGGCGAAGTTGCCGATTCTCTCGCCGGGTTAATTCGTAACCGGCGGCCATCTTCAGGGCTAGCCGGCTGCTGATTTTGATCTCGGTGGCGAGCAATTTCGTGCCATCCCAGTAATGCTGAATCTCGTGCTTTATCCGTTGGCCAAGAGTCAACTTCTTGGACTGCTTCTCCTCCCTCTTTTCGATATCTTGCTCTTTCTTTATGGCTAGGTCGGTTAAGGATTTAGGCTCGGCGGAGGGCTCACTCAAGGAGGGCTGGGTAGATTGTGTAGGAGCAGCAGTGGCATTTTCCGAGGCTGACGATTTCTGGCCCTGTGTCTCTTTGGTCGCTGCCGGCTGCGCTTCTTTAGGGAGCGGCTTCTTGGCTTCATCGGCGTTGAACCCGGGAGGGGGGCCGCCATGCCCGCCCACTGAATGCCGCTCGGTTGATATGCTTCGAAGCGGAATTAGGAGGGCGCGCGTAGGCAGATCGAGGGGTAGTTGTCTTGTTTGGCGTCCGAGGTATGAAGTGGGAAGACCAAGCCCGGGTCGTGTCGCAACTCTGCCGGCAAAGGGGTTCACTATCACGGCCCGTTGGGCAGCTCTGGCGGAGGCGCTCATCCTAAGGGAAGCGGAAGCGCTGACGGAAGCGCGGACAGGTGGTTTGTTGAATAATTACACAGAGTAATCGGGAAATTGAGGTGTAGAGGAGCGATCGGATAGTATCAAAGCAGTAGAAAGAATAGATGAATGGAAGTCGTTTTGGAGAGAAGTGGGTGGAAGAAAGTATTGGATCTGCTTTTAGACAAGACTCGGATAGATTAGATAGGTTGTACGTAGTATGTAAGTACTGTTAGTGAGAGACCCCGGCATCTCTCGTTTCGCCGCAATTCGCTGCTGCTGACTCGCTCTGCTCCTCCCCTCGCAGTATCTCGGATTCTCTCTGGAATGCCCGATAATTCCGACCGCGCTAACATCTTACGTCACGTGGTTCTCCTGTGCTGAGATGATGGTTCGTCTGAGTTGGGCGACCAATAGCGTAGGGCTCTGCAGCTGGTCACAGCTGAGACACAGCTGAACTGCCAAGATCATTAAGGTACTCATTGTACCTAGACTGTCCATTGTACTGTAGATGTTACATTGAAAACACCATAATAGGAATCTATTGCCGAAGTATGTATGTACATAGTAGTGGCTTGTCTACAATGCGGTTTGGGTATCTATTTCCAAAACAAGCGGCCAATGCATTTCGAGTTTTAACCACACCCCAACGAATGCTCTTCATATGTAAAATGCCTGTCCCCAACAAACGATAACGAGTAATGGCGAGAGGTGGGGAAGGGAACGGGAAAAGGAGGGGAAGCCCTCCTATGCGTAGAGTAAAAATAAACGAGATGCGAAACTCTCCTCATGTCAATACTCGCTCATCTTTGTTAGCGTGGCCTCGTAATGTTTGGACCTGTTCCTATACCAGTCAATGTTCTTACAGCCCAGTGCAACCAGCTCTCCTTCTCTAGCTGTGTCTTCAGTTCATCGGCTCTCTGTTCGATCTCTTCTACTTGAATTTCGAACTGTGCGGCGCTGTCTTCCACCTCCTGTACACGCGATAACAACGCTGTTATCTCATACTCTAGCTTGGCCGCTTCCCCTTCGATCCGACCAAGCGCCTCAGTGAGACGCTCTCTGTGGTCAACGATTGTGCCGTGGTAGGTATGACGTGCCCGTTGATAGGCAGCAGACGATTCGTGATATGTAATCTGTAGCTCATCTAACTGGCGCGAGAATACCTCGCTAGTCGCCTGAATAGTCTGAACCTTACGCTCGGTCCAGGGCTCAATGTTTTTTTCAATATGCATAATGTCCATATACATGGCTCGCGCAATCTCGAGAAGACGTATCTGATTCTCTGTCTTCGCAATGTTACTAAAAGCATCCACATCGGCAAAGTCTGCCACTTCCTCCCACTTGAGAACGGCTTCTTCGGCATGACCGAATGATAACCTTCGAGCCCAACGGGATTCGGCCATCGAGAGAACCGGATACGGTTTAGTGCTAGCAATGCTGTGTCGGCGGCGTAGAGTCAATAATGAGGCGGTAGAACCAGGTGCTGCTGTTTGCCAAGTATTTTCGATCTCGATATCGCTCGTGCGCTCGCCTCCAATAGACCCGGCAACAGAGGGGTCCGCCGTAGTGGGATTCTCTTGAACTTGAACTTGGGATACTTGCTTCTTATCATGAGAAGCCAGCTTCTGAATAGCGTCGTTGATTCGGGCGGGTAACCGCAATTCGCCAGTCGACGACTCATCTGGACCAACGGTGCTCGCTGGAGGTATAGTAGTAGAGATATCCTTCTCCTTCCTGTTCGCATTTGCATATTCCTCAGGCTTATTTTTCCAAGTGAAGGCTCTACCTAGTTGTGCCGAACCAGGGATTTGTGCAGGACTAGTGACAAGACCTGCTGATGTACCAGACAGAAAGGAATGCTGAGAACCATTCAAGGCAAAGTCGGAAGACTCATCTCTTGATGGTCGACTTGTATGCCCTCGCAACCCGCTGCCGCTTGTCATGGCATCCTTGATTCGACCAAGGCCTGACCGAGCATCGCGGGCGACACTCTTGAACATCCCTCGGCGCATTGCATCCTTGTCTATTGGGCTATCGGTCACACTAACCGCAGAGCCGGCGGTAGGTGCCGAGTATATCGCCGGGGAATCCTCTCTTCGGCGCTGGTCAGCGTCTTCTTCGAAAGATGCCCTGAGATCCTCTTTGCCAAGTAAAATCATGTCAGGTCCCGACTTTTCGTGGTCGAAAGCTGGCGTACGCTTGGGCTTTCCATGCCAGAGCCACTTTGCGCGCTCTCCGGTGACTAGGCCAATAAAACGGTCTAAATTAATTGTCTCAATATCACCAATGCCACCTTTGTCACGACTCCCTACCATCCCCAAGACTATCTCGCCTCGTTTACCACCAATATCGGTGACTGTCGACTTGACTGCTTTCTGTACACCCCACCCCTCACCGGCTGCTGCCTTAGCAGTAAGAGCATGGAGTTTGTGCATGGTTTGCCGATCGAGTCGGCGTGTTCTCCCAAGCTTGTGATATTTTTGAAAATGAGATATGCCTCTTTCCGTCGAGTCTATATCGAACACGTCTTTAGGAACTGGTGCCCCCAAATAACTTAATCTATTCCTTGCTCCTCCTAACAAGCCTAGTAAGGCGGTCACAGTCGTTGGTCCAAGTATGCCATCCGTAGGTTCAACGTTGAAATATTCGACTCCAAACTCCGTCCACCAATCACCAATGGACGTTTCCGTCACATCGCAGAGTAAGCCATCGATGTAAACCTGATCAAGCTTCCCAAACAGGTAGAGGGCAACTTGACAAAACTTGACCAGCTCTATGACTGCCTCTTCTATTGAGACCTTGTCGCTCGTTTTGTATAGTTGTTGAAATTTTGCTTTGGCAGCAGGTATGGGCTCTGAGAGTGCTATTCCGGAGCGTCCCGAGCAGCCTAATCTTTTGAGGTTCTCATTGACTATAAAGGCACGCCGCTGATTCTTGATATCCCCGCCAGGTACGGAGATGACAGTTAGAGCCGAGGGGAAGCTGCTGAGATTCGTCACCATCAACTCCCCTAATTTTGTGTCTCTGGGTCGGGCATGGTATTGGTGGATGGCCTTGAAGTATATGCGGAGGCGCGTCGACCACGCCTTTTCGTCTGCGGGAACCGAGAGCACCCCGACCACAACTCCATGGCTCTCATCTCCGGTGTAGGTGACGATGACGAGGGTTGGTGACTGGCGGGAGCAAGCCCACTGTTCGACTAGATATAGTTCGTATCCTTTAAGCTCCTCTTTCCGCTTGACGACCTCCACGCACTTGTCTTCTTCCAAGTACCTGTTACCGTGAGGATTAGCGATATCCTACTCTACTCATGCGTCGCTGCGGCATACCTGAACGCAACAGGATCTGGAATAACCACATTGCGCCGCTCAGCCGGTCGCTCTGGAACCAGTGGTCGTTTCGAGTCAGGGGAAGTTATCGGCGTGTCGGCCTGAGCTGAATGGCCGGCGTTGTGGGATAAAGCTGTCGCGGTTGTGGCGTCCTCCCTTCCATGGTGTCTGGGTTCGTCACTGTACGACACGATTTTCCTCAACGACATGGCTCACTCCATGTATGACAGCCAAAGCGAGAGGTTGGATGGTTCATGGTGTACTGGGCATGACGGTAGCTATATATGGCGTAATGCAGAATAGGTGAGAATAGAGGTCTTGGCGAGCGGAACAAACAAGCGGCCCTGGCTGGCATAAGCCGTGTTTTCTGTGCAGTAGCTTGAGAGACAGCGGAAAATAACTCCCGTACAGTTGAGAAGGCTGCTAGCACGTATCCAGCATGTGAAGTTGGGTTGGTGAATAAGTAACTATGTAGGTACTAGTCCACGGTGTTGGCAGCAACGCATAAAGGATGCACGTCGTAGTGTACTGCGAGACCCCTGAATGCTGAATGCTGGGGGGAGCTTGTCCTGTATCCACCGGCTAATGCGTCATTGTCCCTCCCGAGGTTGCTAGAATGGGGAAACTAGCATAAAGTAAGCGCTGTCTTACAGTACATATTTACAGTACCTGCTTGGTAGATACGTACTGTACTGTAATCTGGATACCTATCTTGAGAGCGCTGCAATGGAACGCTAGATGCATCAGGTGCCGTTATCATCAGTTCGTTTAGTTGGTGTTCGATCTTGACCAACCTACACGTTCCTCACCCCATCTGCCTCCGTCAGGCTTCGTTGTAACGCAAACTCGATTACACATCACATCCGTGTCAGACCGGTTTCTAAGTCACCGGGAAAAGGTCAAACGTTTGCAGAGCAAATAGTGAATTGAGTTTCAATAGCCCCGAGCGCCGAGTCCGAGGGCGGCATGTAAAACCACCTCCCACGACTCGACAAGCCGCGGGGCATCGATGCTTTTCACACGCTTCTAGCTGCCACTTGCAAGGAATATTCGAGGGAGATAAGGCGTTCTTGCGATCGGTCCCCATTCTCGGTTCTTTTCTACCTGAGTCTCCTCTTCCGCCGGCGGACTCCAGCGAACCACACGCTCCTTGACCTGAGCTTCGTCAAACGCCTCCGGAACCTGGAAGGAAACGAAGGAAACGAAGGAAAGCTTGTTCTCCGTTGCAGCAAGGAACCATGTCGTTGTTGGAGCTCCAGAAGGAGTTGAAGAAATTCAATCAGGCGAGCAAGCTTACGGGGGCCATGCAAGATGTCGACCAGCTGATTGACTTTCTTGTGAGTGCAAGGGAAGAAGTGGCTCTAGGTATTGTGATTCTCGTCCGATCAACGCTCTTGGTACGACTCTGTACTAACATACGTGGCTGTCTAGCGAATGATCCGCATACTACCAGTCTGACTCTCACAAAGCTGCAAAATCCCGTCAGCGCACAGCTAGACGCTATAAACAGCGACCTGGGGAGAGTGCACAAGAGCCAGAACGCCTTCCACAAAGCCCTTGGCAGGGCACTGAAGGAAACCAAGGGGTCCTTGCCGACGGACCACGACCCGATGGCCTCACAGACAGCCTTGATCAATCGCGCTATCGCCATGCATCTGTTGCGCGAGGGGCAGTTTGGAGTAGCCTCTACCTTCATAGCGGAAGCACAGCCGCAGAGCGAGACGCCCCAATCTTCATCCCAAGCCCGACGCCAACCGCCGTCGATAACGATATCACGTCCCGACACACCCCCCGACGCAATGATAACGGATGCAGATATCCCTTCAGACTTGACCGCCTTCCAATCCCAAGCTCTACAAGAGAAGTTCGCTGGCATGTATTCAATCTTGACTTCGCTCAGGCAACGTGACCTCTACCCCGCTATAGGATGGGCGAGGGAAAATTCCACCGAACTTGAAGCTCGAGGGTCCAACTTGGAGTTCGAATTATGCAAGTTACAATTTATATGGCTATTCAAGGGACCACTCGTAAACGGCCTGCCTGATACACCTGACAACGGCGTTCCAGGAGCCCTAAGATATGCGCGGGAGAACTTTGGGTGCTTCCAACGAAAACATCTACGAGAAATCCAACGGCTCAGTTGCGCTATGGTATACTCGCCTAACTTAGCAGACTCTCCTTACCGAACTATCTTCGACATCTCGCTCGCCTTCGACGAGGTCGCCTCGTCCTTCACGCGTGAATTCTGCTCACTGTTAGGGCTATCGGCCGAGTCACCCCTTTACGTGGCTGCGACGGCGGGCGCCCTCGCCCTTCCGAACCTCGTCAAGTGGACCGGCATCAACAAAGCCAAGAACACGGAGTGGACAACGCAAAACGAGCTCGCTTTCGAGACTCCTCTCCCCAAGAGCATGCTCTACCACTCCATCTTTGTTTGTCCCGTCAGCAGGGGGCAAACCACGGACGCCAATCCACCCATCATCCTACCCTGCGGGCATGTCCTCGCCCGCGAGAGTCTGCAGAAGCTTGCTAAGGGTATCAGATATAAATGCCCCTACTGTCCTAGTGAGGGCGTCGTCAAAGACGCCAAGGAAATCATTCTTTAAATTGTAAGATAGACACAGCATACTGACATCAGCTCACATCAAAGGACGAAGTCCGGGTCTGGTTTACGGCGGGGTTTTACGGTAGTAGGTGCATGATCGTTCTATTGCTTATGTATGTAGTTGGAGGCGCTTGGAGTAGGAATCATCATCTTTAAAGCGAGGGGCTCGACAGAACTGGGTATTGTGGACATACGTGCTTTATTCCCTTATCCCTCTAATCAACTAAGGTTTCACTTCATAGGGTGGGTCATTAGGTATTATACGTGAAATTCGCACCTTTTGTTTTCGAAGTCTTCGGCGCGACTGGCTTGTTTAGTAAAGTACGTAAAGCAACCGCGGTCATGCTTCATGGATCACCAAGAACGACACAAATAAGGCTCATGGGATTCAGGACGCAAAGCAGTGGTATCTTAAACTTGCTAGCTATATACTAAAAAGGACCGAACGGTATCGCGACATTAAGAATGCGCAAACAAAATCTATCATGGCCTCTGCTAGCCCTTCGTCGCCCGAACTTGGTTCTGAAGGGGCCGATTCAATTTCCTCCCCCATTTCTTTCCAGCGTCTGAACGGTATCCAGTTTGAGCCGCGCACTGGGGCGGCCAAAGTTATATGCTCGTAAAATAAAAGGACGCCTAGCCATCAAAGAGAGGTAGTGGCTGGAAGATCAAAGCAGTCGCCAAAACGCCTTGAAGAGATAGTTGCGTAGTTTTTGGGACGAGGTTGTCTCGATCCCTGACACCGTGTAGCTTTCCACGGCCGGATATCTGGATAAATAAGAGGACGCTAGGAGAATCGTTTCAAATCGTGTCGCTTTTGTACATCTATATCGGACCAGACCTGTCTCTCAGGTGGAAGTATTTCTTAATCGATAGTCATTCGGCTAGGCAGCTGTGGCTGCTTGACGTCGTGCATCGAGTAACTGGCCTGATCCTTGTCCATTTCTTGCCGTGGCGACTTCAGGAGGTGTTGTTTTAGGCCGTGTCCGAAGTTGAATAAGCAAACTAGTGCATTGATGATTGTCAAGATGATGAGAACGATAGTGAGAACCGCAAATGCGGTTAAAGATTTTTGAACCGGCTTGTAGAACCCAGCTTGGGATGGGTCGTAGATGCGTGCAAGCTTGTAGATGAAGTACGTCAAGCCTCCGAGGTAGAGAATCCCAACAACCCACATACCAAACTTCCATTCACGACGAGTGGACCATGCTGCGCAGAGAAGAATGGCAATGGTAACGGGAATGGCAGCAGCGGTCAGACCAAACTCGACCTGTGATCTACCGCCGACTACAACAAGGAACTGGATCGTAAAGCCGACAAAAAAGAAGAAATCAAACTTCAAGAGAGCGATATAAATCTGCCACATGCGTAAGTCTAGACCTGCAACGAAAAGCAGCGGTTATCACGTACCTGATAGTGTAAGAACCGCTTCTTCATCCTGTAGTCAGCTCCTATTTGCTTCAGGATGTCCCAGGCAAACTCCTGATACAGCTTCCAGGCAATGAAGCTCAGACCAACTGTAACCAGCCCGATAATGGCTGGGATGGCAATCAGCTCAGCTTGAGTTTCAGCCCAGACATCCCTGTTCCAGAAAACGTTCCTGGATAAGAGAATTTTAATGGCTTCGTGAATCTGATCAATCTGAAGGGCGCCGTAAACGAGCAAGGCAAGGTTCGCAATGCACACTCCAATGATCTGAATGGTGTTCTTCGCAATGAGGGCGTCCCAGACGAGAACGACATCGTATACGAAGCCGAAGATAAACAGACCAAGGAAAGTGGGGATCGTCTTCAGCTGGGATTGGACCTCATTGTCGTCCTTGAATTCGTCGGTATTGTTCAAACCATGCTGGAAGAGGGCGAAGGTATATCTGTACGAGCAAGTGTCAACGTGGTTCCCACGAGGAATACCGCTCAGAGGTAGATTCTGCTTACGCTTCGAAAACTATGCAAATAATGGCTTGTAAGATAATTGCGAGGAAGAACCACCGCGACCACCTCCTCGCGAAAATCTCAACAGTCCCCTTTCTGAACACCGTCATCCGACTGGGTGGAGCAGGCGCCATTGCGGCGTTGGTGTTGTTGATGTACTGAGGTTGTGACGGCGAGGTCTGGTACTGCGGGTATTGTGCGTATGGCTGTTGGTCATACTCGGGCTGAGGAGGATATTGGTCGACGGAATACGGTTGGTAGGAGGATTGCGAGGAAGAGATTTGATGGAATCCAGCGTTGTCTCCAGCCGGAAAGGGCCGGTGTTGCTGATTGAAATCCAGCTTGACAGCGGAAACGTGACTCCTCGGATGCGAGGAGCCGACTGTTTCGATGAAACCGCGAGGGCAACGAAGAGGGAGGTGTGTGTCTGTGTCTGTGTCTCTGGTGGGATCTTGGTCTTGTGTCTGGTGCCGCGCGTACGAATATAACGGGCGGAAGAGCGACGAGGATTGGGGTCTGGGGTCGGCGGTAGAATGCGGAAAATGCAGAAGATGCAGCAGATGCAAGCAGGAATAACGAGTGGGCAATGGAGTAATGAAGAGGAATGAAGTGAAACAAGAAAACGAGTGGCTAGAAGTGGTTAACAACGACAACTTGGCGAAAGACCGAGCGTTGGTGAGATACAGTAGACTAGGTTAGGTACTGTAGTAGGGTAGGGTAGGAGGCGAGAGGTAGGAGGTACTACGTATAGATGCCGAGCGAGGGAGTTAGTGAGCACTACTGTAGTACAGTAGTGTACACTAGCAATTTAGGCCGGGGGGGATTGGCTAGGCTTGGGGGTGCTGCTGCTGCTATGAAAAGACTTGGCCCCGTCGACTTTGCAGTGTTGGGCTAGCTGAAACAGGCTGATGGGTTTGAGCAGCGACGGGGGAATGAAGCAGGGGCTTGTTTGTGGGTTACAGACTTGAGAGTTGGAACAGGTACCTCTTACTTAGCGGAGGCGCACAACAAAGATGCCGAGGTGAATAGATAGTAGTCTATTGAGTGCAAAAGAGAGGAGGGGAAAACTCGAGGAGAACTCGAGGAGAAGTCGAGGAGAAGGGAAAACATATATGGTAGAGAGTTTTGTCGATCCATCAATCGCAAGCTATTGCTCTCCTTGGTGTTTATACCTACAGAGATACACTAGGTACACTACCTAGCCCTGCAGGTGTCCAACCTACATCTACCTGTATACATACTTATAAGTCTAGTCCTATATATGATGTATAATATTAGTACCTATATTGTAGCTACGCAGATGAGTACGCTGGGCAGGTAGAAAGTGTACTTGAGAAGTACATCGTGCCTGGTCGGGAGTTGGGAAGAGACATGTAGCATTGATTAGCGAGAGAGACGGGATAAACAAGTGACACCTCCCACCCTCGTATCGCGCTGATGATGTAGGTGCTATACGATCTTTTCCCTAAATAACCACACACTATGCACATTTAAGCAGCGAACTGGCGGGCAACTGAATTGAATGAACCTTCCAGAGGTGAAATAACACTTACTGTTGTCTATTAGTGTGTCTTCAGTACCTAGAGTACACTCCCTGTTAGCAGCAGATAGTAGGCCAGAATGTAGTCTGACAGGGCACGAGCGTGTTTGCAAGGAACAAGGGACCTAAAGGGTTTCTGCTAGGGCCTTGGTCTCTGGCCCTATGATATCCTATGATGTACGGAAGCTCGGCGCTAAATCTTGCGGGAGGGAGCTGACAACTGCTAAAAGAGACCCAGCCCGGTAGAAAGTTTGCCTCAAGCCAACTGCAAGAACAGGCTGTGCAGCAAGTTGCTAAATTGCTTATAGTACCTAGGTAGCCAACCATTGGAAGTGTCTGCCCTGTGAAGGGCCTAACTGTGGGGTTCCCTTCGAGACACCCAGTCTCACGATTCAAACACATTTTGCACAGCCCGTTGCATACTCGGCTGATAGACTAAGTCATTATCACAACCGAGTTAACTCCTCCATAATCTAGAAGTGGTTTGATTATGTGGTATATATACCTAAGCTACGCAAGGGAATCAATCATATAGAGGTATATGTAGAAGTTGAGATACCAGACCTAAATGATGAAATGGGAAGTAGAGATCAAAAGCTTGCCGATAATGTCTACACTACCTAGTTCTACAACAACTGCTTTCCCTTTCGAAAAATTTGATTAGGTAACAGTATGTGGGGTTGCTAAGGAAGGCTGTGAGTTTGCTGAGCCACCAAAATTTAAAGCTTGTACATTAGGGAGGGTGGATTAGGTGTAACAAACGGGGGAGAAAAAAATCGGCATGAAAGTGCCAACAAACTTGCATCTTTGCTAGCCATAGTCTAGGGAGAAGAGCATGTGATTATTAGCTTCATTAGGTAAATATTTCCTAAATTAACACCTCTCAAGAGTGTCACTCAGCTCATACGCGTATAAGTAGTTGTGTTGTTAAGTCTCACAACGTACTATTGATAAAGATACCTAGGTGAGGAACACACAGTCGTATATTCTTTGATAGGATAGGGCACTTCTTATGTCTTATGTGCGATGATAAAGTTCTACGATTCTCCCATTGATACGTACCTCCATAGGTACTTAGGTATGAAATGTTCATATGGTATTAAGAATCGCTCAAATCTATAGATGAACAGAACAAGGGAGCTACTTATGATCAAGACAAGTACGTACCTACCTACATCATACTTTACAAGGTAGGTGTAAAGGTGGAGGTAGGTACATGCTACCAGTGGACCTACTTATTAAGTACACTACCTAGTATGGTGAAAAGTCTTGGCACGTGTGCATGACCCCACTAGCAGTAATGTACATCTAATGATATGTCTATCGCTAGGTAGTAGCGATATGCTGTATCTACTTACCAAGTATTGATATAGTCGCGTGGCTAGCGAGACGCATACTATAGCGAGCATCGCAACTCATAATTCAAGGCGGGCATTTAGCTACAGCAAAAACATCAATACCATGGAGATTGACGATGATGAAATCCTGAAGGGGCTTTCTGCCGGCCGTTCGATGGATTAGTAAGCTTCAATTGTCCTATGATCTTCATCGTGATATACTTACTGACCATTGCGGCGTCTCGTAGCTCGTCATGGCCGACCTTGCTATCGCGTGTGACGGCGCGTATCGAGAAGGTCTGGATGCGCTTCTCCCCCATCTATCTATCCGCCGTAGCCTCACGAGAACATGATGACCTGATGCCTAGAGACAGATTGTCCACGAGGAATTCCCCATACCCAAGCTCCCGCCGCCTCCACCGCCGCCGCAGCTGCTCTCGTCGGCAGCAACCATTCCGTCGTCGATGCCCCGGGCTCCCGACTCAGACTTGTCCGAGAACTTCCTGGCGCCGCTGTCATCGTCGCCCGCCGACCACCACACGTCGAGCCCGCCGTCAGACACAAATAAGGAGAACAACCCCGTGATACCGCCGCCGCCACAGCACCACCAGCACCACCAGCAACACCACCAGCAGACAACAGCGCCTGCGCCCTCAGCTCCAGTCACCTCAGCGCCGCTCCCCCCCGGCGCCTTGCCACCACAGCTCGATCTCATGCTCTCCGATATCACATCGCACCTCAAATCGACGTTCCCTACATACCCGCCGCACACCATACAACGTATTTCGGAGCTCGTCATACATCCGAAGCAGCACTATCGCTCGCTCACTACCTACCTCCATGCCCTTGATCGTGTGGTCCGTGTCACGTCTGGATTGAACGTCTACCCATTGCCTTCGACTCATGCTGAGATACCGACAAATTTGGCAAATGGCGTGCTGGATTTATCTTCCCGCCCATCGCCGTGGGCTTCGCCGGGGAGTGACGAGGCGCTAGGGGGAGCTCTTCTGACACCGATTCCATGGATTCCACACAACCAGCGATCTGTCTCCGCTTCACCGACACAAACGGCGCAATTATCGCAAGCCCAACAGCCGCAACCAACAGCTTCCGCTCAAGACGTGCCGGCGGAATTTGAAGGCGAGGTACGGACAGAGAGCACTGAGACTATCGACGGCCCTAATGGCGTGGGGAGCATCGAGACCGTTTCCGTCTCAGTCAATGGCATCCCATCCATGGGAGCCCGAGGTGTGAGCGTAACACAAGGTGAGTTATTACGACAGGAACAGGAGGCAGGAGTTGTCCCTGTCAGCCAGCTCGTACCTAGTCATCACATTCATCCGGGTTCCAATGCAAGCGCCGCCGCACAACAGCAACAGCAACAGCAGCAGATTCAAGCACGTATTCAACAGCAACGATCACTAGCACAATCCCAAAGCCAAGCACGCGCCCCTTCGTCGGCGGAACCCTCTAACTCACCGAGCCCAGCATCTAATACCGTGTCAACACCGTCCTCCGCAACTCTCGAAGGAGAGAGCGTGGTCGCCGCTGCTGACAACGTACCAATCGCCATAGGCTCCGTCCACAGCAATAATGCCGAGGATGAGGAGAAACCACATGCGCGTGGTCCCGAAGAGATCGGCGCCGACGATCTAGGTCCGCAGTCCACAACTTCATCGACCCTTCCCGCTTCGACCACAGTAGGCAGCAGGATGCAAGGAATCGATATCCAAGCAGCTGTGGGTCGCAAGCCCCTCGACACCTCAATTTCATCGAGGAGCGATGAAAACATTGAAGGTGGACAGGACGACGAGATGGATGTTGATGGAAGTGAACGGGGAGCGCGAGCTTCAACACCGAAACGCAGTGCAGAGGACCGCCTCGCGGGCTCCACAAGCAAGAAACTGAAGGAAGATTCTGGCCCGGCTTCAACCGATGGGGACGTTAAGTCTACCGAAGCTGACATGGAGAATAAAGAGAACGAACATGAAGATGCTATGGACAAGGATTAGGGTGCTCTTTGGATGCTTTCAGCTTGACGTGCTAATTACTGACCACTAAGATGTGAGATAGGTGGGTATGCAATGGTACGGAGGTAAAGGAGAAAGGGTAAAATCTGCCCTAAAATTCCTACACTGAAAAATCGGAGTGACCGTGCGTGGTATCTGAATGAAATGGACATGGACAGATGGGCGAACGGACGGGTGGGTGGGATCGGAGATAGTCCAAGAACAAACCAGTTTTGACGATTGTAATATGACACTACTCAGTTGGGACGGAATGGGAAACGAGACCAAGAATTAAATTACTTTAATTTGAGCCTTAGTTGCGATTAGTTGGGTGCAATCGTCATGAGAAGGGAGAACCAAACCGGGGACGGAAGCCATCCACATGGGAAAAATGTGGTACAGAATATTCTCATGGCTAAGGTCAAGATCACTTGTTGGATGTGCAAGCAAACCCTGTATAACTAGGCAATGGGCTGGTTGGCTAAAAGCTCGTATCTCATAAAGTGATACGAGATTTTAAACGGCGGTTAGAGAGAGACAACTAGGTTAACTGCTTAAGTATACAGCGTACTAGCTCCTTGGTCACAGAAATGCAAAATATTTAAGAGGGGGGAATTTCCTGACATAAGTGTGTCCAAGAGTGACTACCACATCTATCACCTACCCGAATTGAACATCGAGGGAATTGGTACCGAGATTCTAGTATAAGCTCCACAGAAATGCTATGAGAATCTCAATCTCACCGACCACATCCCCCCTCACCTTATCGACCTTCACGAGTTATCCGACTTGTGCCACACACATACTTAGACGGGCACGCCTGGCTTTGACGGTCTCCCGTGACTACTAGCTGGATAGTCTGAAGAGATGTATAGATAAACTGGAAGAACAGTCTCGCATTCTCACAAAGAAAGGCTCGAGTTGAAACGAAGAAACCAGAGAGGAAAGAGGCTACGAACTCTGCTAGTGAGCCCGAACGACCCGATCCCAAACATGATATTATACAACGAGTTAGCTGCTTTCTTTGGAGCTAAATATCAAGTAGTACGCGAGCCAGCCATGGAAGACGCCTTGCTATGTAGATACCTATACTCCTACATCCTAGGCAAAATCAAATCTAAATCGGGTGGAATAGAGCCATTCTCAAGCCTCTAGACATATCTAAAGCCGGCACTTAAACAATTGTGGCAATACTCTCTCGCTCGATACGACTATTCTGCTTTTCATCACGGCTGACCCGCCAAAAGTCATCGCAAAATTCGGAACAGCGCATGTGTCGAAGAAATTCCTCGTCGTGCGTAATGACAATGAGCTGAAAATTGCTCTGCGCGCGGCGCGCCTTGATGATGGAATGCAGAGATTCGGCTAGGGACTTGATATTGTCGCGGTCGAGATTGGTGGTAGGCTCGTCGAGGGCGATGAGCCCGCAACCGATGCCGAATGACTCGGCAAGTGCGAGACGGATGATGATGGATGCAAGCACTTTCTGGCCGGCCGAGCACCGTCCTCGCATGTCCATTTCTGTGTCCTGCTTCACCATGCATACACGGTAATTGTACGAGCTCCGCCCGCCCGTAGCCTCACTATCTGATCGAATCAAGATAGTATCGATATCCGTCCCTTGGTACGTGCTCTGCCATAGCTCGCCGGCGATCCGATTTACTTCCTCCATCTTCATTGCGTGATACTGCATGATAGCGTTGTTTAAAGCCGTGCTGTATCGCCCAAGGTCTTCAATGGCTGCCTTGGTAGTTTCAACCTTGATGTGTGTCTCGCGATATACTTGAGCTGCATATTGGTAGTCACTATTCCACTCATTCAACAAGTTTCCCAGTTCCTCATCCTTAGACTTCATGGTCCCCAGAACAGCACCTCGTTCGGCATTCCTCACGTGACGCTCAGACTCGAACCGGTCAGCCTCTTTTTCAAGCCGTTCGTAATCCTCATCGGCTCTGCGAGATTCCAAATCCACAACTTCCCGCTTAAGAACATCGACATCACGCGCTGCTTTGCGATATGTCAAGTTTTCCATAATATTCTTTTTTTTCCTGTCACTGCTAGTCATGTCGTCCTTCATCTTGTTTGACCGCGCAATCACGGCAGCCATCTCGTCATCGATCCGTTTAATCGTCTTCTCAAGCGCCTGGATTGCTTGTTCGTTGAGATTAAGGTTCGACGGACCACCGCGGTCCAGATAGTCCTGAATGTCATTATCGATCATCTTCAGCTCACTCACAGAACCCGCGAGACCGTCCCGCTCACCAGCGACTTTCTTCTCTTTGTCACGTCCTCTTTGTAGGATGTCGTCTCTAATGGTTCGTGCCTTGGAGATCTCAGGTTCTACAGCTTCCAAGTCTTTGTCAGCTTCTTGGATGATGTCTTTCTGCTTCATAATATCATTCTTGTGAGCCTGGATTTGATCTTGGTATTCTTTCTTCCTCTCGAGCTGTCGAACTGCGTGGCTCAATTTGTTTCTTAACTCGCTGCGCTCTAGTTCTAGCGCATTAACTGTATCTCGCATACGCTGCTTGTCGTTTGACAGCTTGTTTATCTTGTTCTTTGCAACTTTTAGTTGCTCTCCGCATTCATTCTGTAGGTCGGTAATTTCCTGAGTACTTCTGATTGTACCACTAGATTGTTGCTGGGACATAATTCGGTCGACTTGAGCCTCTGCTTCTACGATGTCCTTGTGGTTCTGCGAAATGTTAAGGACCGTCTTGCTCATCGATTCGAAGTCTTGTCGCGCCTCTTGCTTCCCACGGACAGTATCATCCATCTCTTCTAGGCGACGAAGTGTGTTAGCTTCTCTATTCTGGACCTCTCGTAGTTCCTTGTCGGCTTCCCTTTTCTCTGTAAGCAGGCGCATGTAAGTCTCGCCCTGGGGACGGGTCGCTCGAAGTTGGCCTAGAAGCTGCTCATGCTCTTTTATTTCAGTCTCCAATTCATCTTTCCCAAACTGTTCGAGAACGGATCTGATCTTGGCGGCTAGTCTTGATTTCTCGTTCGCGTTGGTGAATGGTCGTTCGCAAAGCTCGCACTTGTTTTTCTCATTCATGGCTTTTCTACAGCTGGCATAATACTTGCTCATCTCTGTAGAGAGTGACATATCGTTCTTTAGAGTCACTATATCACCCTCGAGGCGCTCAATCTCTATGGGCAGGGCATCGACTCCTAGTTCTGCGTCCGGGTCCACGTTTTTAAGTGCCCCGACCACAGCATTCTTACACTTCATCATTTCTGTGTCGCGTTTTCTGCTCTTGTCCTTGATGCTTGTTAGACTCGCTTGTATCGTTTTAAGCTGTTGCAGAACATCATCACGCTGGCGAGAAGCTTCATCAAAAGCTTGGATCTTAACTTGTAGGCCATTGTTAAACTCTCTTTCGATTGTTGCGGGGTCCCAGGCTCCACCAAGTAACACAGAAAGCTTTTGATTCCAAGTACTACGCAAGGTAGCAAGCCTTCGATTTTTCTCTATCAGCTCCTCTTTGCGAACCTCTAGCTGCGCTCGATCAGAGAGAAGTCTTGTCGATTCCACAAGCTCACGGCCAAGCCTGCTGCTTTCGCCCTCGAGTTGCTGCAGATGCGACTCTTCTTGCTGCAACTTGAGGTCGAAATCCGCATTCTGTAGATCTTGAGATGCCTGCTGAAGTCGCTGCTCCAGATCTTTTGATTCAGAGTCCAGTATTGCTTTGGCCCCTTCGTCAATCTCAACGGCGTTCAGATCTCTCTGAAGTCCGGTGATGGCCCTTTCACAAGCCGTGATCCTCTGCTTTGCGAATACCCGATTCTGAGTATGTCTCGATTTTTGGCCCTCTAGTTCGGTTATAACCGCCGTCTGGCTGTCTATCGCACTAGCATTCTCCGTCTGCAGACGGTCTAGCTCGTTTCTCTTGTCTACCAAGAGCCTCTGTATGCGTTCGTAGAAGGTTTGTACTTTTCGGTCATCTAAATCACCATCAAATCCGCGAATACTATGCAACCGCGCAGCTTGTTGTACGAGACGAACCCGTGACTCGAGTTGGCGTTCGTACTTGGCTTTATCAGATTGGTGTCTACCTCGCTCGGCTAGCTTATCGGAGTGCTGTTTGCGGGATTCATCGAGGCTATCCTTATATTCCTTGTACTGGGCTCTGTTCTCCTCCATATCTTGCGCGTATTGAGCCATGTGCTCTTCGTACTGTGAGAGTACATCCTGCAGCCTCTCATCGGATTCGCTTAGCTCTTCATCCATTCTATTTTTGGACTCTTCAAGAGTCGCTTTACGAATGCGAAGCTCTTCGGTCTTCATTTTCATATCGTTGACAATGAGAAGATAACTGTTCGCTGATTCGTGTCGGTCTTTGGCCTTCTTCGTAGCTTCTGCCACCTGAGCTTCGAGATCGCGTGCCTGCCACCTAAGAGCCTCAATCTCCGCTTGTAAATCTCTAGATCTTGCTTCGCATTTTTCCGCCCTATCTTTATTCTGTTTGTCGCCAATTTCCCTCGCCTTAAGCTTGGCCAACGTTTCACCCTGCCTCTTCCGAAGCACCTTGAGGTTTTCTATGGCTTTTGTGTATTTCATCGCCTCAAATATTTCGTCGAATCGTTTTTTGAGGGCAGCCGGTTCGCTCATGGGCCATAATGATTCTTCCTGGTGGCAGAAGATGACGGCGTCAAGGACGGCGGGCGAAACTCCCAGGGTATCGGAAATGAGCTTGTTTAGGTTCGCCTCTTTCGAAGAGACAGATACTCTTTCGCCGTCGCAATTGCTGTGTAGAGTACCCTCAAGGGTCTTTTGTGATCTCGTCGTCTTCTTTACTGTAAGCTGTAGACTCCGTGTAACGACGTAGCTTGTGTTGGGCGGGACATTGTAGCGGAGTTTGACCTGAGCAAGAACCTCGCGTTCGCCACAGAGCTTCGGATCGTGGATAAATGCTCCGCCTTTGCTGTTGGGGGGGAGCTCGCCGGTGGTTGCATACTTGAGGCACTCGATGATGGTGGTCTTGCCGGAACCGTTATAGCCGACGATGAGGGTGAGCGGGGTGAAAAAGGCAATATTCTGCCGTTCGATGTGACCAAAGGATCGAACGCCGACAATAGACAGCTTGTCGATCTTCGACATGGTGGCGGATGAGGACGGATGAGGACGGATGAGGTGGGAGAAGCGACAAACTCCAATATCAGGTCACACCCGGCCCATAATCTGGGCACCAACCTTATGTGAGAAACGCTCCTCGGATGGAAATTGAAGAGAAAGAGACGTTGACTCTAATCAAGGCAATGAAGCCAGACGTGATTGGTGCTTTGTGAAAGAAGTCTCTAGGTGGTATAGACAGGCGGGAGCACTTAACCTAAATTACTTGGGATGAGACACGCGACGAGTGGAAGACGCGTACAGTGATGTAACTACCTACCTAGGTTAGACACTTCAGTGGTGAAGACGCGCCATAAGAGACCTAGGTAAATTTAGTGGGTGCTATTAGATAACGGTTGGCTAGGTGCACTTACTTAGTACCTAGTGGCCGAAGTGATTTGATTTCCAGGCAGCCGCTGCAACTGGATACTACAGGCAGTAGACGCTTACCTACTTACGGTCTCTGAAATCCCTTTGATACAGGTGGACAGGACGGGAGTGTGGAGGATAAAGTTAGGTACCCTGCATGCGGGCATGCATCTAGGTCGTTCCGTCTACTACCTAGATCTAGTCAAGAGTCTGCACTACCTAGGGTAAGTGTGTACGCATACTACTAAGTAAGTAGTATACCACACAATCAAGCAGGATAACTTAACTATATAAAAAATCTACAACTACTTAGTAGTTAATACTTAGTGACTCTTTCGTGGGTGCTAGGAGGACTTCCATGTTACATATACTCGTGGTTGGTAGTGGAGTTATAAACACACGTTAGGTGAGTTAGGTAACTATAACAAGAGGAATTGGAAAGGCACTAGCCGACTTGACTATGTACTTAGGTAAGCAAGTGGCGTCACAGTTGCCCAAGAGTCATTTTAGTACAGCACAGCGGTGCCTACCTACTTACTCAGTTATAGAGGTATTTATCCTTAGTGGAAAAGGCCTATTTGCCTACTTAGCGTCTAGACTTTCACGTTTGTCCTACGGGTTTATCTGTAGGTAGTAGGTGGTGACTAGGTAAGTAATAAACCAGTTTTCTCTTATTTTTAGTTACTACTTCAGGGTCTCTACATGTGGATATCTCCGTACCCTTCCATTACATCATTTGGTAAATCAACCACGGTTCTTACTTAATAGCTAGCAACAAGAAAAGGGCCCAGCTATCATAGTAAGTCTGTATACTACTACTTACTACTTAGTAAGGAAGTAGGTGTGCGAGCATTTTAAGTGGATTGCGGAGCATTTGGTCCTCCCCTGTAAGTCATATAGTTGGTTATCATCCTTCTCTTGCAGCCATTCCCGCCACCTTGTTAAGCTGAATAAATTGTGGCATGATTGATCATATATGAAAAATGATAATGCGTGTATTATGGATAGGCTTCGAACCAAAGTACCTAGTATCTCTCCCGAGTTTATGTTACAGGAGTCTGCGCCAACTCGGGATGATGCAATACACTACTATAAGACCCCGTCACCCTGCACCTGGGGTTCTACAATCAATCTAGACTAACTGCCTAAGCACAACTGGGTAACCCTTACGCTACCTAAGTTAACTGGGAACTGGGCAGAAATTACCTACTTAGTAGGTAAGGAGTGTCCTCTTAGTGCGCTACGACCTTGGCACATCGAGCCCCCATGAGCCAATTGCCCCGCCTTTCAGTTGTCTCTTGTCCAACTTTCCCCCTCCAAACCCTCCAATCAGGCGTTGGTGTGTTGGGGTCGGAAGAGTCCAATTTGAGTACTGAGTATCGGGAAAATGAGAAATCCCATCTTGTTGGAAAATCCCCCTTCTCTTCCATCCGGCATCTCCACGCTCTCTTTTCTGTCGGCCGCACCCTTGGTTGTTCAACAACAGCGGTCCTCAGCGTCTGAATTCCGTTGCCGGTTTCTTCAGCAAGGGTGCAGTTTAGTTCGACAGTCCGAAAGTTTGATTCGATCGAGTTAACGCTGGCGTTGTTGCGGCTGCACTTCTAACAAGGTCTAGATCCCAAGACTCGAGCCACGGTTGCGCGACCCGATGCAGACACTAGACCACGGCCGTCCTGTCTGTTGCTGTTGTTGTTGGTCGCATGCGAAGTAGTCATCGACGGCGGTCTGTGTAATCGGTCTCTGGGAGATTGGAAGTAGAACGGGAGGGAGCGAGCGAGCGAGAGAGATCGTCGCCGTTGGTATAATTCATTGACGTACCGATACCGATATCGTACCTCTGCCGGCGCTGCATAGCACTGCACTGCACCGTGCTGCACTGCACCCCCGTACTGCCTGCACCGTACTGCCTGCATCGCACCGCATCGCACCGCACCGCACAGCACCGCATAGCACTGAGCTACTGCTGCTGCTGCTGCTGCTGTTGCTATTGCTGCACCATCACCGCGGCGGCGCCTTCCTCCCCATTCCCCCCCCCCTCCTTTTCAGCCCCCAACCACACCCACGCAACGCCCTCCACGCCCTCGGCCCGCTATCGATACCGGGCGCAATCAATAACCATGGATCCCACGCAGCAAAGTCCCATGTTCTTTGGCTTCTCAGCCCCAAACCCCATGCCTCCTGTAGGTCAATCTGTTTAGCTGGCCTGAGACTGGCTCGTCGACGCTACTACATCCACTTCTTGGTTTCTTTTTTGGTTTCTTTTTTATGCTGGTCCTCTGTGGCCGTCGTATGTTGATACTACAAATCTTTCCCTAACGACGGCCTAACTATGACTAATTAAATCCATCTCTTCCTACTTACACTGCTATCGTCACACTCGCTGATTGATCGCCCATGACAGTTGGATGCGGATGCCCAGAATGATATGATGTCCATGTTCGATATGACTAACTTCGATTCTATACCCATGAACCTCGACGAACTGGGGGATCTGACTTCTCCGCAAGAACAAACCTTCGCCAATCCAACCCCGCCAAGTACCCTGGCTCCTCCCGTCTCTGACGGTCCGTCGACCTTCACGTCCAACCCGGTCGACAGCTCAGTGGGGCCCCCGGTGCCTGTAGACCTGAACAAAGGCCCTGGGGGTCAGCTACAGGGTCAGCAGCAGCCTGCGCCCGCCGCGCAGAGTGGGAGTGCCCTGACCGAATTCACCAAGCGTAGAAACTGGCCCGCCAAAGTCGTCGAGGAGCTCAAAGACGTTCTGTTTATCCTCGATGCGAATGGCCGTATCAGATATGCATCACCCAGTGCATACTCGGTTACGGGGTATCAACCAGAAGATATTGTTGATACCTTCCTAAGAAATATTGTCCACCCAGATGACATGGGGACCTTTAACTCCGAGATGAATGAATGTATAGCTACGGGAAATCCCTTGCGCGTTTTCTACCGTATGAAGAAGCAGGACCAGCAGTATGCTATATTCGAAGCCGTTGGTCATGCACATATTGCGGCCGCCAAGTTCGCTCCCAACCCCAGCAACCGGTCGCCCTTCTGCCAGGCCGTGTTCATTATGTCGCGGCCCTATCCAACCAAGAACGCGTCGCTACTAGACTCCTTTCTAGAACACAAGATCGAAAATGAAAGACTGCGAAGACGCATTGCCGAGTTACGTAGGGAAGAGGAAGAAGAAGAAGCCTCTCAACACAGTTGGCTTCATGATACCCGCTCGGACGTGACACCGTCGGACGATATCATAATGTCCGGCGCCCAGGGTAGTGCCATATTCAAACCAGCGACAACCGACTCACAGGCAATGCCTCCTCCCGAGAGGCCTCTGAATGGAGCGCTAACAAGGGAGAATCTAGAAGGCGTCACGGCAGGAAATAGGCCGGATTCCATCGGTGATAAGATGGCCCGATACGAGGGTTCAAGTCACACGGACACCATTGAGATGCTCACCGGACTGCGATATGTCGAAGGAGAGCGGAGTCGTGGTATCACGACGGGAAGCTCCAGCCTGACGCTCATTAAAGGCGATGTTGGGATAGCCATTCCCGTTGATAGAGACCCCAAGACCGGTGAAAAGAAGAAGAAGCTTAAGATTGCAGAAGAATACGTTTGCACAGACTGCGGTGGGTTTCAACATACGAAACTAGTGAGATTGCTGCTGATTTAGTGCATATGTAGGTACGCTTGACTCACCTGAATGGAGGAAAGGTCCCAGCGGCCCAAAAACCCTATGCGTGAGTAATCCTCGATCATATTCCTTTCCATTTTGGATTTTAGCGTATACGGCTGTTGTCTTCATGATGACATCATCTATTGGCGGCGTCGCGCGGATTCGAAACACTCACAGGCCCCGCTCGGAATAGCGATTACTAACCTCGAGTGTTGCAGAATGCATGCGGATTAAGGTGGGCTAAGAAAGAAAAGAAACAACGAAATGCGAATGGGACCGCCCATACAGCGGCGCCTCCCTTACCGCAGCCGGCTGGCGATACATGAACCATCCGCACTTCGTTTACATTCCTGCTGCTTTAGGAAGGCAGGCACCTGACCAGAGTTTTGAAGGCGTTCGCTGAAATAAGCATTCCACGGTTCACTAGGGATTACCATTACCATTATGCGTTGGCGATTACGGTGTTGGGCCTCCTGGATTATGACAACCTTCACTTCTTTATTATATTCTTGAGATACCGGGCTATGGTCTGATTTCGCTCCGGCTTGATTTTACTGCATCATCTATGGCGAAGGGTCCGGACAACTCACCAGCAACAAATTCGTGGTTAAGATATCTGGGGAATTTAAAACTTAGACATATAGTATTGTCAGGTAATGATAAGAAAAAGCGTGACCAATGAGCCAATATACTTGCAATATGCCATGTGTGTCATAATTTGTTGGTAGACATAACCTTCCTTATATTACCGTAATATAGATGGTTATAGGTACTACTACATCATGTCACGCCACAATTTGCCAGTCGCTTATTGCTCATCATATCTTAGCTTTCAAAGCACCCTTGTCCTTCTCCCTCTCCTCCCACCAAGGCCAAGTCGTCGGACGATCCTGTTCCCAGACGCCATCGAACCGCGGTTCTCTCTTCTCCAGGAAACTGCGTATCCCCTCGAGACTATCCCGGCCACGAAACAGGTCGAAGAAGACCTTGGACTCGAGCAGAAACGCCTCCTCGGGCGTGGCGGGGGCGCCCTTGTACAGCATGTCGCGCATAGCGCGGACAGCGACGCCGCTCGCCTTGTCCGCGATCTCCCCGGCGAGCTCCACGGCGCGCGGGACGACGCGCTCCGGGGCGACGACCTCGGCGAAGAGGTCGCGGACCGCCGGGTCCGAGGCGGCGTAGACGGCGCCCGTCGTCGCGAGCGCCAGGGCGCGGCCGGCGCCTAGGATCCGAGGGAGGAAGTACGTCGAGCACGCCTCGAGGGTGATGCCGCGGCGGCTGAAGACGAAGCCGACTCTCGCCGCGGAACTCGCGATGCGCAGGTTGGCGGGGAGCGTCATGGTTATGCCTACGCCTACTGCGTGGCCGTTTATCGCGGCGATGACGGGCTTCGCGCAGCGGTAGATTGCTAGGCTTACTTGGGCGCCGCCGTCGCGGTATGCTTCGCGCGCGGCTGCGGTGGCTTTCTCGTCTTCCTTGTGGTTGGCTGTGGCGCCGAGGCGTAAGGAGCCTATTCCCGCGCCGTCTCCGGTTGAGCTCGAGGCGGCGTCGAGGTCCATGCCGGGGCAGAAGACGCGGTTACGCGGGTCTGCGCCTGTGAATACGATTGCTTTTACGCGTGTGTCTGTGGAGAGGAGGTCGAAGGCTGACACGAGGGATTTCACCATTGTGTTTGTGAATGCGTTGTTGGCTTTTGGCCGGTCGAGGCGGAGGATTATCACCCGCGTTGCTGTGGGCGCTGTTGTGGGCACGTGCTGGAAGCTTATTTCTGGGAGCGCCGTGTAGGTTGCGTAGGAGTCTGGGTGCTGTGGTTGCGCCATGGTGATTAATGTATGGTGTGTGATGAATGGATGAAGGGGTCGTGATGCTATACTAATGGAGGTGAAAGTGGCCGTGTGATGACCTGAATTACAGATTACAGTAAGAGCTTGACGCAGTGTATATACTGAATATTTAAAACGGCGGCTTGTCTCACGGTTAGGGCAGAGTTCAGGAGTTCCCAGAATTTTTTGGACCTTTTTTGACTTATATCGAGAGCTTGTAAACTCTACTATTTGATGTGTGAAAGAATTGAGCGAGGTCTATGATCCCAAACTGGGGTTGTGCCGAGGTTCCCCAGGATTACAGATTTGATTACTCCTTTCAGCACTGACCCTGGACAGAACCCCGGAGATCTTGTCCCTTCGCTTTGTGCTTCAAAGATTTGAAGGATACACTACTTTGAGTACTGAAGCTAGAAATAATTATTTAAGGTATCCTCAAATACAATTTCTGAACTCGATAGTCGTACAAATTACCTTGTACTGCATGCGTGCTTGATTCCAGGGAAGATTCAAGACTTCTCCAAATTGTCCTTTGCATCGCTATTAGTGCCCAAATCGACCATGTTAAAATTCATAATGCCGGCACAGCCGTGATTCATTTATCAATCCCGTTGGGCCAACTATACATACGCATAAAGCCGCACCCGAACCCGCTTACATGAACTTGGAAGCCAGTCCCATTAGACCGGAGCTAGATGATGACGAGCCTCCCTGGCTCTTCATGTACATCTTGAGCGCCATCTCGCCTGCCTGCATCACAGCCGATTCCTTGCTGCTGTCACTCGAGACCTTGCCTTGCGAAGCCTTCTTGTCGAATAGCTATCCAAGAGGGAGAATGTTAATTAATGTACACGCACTTCAGTATCTTGGGTGGACCTCTCTCTTACCTTGCTAGCTTCGGCCATAGCAAGAGCGACGAAGGCGCCCTGGCTACTAGTTTTCTACGCTCAAGTTAATAATGTGCTCTCCTAGGTGATATAAAATCATGAGTGCTGGGAGACCGCATACACCAGTGTTTCCGCTCTCTCCACTTGTGAACATCTTCAACGCCTGCATTGCTGCTGCGGAGCCCATGGATCGATCGTCGGCTTCGTTGTCGTCATCGTCGCCTTGGAAGTACTTCTTGTGGGTTCGAACGGCCTCTTCATGTACTAAATGTCAGCCGTGTCCTTATACTATAACCATTCAAATCCTCGAGATATTTCCCATTTTACAGAGTACACATGCCACCCATACTTTGTATGAGCGTATATGTGACGAACATGATGATGATGGTGGCAAGGGAAAAGCGCTGACCGTCTTCATCGATATCCTCTTCAGCTAAGCGCTGTTTCTTCTGTCCTAGAGCCCCGAGAAGGTTGGAGAACAGATCGGCATTACCAGAGTTGCCGGCGTGCTGGCTCGCGTGGTGTGCGGCGCCCTGCCAGTCATCGTCATCTGCGCGAGGACCACCAGCCGGGTATGCACCGCCGTGGGTAGCTAGATCAGGGATGTATCAGTCCCTTGTCGTAGTATTATTCGGTCGCGGTGTTTCCCCGTGGGATAGAATAGGTTCTTACCATTGCCAGCAGCAGCACTCAGGAAACCTAGGGGTATTGCGTATTAGCTTTCGTTGACCTGCAATAAGCCATTTGTTTGTATGGTATATTATGTCCCCAGTATAGCATCATCCGACTTGCATCTCATCTCGCAGCGAGGCGGGGTATGATGGGTAGCGGGGCATTCCAGTGGTACTAAGGGACATACCTTGTAGCTTGTCCATTGTGTGAGGAAGTTTTACGATGGAGAAGTTAGATTGCGTAGATTGATAAAGGTTGAAGTATGAGGAATTGTAAAGAGAAAAAGGTAAACAAAGTTCCTGGATCGTAGATTGTAGATCTAGGTATCCGTTTTAGCATGAAACAGCTATACATGTATTTACCTTGGAGGCCACAGTTACGCAAGCTACACGAAACCAGCTGAAATCACCAGATGACGTGTGCGGGGCAGTGCAGCTTGCCAATGAATGAGGCCTCTGGCGGACATGCCCGTACTTGTAGCTTAGTTTCTTGCTTCCCCTCATGAACAAGGGGATCCTAGTTGTGTAATAGCGGGCGAGGATAATCGAAGACAATAGATAAGGGAAAAGGGAAAAGAAGCTCTCTAATCCGCTATATTCAATGTCATAAAAGTGCTTTGATCTCATCCAACACATCCCTTGATATGAGATGCGTACTTATTAAGTACTCAGTAGGTGATGCACGAGCCCTCGTGTTAATCATAGACCTAGGATCTATGATGTTATAACATTCCACCCAATCGGCATTTTATTCTATGCGAAAGCGATTCTAGGATGAACCTTTCTTTATAGAGTGAAGCAATGAAGACTCATTGTTCCAGGTAATTGATATGCTTAGCTAACCAAATTCTTACTTACTACACATGTCGCCTTTATCAAGATTGTATGAAGATCAGGGCCAATATTAATCTCTATCTATAGATGAAATAACAATTTGACTACGACCCTACGCGGGACACGCTCCAAAGAAGTAATGCGTCCGCAACGGCGGGATGGGGGGGATAGAGACATACAAATCGCTACGATGATCCATTGACTCCTCTGCCCATCAATAGGCACACAATACCCCGAGAAGTTTAAATGGCCCAGAACGAAAGCCTCGTAGACGTCTTAGTGGTTGGTGCAGGTCCTGTAGGCCTGATCACAGCATATCAGCTGGCTCGATTCGACGGTGTCTCCGTACGCATTATCGAGAAGCATCCGAAATCTGTTCAAGATGCATACGGGCGTGCCATTACACTCTTCCCGCGAACTAGCGAAATGCTAGATCAGCTGGGCCTAGCGGACGAGCTACTGCAGGAGGCCTTCGCATGTCGGGAGACAGTAGCGTACAATTCACGAGGCGAAGAGGTGCATGGGAGGGGCTGGAGCTTCATGAATGAGATGAAGGACACTGTCTTCGATTTTTCCCTCGTATTGAGGCAGAAGTATCAAGAGGAGATATTCCGAAAAGCTCTGAAACGATATGGCGTCGAGGTCGAAGCACCTATTGAGCTCATTGGGGTTGACATTGACGATACCGCTTCGTCAAGCTGCCACTCTGTCACCGCCACAGTACAAGATGCCAACAAGGGAGAGCTCAAAACTATACGATGCAAGTGTCTCGTCGGCGCTGATGGCGGACACTCGTCAGTTCGTAGTTTGCTTGCGATTCCATTCGAGGGCGCAACGAGTGAGGATAAATGGGTTAGGATAGACGGCCATGTCAAGACGAACTTGCCTAAACCCCGCACATATTGCTCGATTGAGTCTCCCACTCATGGCAATGTGCTATGGGTGGGTTTAGATCGTGGTGCAACTCGCATTGGCTA
The DNA here is from genome assembly GCA_022495085.1 of Xylaria sp. FL1042. Classification (NCBI taxonomy): domain Eukaryota; kingdom Fungi; phylum Ascomycota; class Sordariomycetes; order Xylariales; family Xylariaceae; genus Xylaria; species Xylaria sp. FL1042. The sequence continues at coordinate 457,198 of MU380136.1, forward strand.
TGCTTTCACTGACGATCGAGTCAATTCATATGCCAGGTTTGACGAGCAAGCTGCCATCGCAGAAGCTGTCGCCGCGGTTAAGCCATTTACCTTAGAGTTCGAACGGGTTGACTGGTGGACTATATATACCGTTGGACAGCGGGTTTCAAACCGTTTCTCCGTTGATGATCGCGTCTTCCTCGTGGGCGACGCGTGCCATACCCATTCATCGGGAGCGGCCCAAGGTTTGAATACAGGGATTCACGACACGGTAAACCTGGTGTGGAAGCTCACGTTAGTTCTTAAGGGCTTGGCACCCCCTACGTTATTAAGCACTTACGAGATAGAAAGGCGACCGAACGTTCAGAAGCTCATCCAGTATGATACGGATATAAGTCGTCTCATGACAAACCGCCTACCCCAGAATTGGCAAGGAGATCCTACTGCTGACGTCAACGAAATTCTCGGACAGGTTATGGATGAGGCTGGGACCTTTAGCAGCGGGTTGAGTATAGCCTATGAGCCCTCGTTAGATAACCCGCTTGTTAGTGCAAGTCACTCTTTCGGACCGCTCAAGCCCGGAATGAGGGCACCAGATATCCCTCTCCTGAAGCCTGGCACTTTCGAGCGCACGAGATTAATCCGAGAAACTCCGAACATAGGCTCTTTTTATGTGGTCTTTTTTAATGCGGAGAGTTCACGAGAGTTGCCAATGGCTGATTTTCAGGGGGTCCAGCAATCAAAACTCCTCAATGAAAATGTTAGAAGTGAGTACTGAGCAATACTTATTGATTCCAGAATACTAAGCCCAGTGAAGACCGCTCTATTATCTTCTTAACCGTCCTTCCGACAAAAGTACCTTCGGTATATGGGTCGCTTGGCGGCGCTTATTTCGATATTGAGGATAATACAGGCTATAAAAGGTACGGTGTCGATCCGAGCCAGGGCGGCATTGTCGTGATACGGCCCGATGGTTGGATTTGTGCCCTGATATCAGTAGGCACCGATGTCGCACACAAGTTGGAGGTCCTGTTCAGGGGAATACTCTATGATCCTGTGTAGAAGTGAAGACAAATGGGAGATTAGATTTATCAACTTATCTTTAGCTTTACCCATCTCTAAGCTTAATGCAGGTCTTGTCATCCCCCGCTACTTCAAATATGAAATGTTATTAGAGCATCGCTATACAGAATGATTGATCCCTAGAACCGGAAGAACCATTATTGACTTCATGAGGTCCCTGGTATCCTCAACTGCGCGGCAGGAAGCATCTCTACGGAGCACAGGTTGCCTCAACGGCACTGAATTGCGACGACCGACATCGGCAAATAGAGAAGCTATTCTCATGCCTACATCCGCTTCACCCCACCCGTGCCATGTGACGATACTATCGATGCTAATGTTGCACATGCACGCGCATCTACAGCATACACACTCATTCGGGTCCATACTAACCCAAATTCAGCCCTGTCACTTCCGGAAGTAGAAACCCGACGTCAGCTGTAATGCCTATCGTTGCCTGATAGGTTCCCAACTAAACATTACTATGCCCCTGGAATACGAACCATGTCGTCGATCAAAATAGGCGGTCCGTATCCCTAATCCCTGTTGCACATCCTCCCCTTCTGGTTGGTTTACCGACTTGGTTACGATGATACCTTTCACGGACCCCTCAACCTTCTTCTGTATGTCAAGCGTCAGAGTTAATGGGTCGATGACGTGACTCGGTAGCTGGATTTCCTGGCCGGCGGTACGGGTCTTCAACGGATGTAACCATGCCACCGGACTAGCCGAGGATAACATTCTCAGCCCTTTCGAAAGTCCCTCCGAGATAGGTTTTACCATCCCGAATCGGAATGGGAATCCAACCTAAGCCACGCCGCTTTTAGCCTGAGCCTGAGCCCCGTCCTAAGTAAAACGCACTTTTGTATAGCCTGATATGAACAAAAATCTGCATAATCTCTAATATACGTACTCTATAGAACCGTTTATCATTACTATAATTGCACAAAAACTAAGACCGTTTATTGTAAAACGGATTCCAGTATGTATTATTACTACCCCACCTGCCATCAATTCATCTCCGCCGACAACGCCGTCCGCATCGCTGGAATCACATGCGCCGCCCAATGAGGATGGGGACAGGTGTCTCTTACAGCGTCTACATCATCATGTGGCGGTTCCGGTGTGCTGAAGTCTCTGAGGGAAAGAGCGGTCTCTCGGCTGCGCGACTTTAAAGCACAGTCGCTGCCCATATACCTAATAGGTAGTTTGAAGGATGGCGCGTAACCATGCTCAGGTGACGGAATATAGGAAGAAGGCAAGGAGGTTGCTCTTATTGCCTACGTGATAACAGACCACCAGGCAAGATCATTTATGCAGCTTACAGAAATGAACGTATCTGGCGACCTAAGTTGGGAAGTGCTAAGTCACATGATGTTCCTCGGGACACCACTGCTACTACATACATACACGTATCTATCTACCTAGACACGAACGGTGAGATTATGCGGACATAAAGGTCCATGATGTGGACATAGATCACACAGTTGCGGACATCACGCAATGGAAAACATCATCGGGCAAGAGGCACAGTGATTAAGGCAGCAAAGGTTCCTGAAGATATTGGTACTATACTGAGCCTGCGGCTGCTAATACATCTTTTGCAATAATCATAATTGCTCACTTTAGTACTATTATTTCCGTTAAACTTCCCAGTTCTCCCAAACATAACCTGGTGCGCGCTGAGGTGGGCATAATAGTGCAATATATAGTTCGACCAATATAAACCTAAATGTGATTAAAGGAATAACATACAGTCCTGTATTAAATTTTCCTAATTTTCTCAAAAGGAAATAAAAGAATGCAAGCGCTGTGCCCATATAAAGTACAATATAATAGGCAACAACGGATGCTTGGCCTTCGTAAACCTGCAGGCGAGGTGGACCAGGCGAAAAAATGCCATATCGTTCGGATATATGCAACACTTCGGATTGGATATAGTAGCCGCGGTTTGCTAAATCAAGAAGGACAGGGTTAAGTTGGCCGTTAACGACTTGATCGCTCCATACAGACCATTCGATAGGCGCGGGTTCAAAAGCAGCTTTAGAAGTCATTGCGACAGAGGTGCCTATTATTCAAGTACTAGTCAGTCTTTTGATTTATGTACTCATCCCCGGCTTAGTAGGCTGCTGACCTTTGACTTGATTTAGAGTTTACCAGGAAGTAAGGGGGGCTTCTTAGATAATGTTTTGGAAGGGAAAATGAGAATATCTCTGAAGGGGCGTCTTTTTATTTGATCGCCGGCTTGGTGGGTGATTTTGAGCTTTGGCTTGATGTGGAGTTTACCAAGGAGTAGGGAAGGCACTTGGATGATTTTTAGAAAGGGATAATAAGAAGATCGTTGAGGGGGTCAGGAGGTATATATATATAAGTATATATACGTGCCTAATTTTAAACTTTCGCTCGAGATAAGCGTAATGCAGTAGAATAGGTTCGAACCTTATCCTCTCGAGCGCAAGTGGTGCGGCTACAGTCAGTTATACGTTGGTAGGTGGCCTATAAGGACACATAGCCCATGATAATAAAACTAAAGTACTCGAGAATAACCAAGGTTGACTAGGTAGCTTGGTTACTATACCACTATATAGCACGGCCTCACGCTGTGACTGTGATTGTGTTTGTGGAACTGTAGGTAGTAATTAAAGTTATACTTACCTACCCTAGCCCCTGGTCCATTAAAACGATCATAGAAACTGCCACGGAAGTGCAAGGAAATTTCAGCCTAGCTGCATATTATCGCGGATGTATGGAGGTTAGCTAGGCATTACATAATTGAGCTTATGTCTAGAGATAGTTACTGTGATTAGTAGACTACTAGGTGCGTTCGTTGGTAGGTCGACTTCCTAGGAAGTCGCTTGTGGTGGACAGTTCCAAACTGAAGATTGTTAGGATTCCGTTTTAAAATCATGAACCGTTTTAGAACAACTTCAAGTAGATGTAATGCATACATAAGTAATAGTACTACTACTAGTAGGTACTCACCATAGGTAGCGACTTAGCTGATTTTTGGCTGAGCCGACCCTGAGTCTGCCTGAGCAAAAGCGGCAAGAGAGCCAAGCCCAATTAGTCGCGGGCTGGGATATTGGTAAAACCCAGAACCGTCGTCTAATGAAGGTACTGGTCATTGGTACAATTATAATAACGAAGGTTCATCTAGTCCTATTCTCTGTGAGTTTAATAAGTTAGATTTACAATCAATTACGCCTCAGTATAAGCATCGCCATTTCTTTGTAGCTGTGTCTATCCCAAAGTCTGTGTGGTACACATATTAGAGCTAGGAGCGTCAGGCATCAACCTAGCACACTGCGTGGTATTATAAGGAAAGCTATTAACTATAGTAAGTAAGGGCACCTTCGGCATTGCCACACCGTTATATGTTATGGTACCGGGCGGAGGGGGTTGTGGAGTGGTTAAGGGGAATGCATACGCGCTTGAAACCTAGTGTACCAAAGAGCTATTACCGGTAATAGTTAGAAGTCTCACCTTTTCCATACGTGGTCCCGACCTTAAGTACTCTATGACAATGATACCCATAACGTAAGACTCGATGTTACGAGGGCCATAGTGTAGTGTAGGAGCATGCAAGTATTGTTAAGAGCTAATAGTAATAGAAAGTTTAGTGTAGTTAAAGGAATAATTAGATAGTGCCCTCTTCAACAACAAATACCTAATTACCATAATAATTGAATAAGAGTTTATAAATGAGTTGTGGCTGTGAAAGCTAAACGTATGGCTGGGAATAAGCTTGGCTTTCTGCATGTCATTCTTTGTTACGACGTATAGGAAGTCGTACAGGATAGATTCGCCCAATGACCAACAATGCCAGCTTGCTCTTCGGTAGCAACTCGTTACCTCCCGACTGGTAGTGGGTGTGGAAGAACCAGGTCCATGGAATTTACAACACTGTGGCTTACATGATCAGTAATACTTGGGGCGATTCTTGCAATCACCCATGCGCTAGGATGGGATATACACCTGCATTAGAGTGAGATTAGATATAGATGCTACAGATTTCTCTTTAGCTGTGGACCCTCTTCTGACTGGCTGTTCCAATAGTCTGCGGTCGGGTGCAGACCCGGTGTCTCCACTCCCCTCTTCGGCTGTTGGTTTTTATTCCACAGGCTGTTGCGATGATTTAATTGGACGTGTGGAAGTAGTTATGGCTGATCTGTAATGTTGGTGGCAACATACAAGATTGAAGCTGAAACGACATTCACGAAGGCAGGCTTGTAGAAAGAGTTAACTAGTTAAATACTAGTCTACATGTGCTCCGTACTAATGATTTTAGTTAAGGTAGTGCTTGTACTTTCTATAGCGAAATTCTCTTAATGGAAACATTAACAATGTATCAGTTAGTTTTCTATTAGGAAAAGTTATAAACTCTGGTTGCTAAGGTTTATATTGTTTATACGCAGTGTGGTAACTAAGCATCCTTTCTTTTTTTTCTACTCTGTCCTAGAGCTACTTGTTTGCCAAGGCGGTGATACTAGAGCCAGCGATTGTGAAGCGACTGATGGCGCAAAGAGTTTTTGATCCGACAGCGTACGTCTAGGATAACTCATCTTTGTACTTCACGAGTCAAATTTACACAAAGCGGTGGTAGCGGAGAATTGTGGCTGGCTGGTTGGCTAGCTAGTTGGCTAGCTGATAAGGCAATGAAAATGTAACTTGGTAGTAGATAGTACAGAACACTAGAAATTAACAAGGTACACGATTACCTATTCAGGACCTAGGTAGAAGGCAGGCAGGTGAAGCTACTTTATGTCTATGAATTATAACACCAAACTCCAGTACTATGCAGACACGGATAATATACTTACTGTAAGCAGTCAAGAGCCTGTCATAACTAGCGGCCCGGTCCGCTAAAAATCAGACGCGGCGGGTAATAAGCGTAGGAGGAGACACTAGTTACCCTGTAACTCCGGCGTCTACACTAATACCATAACCCAGTACTCTCGAGATATGCCGGTAGTGATCTACGTAGAACCAAGATAGTGTATAGTATTACCGTAAAATTGGTTGCGATGGATCGCCGTCCACTTGGCACCCTATAGTCACAATTGCTCTTTACACTAGCTGGCGATTTCGACATCAGGTTGAGGGAGCAAAGTACCTGTTGTTCTTATCCCTGGCAAGATGAAAGTTTAGTCGGCCCTACATGGCATTTTCCCAGGAATGCCCTTGGTTTAGTAGTTCAACTAGTATGCAAGCCTGTGTGGGGTCATTTACATTAGTATCCGCTTCGTCTGATATCATAGTTGGCCAGAACATTAGTATTACTTGTGCTTGATATCTGCAGCTCAATTGAGGTCGCCGAGACGGTTTGCAGAAGTCGACATTGTACATAATAACAGTCCACGATGGTCTCCTTGTAACTACCTAGGTACATGGCACGTTAACTTAAATACCCGCGATTCCTTTCTCTGTACTATGTAGTCTAAATCTACTGTTTCCCTTCTTGTGGACAACAATCTACAAATGTAACAAACCTGCGACGACCTTGTCATAGTAAACATGTTACAGACGTGGCGCTTGAACTCTAAAGACCAGAATGAGACACATCAGCGACAAGCGTTTGATCCCGAAACAGCCAGGCCAATTGTACAGCAAGCCTGTAATAGCTGTCGTGTTAAAAAGGTTAGTTGCGACTTTCTTTACGATGAAGATTAGTCTATATCCAAAGGGCAAATCATGTTGATACTTTAATTAAAGCTGCGGTGCTCGGGAGAGAAAACCGGATGTTTCCGCTGTCAGACTCTCTCACAGGAATGCGTATATGCTCAGAATGCTACGAGAGGGTCAGCACGTGCTCGCAAGAACAAAGAGTCTGCGTCCAAAGTCGATCGTGGTAGTCGCCGGCCATCAACCACTCCATCGCTAGTCTCCTCTGCGCCGACTCCCAAGTCCGAGACTAGGATAGCATCACCCTGTCAAGAGCCCTTTACCTCGGCTCCGAATGCTCCAAATCCCGAGTTACAGTGGGCTCCAATTCAGTCGGGAAGTGATCTAGTGAACACAATATCGCTCGAGTCTGATATGGTGACATTTGAGCCGCATGATTACTTGCAGATGCAAGGCATGCCTAGCACGCAAATGACTGGCATCGAACCATACCACAACGGTGACACATGGTTATGGTCGTGGCCAGAACCTACACAAGAAGATCACCTGGAAACTTCTAAAGCACCATGGGAGAGAGCAGTGCTACCACTTTCTATATCAACATTTGGAGGTTGGGAACCGGGGGTTCACAACTACGACAAAACTCCAGTCACGCCTACAGCTAAACACCCAATCACAGAGTCCATCATATCAGAGATACAAACGAGTCCATTATCCATACCATCACAAACAGTCACGGGTCAACATGGTCAAGACGATTACGAATGGAGGCACCCTCAAAGTCGCGAGCCTTGTCAATGTCTCCAAAGGGTAGTCTTTTTGCTGGAAGAGCTAGACTCTGAGGCTCTTGGCACAAATGTGAAAGAGCTAGGACCTTGGCTTTCAAGACATAAAGAGGCACTCCGTTGCAGTGAGGCGTTGCTGATGTGTCCGTTGTGCCAGGCTAAGCCCGAGCATATGACGATCCTTGCCTTCTTAACTGATAGACTGATAGCCATGTGCGACAACGTTGTTTCAGCGTACCTACTGGCAATCGAGGGAGATATCAACCAACGTATTATAAACCACAAAGATGGAGCATGGCTGGTCCTCGTCGGCAACTTCGAGATCGATTCACCGCACGAATGGAGTGCTCTGGTACGGACTATGCTGGTAATGCAGCTGCGGGGATTAGACGCGCTCATGGTCAAGTTCAAAGACCTGCTACAGTCCATTGGCGGTGAAGGAGTACGTAGAAAGGCAGATTTCGCCCAAAGCCGGATTCTGGTATTGTTGGAAAAGCTTGAACCACCCCAGCGGGGTCAAAATGGGTTCATAATTCCGACGTATAGTTTACGGTCCAACGCCGATCGTTGAAACAGGATATAATGTTGTTGTGCAAAGAATTGTAATCTCTATACACATGCTAGGAGCCATTACCACGTTATCTGTAGCTGTATGTTACTAGGCATGCCGTATAGGGCATCCGTCACAGGAAATCACGTCTTACCTTATATCATCATCAAGGCCGGAGCTAGGTCCGAGGCGTCCTAGCCAATCAAATAGTTAGGGTGGTACACTATGGGCCATGTCCGTATTCATTAAAAGCATGGGAATATACTTCGACTGAACTGGTAAAGCCCGGACTCGCTATCACGACATACTATAGCATTATAATAGGGACTTAAAGAACTTAAACTACTGCAAACATCGTACCATTCTGTACGCAGGATGTATGAACCCGGGATATACTTACCCTTTAACCCGATGAACGGCGTACTAATGTCATAGTGGATGGCTTTAGTCAGTTACTATCAAAAATATCATTAACCTTTAACCTATAGGATAATCCGCCGAGAGATGGCTGAAGGCTTACTTGTACCTTACCCAGATCTAACAGGGGTCAGCCACTAAGTAGAGATCTGACGTGCAGGCAAAACAACCCTGCTACATGTAATACTACAAGGATGTAGCATGTCGAGACTGGCTGGGAGTGCTTTGGTACATCCATGCACAAACATTTGTAGAGAACAATTAAATATGTATTCAAATGCTAAAATGGAATAAATATATTCACAATTATTCTTATTGTACATTTTACTGATTACTGATAGGTGTATACTGTATACATTATTGAAAATTAATAAAATAATGCCATTTAATAGAATTTAGTTCCTAATGTGTAGTTGCTTAATATGCGGTTTTACACAAGGAGGTATCTGTGGCAAATTGTCTTATCCAACGCACAAGAGTCCTGGCTGGAAAGGAAGATGCTTCAACAAGGATGTCAGTTGCGCGTGCTGGATGCCTCTTCACTAACCTAAAGAGTGAAATCTCCGGACTCGGGCATCGAAGATCCGATCAGGACTCTGCAGTCTACATTGGAATTCGTGATCAGGCAATTATTTTGCTTATTTCATTTGCGCATTACAGAGCATATCTTGTGTATCGTTAGTAGGTTGGGTATGTACACTAACCTGAGTCGGTGGACTGAGTGAGTAGATAGGGAGATGTAGCCTGCTTATGTGGAAACTATTCATCCGCCAAGTCTCAATACAACTTCTCGGACGAACTCAGGGCCGAGACGCCTCGCCATGCTATCAATTTTTCTTAAGGAGCTTGACCTTTTAGGTAAAATTCCTACTAGACTAGGGCGAGTAGCTATGTGCCTATAATGAGTGTATGGAGGAAGTTAAGACCAAAAAATCATAACACGCCACTTGCCAGTGTTCAATCCCTCATCAGGCCTATGATTGAGCGCCTTTTGTTTCCTTTTCTCCCGTGGCGCTAACTTCATGATGTCCTATGGCTACCTTAGCAACACTCAGATCAAATCAAAGACGTTATTAGGCATCTAACTAACCACTCGGCTACTCGGCTACTCCTCCATTTGATGGTACACATAACCCCCCCCAAAACAACGACGTGCGCATAATTCAGCTGACAAGCACCAGCTTTAGGGGAACTCCGTCGTAAGTAATCTTTGGTGTCAAACTTCTCCCATTCCTAGGCAACTAAAACTTTTGCATGTCTACAACGTGTCTCAAGCACTCGTGGGTCGCACCAAGATAATAGTAGCTGACTCAAAACTTGTAGTGGCGTGTGCGTTTAGATGCCCTGGAGACCGTACACAGCTTCGCTGTACTCAGAGGCATGGTGCGCTATCGCCAAAGTAAGTTGACTACCGTCATGTATACCCAAGTGTCAGCTCGCTGCCACCCAGACATCATATCTGTCAGTGTGACACCAGGTATATTCAGCACAGAACTAGTATGGAAACAGAATGCATTTCATCGAACCACCATCTAGCTATCTACGACGTTTACATAAGGCCATATATATTCGCTCAAGGAGGCTCCAGCCAGTCGGCTTTGGTGCGCAGTTGCCCCTAGGAGCGAGATCAAACATGGTGTCTTTTATGAACCTATTGGCGTTCTTTCAAAGATCACCACGAAGCAAACAATAGATAAGAAATTAGCTAAGAGACTCGGAGATTGGATAGAAACTGAATTGAAGAATTGGCTTGACTGAAATTGTGAGAGACATATGGAGACCTTTAGGGACATGGGGAGGATGAGTTTTGTGCGCAATGCAGCATAATCCAGTAATATTTCTCTTATTCATTGGGGCGTGCTCTTGAAAACTTAAGACACTCCGAAGAATTTATTTTGAGCGACTTACATATTAAGTACTATTAGTGATAACTTCCGAATTGGAAAAACGAGACGAAGCAGAAGACCTCATATTTGCTATCCGAGGCTTCGGAATAGCCGTGTAACTAAAATCTGTGTGGTAAGGTGCAATAGAGCTGTCATTTGTGGAATCTTAGGATAGATGGCTAGCATATAAGAATATGTCATTTGCTATTAGTTAATAGCTCGAAATAAACGATTAATAAGAACACAGAGAGTTAGTCAGCGACAAGAGAGAGCCAGGAACATTTCTGAGGGATCTAGTAATACTCCGCCCCCCGCGAATTCTCGCAAGTCAATTGCTGCCGATATGGCAGGGTAGATAAGCTTTAGGCTACATTATTAACATCCACCAATATATAAGAAAACATGATAGTTATGGTAAAGTTATTATACTACTCTAGGAGTTGAACAAGCTCTTAATGAGTGCATTTAAGACCTCTTGAGGCAGTCTGTTTAAGGCTGGGTAGAGTGTAGTTCACGCAACAGTATACAACTAATCAATCTCTTAGTCTACAGTAGCTACACATGGTATCTATCGCCATTCGATAAAAAATGGATGTTCTTAGCTACTATTTAGCCACAAGAAGTCCTAGTGATGCTTTACAGTCACCCCGGTACCCGTCGGCGAGATTCCAACTTTACGCCTCATACGAACGGGGACCGGTTCTCCTGGCGGTTGAGCACCAAGGCCAAAAAATTGATCATCCATACAGGGAACACCCTTCAACAACTTCATGTCAAAGTAAGCATCGAAAATGGCTACACCGCTCATCATTTCCTGTTTAGCCAAGTGGCGGCCGGGGCACATGAGTGCACCACCCCCGTACGGTATCCAAGCACCATCTAATCCGTCGGTTGAGAACTTCATGGTGTTGTCCTTCGGATTCGGAACCAAGAATCGCTCTGCCCAGAACTGGTCAAGGGGACGCCGACCACCATCAATGCGATCACGCCAGGCGTACGTATGATTCGAAGCAATGTTAGTCGAGACACACACTAACCCTCCTTGCTTGAATTTGTATGGCCCGATTGAGTAGTCGCCTTGGGTTGGAGAGCGGTTGTGGAAGAGAGATACACGCATGCGGAGAACTTCCGCATAAACCGATTGAAGTAGAGGAGATGATGTGATTACGTTTATGTCAAAGCGATATGGGAGTTTATCCTCGTTGGCATCGGGAGGCGTAATAGCGTTGGATAACTCGGCCTGTACACGCGACAGGAGCTCTGGGTCATTATATACCTCGATCAAATTCCAAAATGCCATTGGTAAAGCATTTGCGGTGGCACTAGTTGTACAGAGTCAGCAGTCTCATCTCAAGTGACGTTCAACAGTGTAATAGAAGGTTTCTTACGCTGTGAGAACAAACAAATCCTCACTTGCAAGCGCATCATCATTCATATCACCGGTGTCTTGGCCCCATCGCTGCCGTACCTTGAACCAGACACTTCCCCAATATTCGTCCCACGTAGGGGTATCCGCCCCGTTCTGTCGGTAATCCGAGTGTTGGCGCGCATGAGCATGCCAAAGTTTGATACCATCGAGAATGCGTTGGCGTGCTCCATACACCTTAGGAGCTAATATACGAGGGTAAAACTTAGAAATACTTGGCCACGAATTCAAATACTCCCAAAAGTCCTCGACGAAGCCAGGATTCAAAGCTATTAGATGAGGGCCACAGAGTGCCGTTATAGTAGCTGCGAAGTAGCGATGTGTCCACCACGTGAAGAAGTCTGGTACATCAACCCATTCACCGGAGTCCACTGGGTCATTAGGGTCAATCCTAGCCAGTTCGTCTGAGAGGTGCTTCAATACTTGGGAGCTTAAATGTCGTAGGCTATCACCTTGGAGGAATCGCGACGCTGTTCTATAGTGATGGTGCCACTGTTTTGCGATACTCTGGATTAGTTATCGCCATTCTAGTTATAAGATCTTTAACAAGAATTCGTCTCGCTGAGACTTTGGCATGAAAGGAACACGAATGAATATGCTGATTAACTAAAGGAAATATACAGCTTCGCGAAATACTCACTACGCGGAGATGAGCGGGTATTGCGCTCCCTGGGAAAGGAATGGCCCCTACGCCACTCTTGTCGTTGCGATATATGTCTGCAACAACACTCGTTAGATGCTCCCATCCAGACATTAGGAACATGGGAATACGAACGCATGGCGCTCTTTGGCATTCCAAACATCTGCTCCATTATTATAACAGCGAACGATTTGTTCGTGCATGATCTCGTATCTCTGAGAATAGGTCCATATGTCTCAGGGTGCGTGAGAAGGTAGGCCTTTGCAGGACCTAACTTGATAGTAACAGGTATATCGCCCGCCCGACGACTGAATAAGGTATTGTTAGTTTGAAACAGTCCTTAGATCTCCTACCTTAATTGATATTCGGTTAAACTTACTAGAGCCTATTAACAAAAGACTTTCTTGCTAGTAAAAACGATGCCCAGTCTCCCACGAAAGGGAGCCAATATGGATTCAGGGGCGGCTCACGACCAGGTCGATTACTTGCCATACCTATCCATGATATGATGGATGTAATAAAAAAGGTCAGTATTGGAACTAGCAGCACTACCGCGCCCATGTATAGCTTCCAATGGTGCCGCACTGCTTCAAGCCGTAGCCTGAGGGCATTTTCGTCGATCATTTGGGTTGCTATAACGGGTCTAACCCTCGTTATCGTGGATAACACTTAATAGGCAGTACAACAGAGGATCACTTTTCCAGGAGAAGCCTCTACTCTGGACAGGAGAATTTGCCTCCTACCTAAACTTATATATTGCAGCGTCAGTCCATTTTAGAGTACAGCACCCACCACCTCGGCCATCTATACCGAGGTAGAACAACATCGAGGCGAGCTACATGCAGAATGCTTATGTTGCTTAACTTAATCCACACTCTCACGTATGGCGGGGAGCGGATTTGAGTAGCCGAAAGTGTTAGGGCCCGGCATGCATGTATTTGCCGATCCCGGAAGATGCACGTTGTTGTCGATCATTGATCGAAATGGGGTGGCAAACTGGGCTAAATCCCGACGAGTCGGGTGGAGCAAGTCTCGAACCTATTACCTGACCTCGTGATATCTGTTGTCTAAAATGTTTATTGGAGTTTTGTAAAGAATGCTTAAAGCGGCTTTATCTCATTAACACCGTTTTGGCAGCATTCTTGTGTAAGTAATTCCCTAGCTATCTGTTTCTCCTCTTGATCAAAGCTTGTGTTGGGTTAGGCTATGAAGGGGAGTCTAGTTTCGGCTCTCGAAGAATCGGGCGATTTCCGCATGACTATGTGAAATGTTCCTGAAAATGGGCTATGCTACCGGTGATAGCCTAATATAGAAAATATAGGACTTAGGTAATCCCGGCCAATACGGTTGAGCAGTCGTCTACTGCCAATAGTGAGACGAGCAATTTTGATTAACACGAAGCTTAGCATGGGAGATGAGATAACTTAGTTTGTTTGAAACCGCGGTATATGCAGATAACCTGATTACCGGACTTCGATAATTAAGATATAAATAATAAACAAAAAGCTTCATCCTGTGGTGTCTATGTCTCGACATGCAGGTCTATAACAGGATCGGATTCTAGCCTCGTTTTTCAACACTTTGTCTCCAACCAATCGCTCGAGCTACACATATTATTTTATACATCTGCCACGAATTTCCTAAAACAATGATTTCTAAGATCGACACAGAGCCCCCAAGCTACCTCCAGGCAGCCCAGAATCATCCTCGTGCAAAGGAAGTTATCGAGGAAGTTGACGGATATTTTCTTAAGCACTGGCCATTCCCGTCGAAGGAAGCTAGGGAGAAGTTCGTTGCTGCCGGATTCTCTCGGGTCACATGCCTCTATTTTCCTAAGGCGCTTGACGATAGGATTCATTTCGCATGTCGCCTGTTGACGATTTTGTTCTTAGTCGACGGTGAGTCACCTAAAAGCGGGCAGGACCAAACGCTAATCAAGTATTAGATCTACTGGAACACATGTCATTGGAGGATGGCCAAGTGTACAACAACAGGCTTATGGATATCGCTCGTGGAGATATTTTACCTGACCGCACCATCGCAGCGGAGTATATTTTCTACGATTTATGGGAGAGCATGCGAGCACATGACTTGAAGATGGCCAATGACGTACTCGAGCCCGTCTTTGTTTTTATGCGAGCTCAAACGGACCCTACCCGGCTAAAGCCAATGAACCTAGATGAATATCTTCAATATAGGGAAAAGGATGTGGGAAAAGCGTGAGTTACATCATATTAAATATTGGAAATGTGCTAGCCCATTGGTTTGTTCATCTAACGCCTGCTTCTACTCAGTCTTCTCGGAGCGCTCATGCGCTTTGCTATGGCCCTCGAGGTTTCTCCTGCAGAACTGGCCGTTGCGCGACCCGCTGATATGACCTGTTCTAAGCATCTGTCTGTGATCAATGACATCTGGAGCTACGAAAAGGAGTACATTGCATCGCAGACTCTTCACAACGAAGGTGGGGTGCTTTGCACGTGCGTCAGCAGTAAGTCTCCTCTAGAGAACGCCTATGTTCTTTTATATAAAAAATCCCCCCCAAACCCCAAATAAGTTTGGTTAAGCAATTGTTAATCCCCGTGTGATAGTCATGTCCAAAGACACTGATCTCCGGATTCCTGCGGCGAAGCGGATCCTGTACTCCATCTGTCGCGAGTGGGAACTTGTGTTTAAGCGGGAAGTCGCGGAGATACTCAACCTGTTTCCTACTCCTTCATTGCGAGCGTACCTGGATGGACTGGAGCTACAGATGTGTGGAAATGAGCTATGGAGCAGGACAACGCTGCGATACCTGGCACCCGAGTAAGCATCTGCAGATGTTTATGGCCTAGTTTCCTCTGCTCTACAAGATTGGTTCTAGGAATAGCTATTGGTTTCGAAGATTATCTCTTCAATAGATTCTAGTATAGATAACCCATTTGTGGGATCACCCGAGAACTGGTCTGTAGTCCCTAACCGTAATTGTGACACTGTCGATTTCTGGTTAAATGTTTAAGTTACCATAAGACGGAGCTGTAGAGTTTTAAAGTACGGGGATCTAGAGGCAGTACTTCCCAGGATTCTTGGCAACACCGGTACTAGCCTAATTAGGGTATTTCCGGCTACTACTAATAATTGTGATTGGTGAAGCTAGAGACCCTTTCAAGTGCCACAGAGGTACTGATGTACTACCCTTAGTGTAGAGGGTTATTGTCTGCACACTTTAAATATCAATCCGATTTGAAGCCAATTGATGTATGCACATCGTTGTTCAGTTAACAATAACCAACTCCAGGCCACCAAGTATGGCCCAATCAACAAAAATGGGCGTAAGTCCTATGGACAACGTAATGCCTCGAATCTATGCAAATTTCATTATTTCTTTACGTCTCAAACCTGGCCCATTCCTGGCAGTCCACAACATTCTCGAAGAAAGTCTACGGCGTACCTGCGATGAGCTCCCCGTCTTGCGACGAAAAGTTTTCATTGCTCATAAAAAGGACAATTCGGGGGCTACTGGCTTATTGGAGGCTAGGGAAAGCCCTGAATGGGTACCCAAAGTGGTCTTCAATGACTTATCCAGCCTGTGGCCGGATTATGATGATCTCATAGATTCTGGCTTTGAGCAGGATGCCCTAGACGGACAAATCTTGTTTCCTCGAGGTATATATGAGCAGGATCTTCATAATAACGGTGCGTGTGCATTATTAGCACAAGCAAACTTCGTTGAAGGCGGCTTACTTCTCTCGTTCGGCATATTCCATCCCCTCGTCGACGGGCATAGCGGCACGCTTCTCATTAAATTATGGGCGAAACACGCGAAGGCACTACAGCAAAATGTTGGGCCGACTCTTGACTTTCATCCAGATTCTGCCGACTATAGTCTCCTGGAGAGGGTCTGGAAAGCTGAAAACGTCGAACAACCGCCAAAAATAACACTTCAAACAGCATCGCCAGGGACTTGGAGGCTTCTTGGTTTAATTGCACCATCAGAACCGAGCGAAGATATTGATCTAACGGCGCCTCGGCCCAAGATGCGCACCACCATCTTCTACGTCCCGGCCGCAAAGTTCAAGGCATTACGCGCGGAAGCGAATGCCAATGTTAATGGATCCCCTAATACTGCAAATGACGCGTTGATGGCCAAACTCTGGAGGTGTATTATGAAAGCACGTTCGGCGGCAGCAAGTCCATCCTGTGCTGACTATTTGCCTGACACAAAAAGTCTACTTGACCTTACACTCGATGGCAGGGCACGATTCTCCCAAAATCTACCCTCGAGTTACATGGGGACACTAGTTTTCATTACTACAACCAAGATGTCTATAGGGAAGCTCACCAGTAACGACACATCACTTGCGGAGATAGCGACAGCTATACGTGAATCGGTTGACGCTGTTACTTCTGAACGAATGCAAGAGGCATTTAGACTAGCACGTGCGTTACCGGATTACGGCGACAGTCTGAGATTCCCGTTTGCGACCTTTGCAGGGGCAGAGGCATGCTTTACTAGCTGGGTCGGACTCAGTGCCTTTGACATCAGCTTCGGCGATGTGGTATTCGCAAATGGGGGTTGCGCCGATTATTTGCGACCGCCCCGAAGAGAGTTTGATGCATTCTGCCGACGTTGCGTAGTATTGCCCATGCAGAGGTCTGGAGGTTTCGAGATTCTGATCACGCTGAAAGAAGAGGAAATGAGTATCCTTGAGCAAGATGCAGAATTTGTGCAGTATGCCAAGGTTGTTTGCCACTAAAGCTTTAGTGGACTTGATGGATCTTTCGCATCATTTTGGTTACTGAGGTTCGGCGTTTTAACATGTAGCCAGCCCACTTGCTAATGTAATTAGAAGAAAATAAAACCGATGGGTTCTCATAAATTTGAATTAAACCGCCCGGTCACATATGTCACGCTATAGCAGATTGAAGAAGTTGTATGTACATTGAGACTCGCCTAAGAAGATATGATAATGACGTTCGTACAATAATAAGTATCTATTACCTTCAACAGGTATATGGTCCCTGACAATATAGCTATGTGGATTTCAACAGACGCTTGTTGATGCGCGAACATCTCTGAGATAGCTTTGTGAACTCATTAGCTATAATACACAAAACCTTTTCAGCTGTACAGGGTACCATGTTCTAACCTCGTTATTTTACTGTTAATTGGTACCAATTATCTACATAATTACTGGCCCACGGAAAAGAGGCAGCATGTTAACCAACCTGCAAGGCCAATAGTCTAATGATAATTAGCCGCGTGTTTTCTCAACAGTCCCGATGAACCCGATAATTATTTATTGTAGCGTGAATCCGTGGCCCATGAAATCCTTGAGAAATCCTTCTGGGTCATACTTCGCTCGAATTGCTTGTAGTTTGCATAAACTTCTACCTCCACCATACGTTTCAAAGGGCCTCTGTGACGGGCCAGCGTCGTTCAGATATATAAAACAGTAGTATAATCCAAGAGCTTGTGTTTTGCGCTCAATAGTACGCACGATTCTCTGGGTGAGCTCGTTCACGGTCGCATCCTCGGCGGCGTCAGTCCAAGTAATGGTCAAAAGTCCAGCTGTAGGAAAGAGTCAGTGATGATGCCATAAACAAAATATAATGTAGAAACAAACCGATAAATGTGCCCAATTCAGGGTCGAGGCCTAACACGTTATTTCCACTCGCCTTTGATGCCTCCTGCCAATCTTTAGATACAGGCTGGTATGTCAAGGAGACGGTGCTATTAGGAATTTTCGACAATACTGGGCTCGCTAGCTCGACGACCGTCTCATTGGCAATTCTGATAGCGCGAGGGTCGGGGTAGAAGCTAAAAGATGAGTATATTTCACGAGATCCGCGCTCCCCAAGCTGCTCGAGCAAGATAGGGAGGGTTGTCCAAGAGGGCAACACGGCTCCCGGGAGTGCTTGTATGACTGGCGCGTTGATGGTGAAGTTTTCAAACGCTCGAGGATTTGCGTCCGTTCCAGGCGCAAATTCAATACTTGTCAGTTGTTTGGCACCGGTGCTCGGCGTCAGACTTATGATGGCGCTTATCGCAACATTTGGGTCGTCTACACCGCCCCCTGGCGCCATATACGATTCAAAAGCTGAAAGAAACTTTTGCTGAGTGGACGCGTCACTACCATCCCAAGCAGCCCCACCAATGTATGCCGAGGTGACGGGGAACGTCTTGAGATCGAAGCGAGTGACTATGCCAAAGTTGTTGTGACCACCATGGAGCGCCCAAAAGAGATCTGCATATACCCCGTTTGCTCTAGCTTCTATGACACAGCCATTGGCTAGCACAACCTCGTAGGCAACGATGCTGTCGCAACTCCAGCCTTTGGTGCTGCTGAAGTAACCTATACCACCCCCAACGAGAAGTCCACCAACTCCGACCGTTCCATACCGGCCGCCATTAACGGCCAGGCCCTCTGGTACGAGCCAGGTATAAACGTCAGCCCATACCTGCCCCGGTCCGATACTAGCGATTGTCTTATCGTCGTTGAAGCTCTTCGTGTTAAGTTTACTAAGGGCTATCATAACTCCCGATTGCACTGACTGCGCTCCCGGAACAGGCATGTGCCCCCCGGCCCTCACAGCGAACCGGGAGCGTGCGGTTTTGATGATATTAATGGCGGAACCTAGATTAGCCGCTGAAGAGGGCTCAAACACGCACGATGGCGATAAGACACAGGTGTCCGAGTAGATAGCTATATGATGTTAGTCAGTTACTGAAATAGCGCTCCCAAAGTGACAATAAGCATTCATACCGGTAGACTCCGACAGGTATGTGTCTGATTGTGGCCAAAAAACTTCATTGGGATATTTTGAAGCAATTTGTTGGCAAGCCTGTGTTCCTGATGCCGCGAAAGCTGCCGAGTCCGGGAAAGTTGGATGCGTCGACACTCCTGCGAAGGCTAACAACGGCACGAAGCCGAGAATCACGCTTTGGGTCTTCATCGTATGAATCGTCAATAACCACCCGCTAAACTTAGCAAATGTTGCCGAAATGAAAAACTGGTTATTGGGTTTCTAATATACCCTCGCTATAGAAGGTGTTAATATGCAACTAGAACAATTGAATGATCATCCGGTCACCGGATTCCGGTGACCGCCAATTATGGAAAATACACTACAAGGAGACTAGTGAAATGGTAATCTACCACAAATTGACAGGCTCCAATCCAGTAAATGCCGAATTCCATGGTCTCCTAAGGCTGCGAGAGGGTCTGCACGACAATCTAGCCTATTATTTAGAATCTCGAACTTATACTCTAAAACAGCATTTAACACAGCCAAAACAATTTAGGCTTGGCAGCCAATGTACTTTGACGAAGTTAAGCTCAAGTATCATTTGAAATTTATTAATAGGTTAAATAGATACTCTTATTTTATAAAAACAACTTTAGTTAATTGTAAATAATTGATTCAATCTTTTATTTGATATTATAGGGTGAAATTTTGCTTGCCAAGCCTTAATTGTTTTGGCTGTGTTGAACGCTGCTCTAAAATGATGAAGGCTAATTATATGATGAATCGCATTATTAAAGGAGCAAGGTATGGAATGATTCGTATAAATATAAAAAGGGAGATGAATCGATATCTGCGAGTGATAGTTACTTAATCACTCGGACTTCATAATAGAGTTGGACGTGTCGTGTTCATGTCTTCATTACTCCTCCTAAGCCCTTAATTTCACTGCAATGTACTATAATTATTAGACTAAGTATAAATATCTGCTACCTTCCTATTATGCTAGCGAGTTCATTCGCGACATTCAGTACTCTGCATATCTATAGAACGCATCAAAGATAGTATTTTGCCAGGTTATTTCGTCCCAGAGTGAATGGATAGCCTACGCAGTTATATAGCAGGTAGTTAGAAAGGGATCAGTAGCCACAAGGTGTATTGGTCTCTTGGCCCCTAGCCCTTCTAACAGATAGTTAAGAGGAGTAGCTGAATATATAGACGAAGTCTAATAGGTACTTATACACCAGGGTGTCACCTATTCACCTGACATATTTGTGGCCACCAACCTGTTCTCAACGGTGCCATTATCCGTTGATTAGCACCTTTCCATCTTATAGATCCTTTCTATCCGTCAAGCGAACTTTAATAGGCGCTTTCCACCACATTATATAACATCTAGATTCGGCTTCCCAATCAAGATTCTTGTCGATCAGCTCCCAATCATACTTGTATGCCATCTTGGCTAAACACAATACCATTTCAATGAACGCGAAACTATTGACAAGTTTTCGTTAGGTATACCTTGTCAAGTAGGTCAAAATCCTCCTTTTACTTACTTTCTGCCAATACAAGCACGATATCCCAGTGAAAATGGCTGGCTGGCTTCCTTGATATCGGTACACGCGGGGTCGAGCCAGCGGTCAGGTTTGAAATCATATGGATCGTGGAAATTGGCAGGATCGTGCACCACTGTCCATGCACTTGTGTACACCTCTGTCTGTAAATAGATCGGTCAGTATGCAATACTCATTGATCGATGCCAAATATACTTACACCAGCAGGCACGAAATGACCATCTATGAGAATACCTGGTGAAGTCCGTGGGAACCCCTGAGCACCTGACGGGTGTATGCGAAGTGCCTCCTGTATCACAGCCTGGAGATAAGGCAGTTGAAGTGCCGAGGTCGCCTCGACTTCCTCATATGAATTGTATCGAGATCGGATCTCGCTCATCAGTTTTCCTTTGCAACCAGGCGTCTTGAGCACGTAAAAAACTATAGATGAAAGAGTATGCGCGGTAGTTTCACCGCCCGCAATACTTAGGGGAGGGCTAAGCATCAGTAGAGCATTAAACACCAGTCTGAATGCATGATCGCGAGACTCACATCAAGGTAGATGCATGGGCTGTCATTTCTTCACGGGAGATGTCGCCAGACTTAACCTTGCTTACCATGTTTGTCAAAAAGTCGTGCCGCGAGTTCTCAGCGTTGAGTCGTCTAAAGGTACTCATTAGTGGACCGGGTATTGTCACAGCAGCGGCTCTACTTACTTCCGAACTTTTTCCCTACTGTATCCTGTGTGCTTGTTGCGGACTTTGACTGTAAGCGATGGCAGTATCCATTTACCAAGAGTAGCTAGAAAAGGAAATCGTCGTAAATTATCGACAAGCGTAATCTCGAGGAGATGCTCGAGGATTAGATCCAGCCAAAAGTGATGCTTCCCTATACACACAGTTAATTGATACCACACCCTAGCTTAATTTCTTCTTTTGAGTTATTTACCGTTCTCGACACAGTGGAAACTTTCTCCAAAAGCCATCTCACCAAGTATATCAAATGTAGCCATCTCAAACCACTTCACAATATCAATACCCCCTGGTGTTTCACGACTTAGCGGCCCGATCTTCTCAACAAATTCGTCCCAGCATTTCTGTACCAACGCCTCTTGGGCATTGAGCGCCTTGGTAGAAAATGCGGCAAGAAGGTTTTTCTTCTTCAAAGCATGTTGCTGGGGGTCTCTCTCGGAGCCAATACAGCCGGTTTTGAAACCAGCCCCGTATATGTCGTAGAACTCGCCCTTTATTAGATGAGGTTGACCAGGAGCTGGAAACCCATAGATGGTTTTCCACGAATCGACTGATGCGAACGAAAGCTCATTCGGGGAGACCCTAAAAACTGGCCCTATACACCAACTTTCGTTTAGTAACGTGCGATCAAGTGCCGAGCGGGTCATAAGTACCATATTTCTTGTGCTGTTTTTCGATTTCTCGGTGAGAACGGCCACCCATGGTATGCCAAAATCGCCAGAACTAGATTTCTAGTGTAAGAATGACCATTACTTAAGACGCACCAGGGAAATCTAGGAAGAGAATATACGAGATGAACATACTAAGGAAGCTCGAGCCCAGAACGGGCCTGGAAACCTCGCTAGGGGGTGAAAGTAAAGATTGTAAACCACCTTTCCAAGTATATACACCGTAGACTATGTGGAAGACTAATTAGACGTGTCAAGCCCAGGTTAAACTTTTACCAAGCTTACTAGAAGTAAAGTAGTTATGATAGCCCATTGGATCGTAGCGCGAGTAGAGCCACCTTTCAGGCTTTTGATCAACTGGAAAGAGTTCGTATGAGCAACTGCCATTTTGCGAACGTTCTTTGAAAGTTAATCAACTGGATTGTGTGAATCTATTGTTCACCTAGAATAGACATTCGTCATAGTATAGGGTGAAATGCCTTTTATGAACTCTAACGAAAAGAAGCGCAGTGTCTTTCCTTCTTCAAAGCAACCTAGATAGGATTATTAGACCCCCTAGTTAATTCGCGTCGAAGGTATCGACTTACTTGTACTATTTTACCTTTCAAGCCTAGTGGTATGCATCGTAGATCGGACTCAGGGACTCATCGCCAAATCGGGAGATTGCCGCATGACTCCATTGGTAAAAAAGCGGGATGGGGCATACACTAGGTTAGACTCTGTCTGGGGTCTTGCTTAGCCGCTCGCTAAGGCGACGCTCTTGGTTATATACTGATCTAGCAATAGCCGAGATGACCATTAGTATCGAACACTTCCTGTGCCCATCCTTAATTGTAGATAGAAGATCCGATGGTGTATCATTGATGGGCACTCAAGGGTCCAGCTGCAATCGCAATGGCATCATTTTCGCTATTCCTAGTTGTACTCACCGTCGCCACGCACACCATCTACACAATATTCAGCTTAATCAATAACATTCGCAAGGCTAGAGGGATTGGTTTGCCGTATACATTGACCCCAATTCACGAACTCGAACGCTGGGCATATGTCACAGACCCTATCCTCCGTTGGTATTATCGAGGATATCTTCTGCGAGGGAAAGGATGGCCACGATGGGCTCGTTTCATGATTAAAGACTGGCATTACGAGGACAAAGGACGAGCACATCGCGAGTATGGTCCATTATTCATTGTTGTTTCGCCTCAAGGAATGGTGTGTTATGTTGCAGATAGCCATGCAGCGCTACACATCGGCACCAAGCGAAGAGTTTTTATCAAACCGCCTGATAAGATGAGTAAGGTCACCTTAACTAAAAACCAGGCTTCTATACTAATCATCGCAACAGAAATGCTTGAGCCATTTGGCCCTAATATTGGGTCAACAGAGGGAGACCTCTGGAAGATTCATTCTCGAATTGCCTCACCGTCATTCGACGAATACACTCAGAAACTTGTCTGGACCGAGACGCAGCGCCATGCGTCCCTGTTGATGAACTTGTGGTCATCAAACCGTGACTTCGCATTCGAAAAGGGTGTCTACACTCTGACAATGGATGTTATGGGCACTGTTAGTTTTGGACAACAAGTTGAGCAGAATAGCGGAAACAAAAAGTCCACCCCTAAAGGACACACGTTATCCTTGCTCGGAGCTCTCCGAGGAGTAATTATGCACCTACCTCATATCCTTCTAGTTCCAAAAGCCGTGCTACGTTACTCGTGGTGGAATATTTACACAGCCTATACTGAGTTAGACCAGTATATGGACGAGCTTCTGCTTCAAGGAACAAAAGATCTCAGTAATGGCATGAGCGAATCGAGGAGCAAGGAAAATCTTTTGAAAGCAATTTTAAGGTCACGCAAAGAAAACGAGGAGAAAATACCAAGTGCGATGGGAACCAAAGTAAGTTTGACAAATGAAGAGATCAAAGGCAACCTTTTTATTTTCTTGCTGGCAGGTAGGTGTCTCAATACCTCTTGTCGTTATCTGGGCTGATAGACCGTTCCCAAGGGTATGATACGACTGCGAACACTATTATATATGCGTGCATCATACTAGCGTTATATCCTGATATCCAGAGCAAGGTTCTCGATGAAGTCGGACAGTTTCACAAAGGAGATGGTAATGGGACTCTCGATAAGCCGAGCTCGGAGTATCTCGCGATGTTTCCGTACCTCTTGGCCTTCATGGTAAGAAAGAATCTCAAGAATTTGTAACGCTCTTTTTGGGATGTGCATTCGAGCTGATACCTAGCAGCATGAGATCTTGCGGGTATTTCCTGTTATTATACCTATCGCTCGCCAAACTGTATCACCTCAGCAATTGATTATTAGGTCAGACGGAATTGATCGCGAAAGTGTGACCCTCCCCGGAGGCATGGATGTTGTGATAAACAACACTGCTATCCATTTCTCAGAGTCCTATTGGCCTTCTCCTGATGTTATTGATCCACGGAGATGGCTGGTTCGCGACTCACAGACGTTTGATCCTTCAAAACCACTCACACAAGAACAGGAGCTTGATATTCAAAAAAACGTATTTTCCACCCAGGCCAATGCTAGAGGGACTTTCATGACATTTGGTGAAGGACCGAGAGCGTGTTTAGGACGCAACTTTGCTAAAATGGAGTTCGTTGCCTTCTTCTCACGTCTCTTACAGAATCATCGCCTAGAGCTTAAAGACGGCATGAACCCTAGAGAGGTAGAGCGGGAATTACGTCTACTCAGCGGCGGATCGCCCGTTACATTAATTCCGCCACACTCCATTGGCGTCAAACTAACCCCACGAGGGGCTTATGTAACTGAACCTTGATAGAAGGCAAACCTTCCAGTTAGCATATCAATTATCCACAAATCACAATTTCTTATCGTTGAGCAGGAGATAAAGTAGAAACAAGAATAGCCGCTGAGTTATTGGTATTCCGATTAAAGGCCCGCCAAGTATAGGAGATGAACGCGAGATAAAGTATGGCCTTAATTTGGTAAAACAGAGATGTCACAGTGATTAAAGCAATTACCGATAAAACGCTAACGCAAGACCAAATAAA
The DNA here is from genome assembly GCA_022495085.1 of Xylaria sp. FL1042. Classification (NCBI taxonomy): domain Eukaryota; kingdom Fungi; phylum Ascomycota; class Sordariomycetes; order Xylariales; family Xylariaceae; genus Xylaria; species Xylaria sp. FL1042. The sequence continues at coordinate 482,304 of MU380136.1, forward strand.
GCTGACCCGGCTACGTTTCAGTACATGATGTTAAGCGTACGAGGGTTTCCGGAGTTTCCCTCATTTAGACTAGGTTGTTAGGGAAACTTGACGCCACGCCATGCAACATTAAAGATCTTCTCAACTTTCTTACTGGTTAATCATACCTCAGCTTTATCGCTCACCTGCTTGCCACCTATCTCACTGTTCTTTGACCTCTTCCTCTCGTAGCATATTCCCATAGCCCAATCTGTCTCTTAGATACGCTGGCCAACCTAGTTAGTTGTGTAAAATCATGGAGACTACACAACACTGCGATACCGAACTTAACTCTCAGCCACAGAGTCCTACATCGCAAAGTTCTGTCCAGGTCACTAAACGTAGCGATTACGGTATAGATGGGTCCTTAACAACCCGAGAATTCACTAGCGAGAGCGTCGTGACTTACCAGCAGCGGGACGATATCGAGAAAAAGTCTACCGACACCATTCCAGCTGCCCCAAGTGAAGACAAGGAGACTCAGCAGAGTCAAAATCCAGCAAGAAACGAGGTAGAAGATGGTCACATTATCAACCGCCAGGCAGAAATGGAAATTGAATCAACAGAGTTCCCGAGCACCTGGAAGGCCACGCTGCTCACGATTGGATTATGTCTAGTCACCTTCGCGACTGCTATCGACAATACAATTATTGGTATTTATTTCCTATAAAGTCGAAGAAGTAGCATAAGGAACCGATTGAGACTCACATAATACTTCGCAGCAACCGCAATTCCCAGCATTACGGAAGAATTCCACTCGCTCAACGACATCGGTTGGTACGCGAGCTCGTATCTCTTAGCCAGCACAGCACTTCAACCCTCATATGGAAAGGTTTACACCCACTTCAATATCAAATGGGTTTACCTTGCCGCACTCGTGGTTTTTGAGGTCGGGTCTGTCGTGGCAGCGACAGCGTCAAGCTCGATAGTTTTGATTATTGGCAGAGTTGTTGCAGGATTAGGCGGGGGTGGGTTGACTTCCGGAGGCTCTACGATACTCACACGAGCGGTACCAATCGAAAAACGTGCTGTCTTCAATAGCGCTTTCGCCAGTACATTTGGGAGTGAGCACCGATCTACCTAGGATTCCACTAGCCGGCAGCATTCTAACAGCACGGATTTAGTCGCGTCAGTCGTCGGTCCACTCATCGGGGGCGTTCTCACCGATAATTTGTCATGGAGGTTAGTCTTTCACTCGCATTATTATATTATGTCTAAGCCTGATCTCAAACCCCCAATAGGTGGTGTTTTTGGATAAACCTTCCTCTTGGAGGTGTTGCTTTTATCACCGTGTTGTTCGTTTTCAGATTACCGAAGCGAGCAAGATCCTCTTTATCTGTCAAAGAGCGCTTGCTCATGCTGGATATTTTGGGCGCCTCATTTTTGGTTCCAGGAGTCGTCAGTCTCCTTCTAGCCCTCAACTGGGGTGGAATAGACTATCCGTGGAGCGACTCAAGGGTTTGGGGAACTCTGCTTGGTTTTGGTCTCATCACGGCAGTATTCATTGGAACGCAACTCTATCGAGGTGAAGAGTGAGCAAAACATTGACAAATTTTATAACTACTATTATTGACTATATTATAGTGCCACTATTCCGCCGCAAGTCTTCGGCCGTCGTGAAGTCCTCACCAGTGTCCTCTTTCAAGCTATATTTACCATGGGTCTTTATGCCCACTTCTACTATCTACCGTTTTACTTTCAGGTCGTCCAAGGGACGAGCGCCATGGACTCGGGCATACGAACCATACCTTATGTGGCCGGCCTCTCACTTCTAGCCATTGTGGCTGGAATAGTAGTGAGAATCATCGGCTATTACGCTCCACCCGCGATGTTTGGTGCGGCCGCTTTCACAGTCGGTGCAGGGTTAATGTACACATTGCAAGTCAATACGTCTCAACCCAAATGGATCGGATATCAAGTCCTGGCTGGCGGAGGCGCAGGTTCTGCTTTCCAGATGCCACTGCTGGCGGTGCAGTCTTCGCTTCCAGAGAAAGAGGTTCCAACCGGCAACGCACTTGTTGGTTTTTTCCTGACATTGGGTTCCAGCATTGGTGTTTCTATTGCTCAAAACATCTTTTCCAGCAGTCTTCGATCGGCGCTGGGTGAGATTACGGGTATCAATCCGGAGGCAATTATCGCTGCTGGTGCCGCTGGGGCTCGAGGGGCTACACCGCCAGGTCTATTGCCTGACGTGTTGGAGGCCTATAACCGCGCAATTATGACAACCTTTATTTACTCAATAGCAACAGGAGGACTGGGTTTCATATTGACTCTTTGTTGGAGATGGCACTCGTTAAAGAGCAAGAAATAGTTTCGGAAACTCCTTTCCGCCTATTGACTAACTTACTACCTGTCAGGGTATTTGGTATCCAGAGTGAAGTTAGGTCACTAGTAGGTCACTGGTGAGTGTAAATATAGGGGTAGGGCTCAAATATTATTGATTCCTAGGTCTCCTCTCTAGATTTAGGGGGAAACCCAACCATTATATAGACAATACATAAGCTATGACCACCCTACTAGGTCACTTCTACCCTCCTGTACAACCCTTGTCCCTGACACTACCTAACCGCGTTTATGCGAGGGTGGTAAATAATACTAAAAGGGCTAGAAATATCACTCTATCTAGAGAATATATATATTATAATAATAACCCATGTATTAAAGTAACTAGCAATAACCTGATTAGTTATTTTTTGAAAACATCACAAGGGCTTGGCATAGGGCTTGGAGATAGTCTAGACTTTTTCATTAGTGTACGTATCCTCAGAGAGGACTTTGAGAGATTTCTAGAGGCGCGGGTTTGCTTACTTGTTGTGATCTTGCTATTTGATCTAATAGCTTGTGGGAGAAGTGTACGAATGACTGACGTGAATAAGAATGACTAAAAAGGATTGATACTAAGGGTAGGCGGATGGTGATGCTTGGCAATCAAAACTAAAAGTGTGTGTGTGTGTGTAAGAGAGAGAGAGATGCCCATCCAGGGTAACTATTGCTGTGGTTGATGTTGAAATCAGGATGACACCCCTCTAAACAGTTTTCTCCTAGGTTGGGGGTTGAATGAAGTATCTATTTAGTGAATCCATCCTCTGACAGGCACAATCCATCTCATGTCAAGTGGCAGATTACCTCGGCAGCAGTGCGATGTGATAACATAATACGGATACTGGGCTTCCTTTCATCGTGAGACCTCGACGGAGGTTGTAGATGCAACTTCTACGTGCTTCCTTGTGCAAGAGGAGTTCCTGCTGGAGTTCCTAGATAGCACATAATAAGTCCTCTACGCTCAATGTAAAACACCTATTTTCCGAATTTCAAAACACGCCCCATCTATCGGTGGCCGAAAATTTGGGAAAACATTTAACATTTTATCGATAGCGTCTCAGCAACGTCTTCTAATTTAGATCCGACACATTGAGTCGCTATGACAATGTCAGCAGCCCCTTCTACTTTATTAACATGTCCTTCCATAGAGCGAGTCCGAGTCCATCGTCAAACCAGTACTCGCGGCTATCTGCGTCATACACGGTCAACCACCCGACCCGACGATACGATTCATCGTCGATGCGCTCGAGCACAAGACCAAACGCTTTAATGCGATCCATATTCTTGACGGTGCAGATTTCCACCCCTACCAGCGGTACGTATGTATTAGCGGGCCACTCTGCCGGGATATCTACTTCGCACCTGATCTGAGCATCTCCATTCGGTACACCCGTCGATTGGAACGTAGAGAGGGCTGCTGCCCGACCATATGGAATGCTGCCAATCCTATCGGTGTCGAGTTTCCACCAAACAAGCCCCCGAGTCCTAGCCCGGATGCTCAGGAAACCTCCCGTCACCATTCCGAACCGATAGGACGAAGACAGCGTGGTCCTCACGTCCAATAGTACGCATGGAATCTCTATGTCGGAAGGCGAAGGGCTTTGTGTCCAGGGATAGGCTATGAAACCTATCACGGAAGCCCACGACCACGACGGCGCAACGTATGTCGACGGGCGCTTCACGCGAAATGGCGCTACCTTCCACAGGCAATGGAGGAGAAACTCCTCTCTCCACATGCCACCCAGGTAATCCGTGACGGCCTTCGTCAGAGAATATTCCTCGGCGAGCGCGGCGATGCCCAGGAGTTTGTCGGACTCTACCGAGAGGCTCCTGCGAGAATAATGACTGATGATGTGTGCCCAGCTGTGTGGGTGACCCAGGGAACCGAACCTCAGGTTCCCGGGGTCCAAGGCGCCAGAAAAGGCCTGTGTAGCGACGGGCTTGTCTATGCCCCCGTCGCTATGTGTGTCCTCGAGGCAGCAAAAGATCATCTCCCGCTGACCGTAAGCCGCAATACGGGTTGAAAGATGCGTCTCCTGGAATGTCCAACCCCGGAGGAACAGGGGGTCTGAAGACGCAAACCCACCGTATTCCGGCGAGAGCAGCACTTCCGTGAAGGCGTTGTCGTCCGTTCTCGCGGCGAGTTTCGTCGGTCGGTATTGTATCCGAGGATGTAGAAAGCCGTCGTAGCTTGACGTGGCGTTGGACGCTGCAACGGTGAAGAACGCCCCTCGGTATACCAAGTGCATCTTGGAAATCTCCTCCTGTTTGTCCTCATCGTCGTCCTGAATTATGCACAGAGCATCGGCCCATAAATACTTCAAACCGACACCTAGTGTGACTTTCGCTGCGTCTTGGACTGTCTTGGAAAGCTCACGAAATGGAATATCACGCCTATATTGTTCCAAGCGTTCCCTCGTTGTTTTTGAGAGTTGGTCTCGGCCCCAGCAGTAACTAAGAGTCACGTACGGAGCAATAGACGGATCTGTGCATAACCGTACTCTTGGGTGCTCAGTGCCCCCCGTCACTTCCAACAGGCGCCTGGGCATGTATTCGATTTGGAACGATCTGCATGTGGTGTGTTTTGAGTGGCATTCCCCAAGCCAGCCCTTCAACCTGTGGAAACTGAGTCGGGAGTTGGGCGCTAGATTTGGTGGATGCTGGCGGTGAGCTAATTCGGTGGATGCTGTTGCCCCTGGCGATGATAGAAATTAGGAAAGAAAATTACTATCATTGCGACAATGTGATATACCTGGAACTGCATAAAGGTCGAAATGGCCAATTTCGCCCACTATGCTTGAGTGGAAGTGAATGGCCGAGTTGGATATAGTGGTGATGATACGATTGCTAGGTAATGCTGACACATCGCTTAAGAGGTCGTCGACATCTCTGAGCAGCGAAGAGAATAGCAAACAGCCTTTTTCTGCACCAAGCCGAAGACGGGGTATATCGAGTGCGGTCTTGCCACTCTCGATGTATGTCCGCAAATCGAGTCGAAGGTCACTACAATATAAACAGCTGTGAGGAGCAATAGAGGGGTTCTCTCTTTCTGTATAGAGATGATCTCCAGCCTGTGATTCAAGCCCGAGATTCCCGTCGTTTCCGAATTCTCCCATGGATACAGCTACCGTGGGTCGAAGGATGATCTCGTCCCGTCTCACTCTCTCGCTCTCAGAATCTGACTCAATCTCATGAACAGCCCGTTGGTTGCTGTCAGCGACGCCCCGTGGGAGGTTAAAGTAACGCCACGGCTTTATTAGGCCATCATGGTCAGTCCCGGCACAGGCTATTGTTCAAAGGCCAGGGATGTGGTTGTGGCGTACGTAAGGCTCACGAGTCCTCAGCTTTTGCCGTCGCCTGGCCCTTTGAGCTCTTGGAAAATCAACATTATACTCGTTTGTATCGCTGTCGCTGTCGCTCCTGGGGCCACAGGTGTCCTGCTCCATCTGTATTGTCTCTGCGATGGTGTATATACTTCCGCTCCCTAGCCGGGGGATTTGTTGACGACTGGTGTTTTTAAAGACGGTTGGCCGATTACCAGCCTAAGTTTACGTGGCACGAAATCCTTCTATTTTATATTTTATTTTTATGCGCCTTTTTTTTTTTTTTTTTTTTTTTTTTTTTTTTTTCTTCAGCGACGAAAAAGACGGCGATTCACTATGATAATAAGACAGAGGCTATCCCATCCATTAGTACTATGAGGTCCCCCCTTGGAGGTCAGGCAGTTATTTATCCGTATAGTATAAACGGTGCGACCATTTCTGACCGTTACAAACTCTCCGTTCCACCGCCACCCCTTGCGCCACACACCATCTCCTATTAATAATCACTTCGCTCACTTTATTCCACGTTTTCGGATGCTAGAACCTCTAGTTCTGAAAGCTTCCATACCAGCACTTCAATATTTGTATGCACGATCTACCCTAATTACGTCAAACTAAGCGACACATAGTGAGGAATCGGTATAGTAGGACTCTATACAACCAACTAAAGCACTAAGTTATTCAAAGGACTTTAAGGATCTTCCTCTGCAGGACGGAAGTCCGTCGCAGCTTGTTGCAGTCGCGTCAAGTGCAGGTTTTCCTGGCCGAACCAGAATGGTCGCAAATCAGCTAGGGGCTCTTCTATCTCAGTGTAGCTTTCTCCAAGCGTCAAGATAACCCGACCGTTCCACCTTTCTTCTGTCCAGATTTCCTTCTCTATCTCCTTTCCATATACTTCAACACGCCTACGTTGGTTTGCGGTAGCGGAATGGACTAAGGCAAGGCCTACGAAGTCGGAAGTGCTCACCGGCAGCCCCATCGCTATGATCGGCGCCGCTAGATGCTCAGGAAGTAACTTCGTGAGCGTGGCAGCAGGCGCAACGCCATTGATTGTGATACCGTCTCTGATAACGACGGATCGTAAAGCCCGAATCATTCCTACCAGCTGTGTTGGAAAGTCAGTATCAATTATTCTACCTCGTAGCTTAGGGACGAGAATGGAAAACACACTGCAAGTTTAGTCCCCGCGAATACAGGTAGGGATTGCTCGGGCGCATATGCCGTAGCGCTAGTTGTGATGACGATACTTCCATGGATTTTATTCTTGCGCATCGACGCCCAAGCCAGCTTCACTAGGTTAACCACGGCTCTGAAGTTGATATCGAGGACAGCGTATGCCGGCTCTTCTAATTTGCCATCATCGTCAAATGCATCAGCGAAGTAGTCAATCTCTTCGGAGATCCCTGCATTGGCGAACACGAAATCGATTCGGGGAATTTTGTCAAAGATATCACGAAGTTGCCCCCATTTGGTTACGTCGCATTTGTGGAAATGAGAGTTACCTGAGGGCAACAGATTAGACGGTTCGTTCAGGTCCAGAATGTGCACCTCAGCTCCCTTCCTTGCCAGAATCGTAGCTGTTGACAGCCCAATCCCAGAGGAACCGCCTACCAGTACCAATCAGTGGAAAGAGGTCAACAAGATTATTGATTTTTACGAACCAGTTATTAGAGCAACCTTGCCCTCCAAAGAGGGAATTGAGCCTTCGTTAATCGTCAGTGCTGCCATGTTCAAGTCCTCCATCCGCCGTCGAGGCTGATTAGCTAAGAGCTGTACGCGGGAGCAATGTCACTGGGTCGGTACTTGTTTTTATTCTTCATTCTAGCGGGCATTAACTATTTGGGATATCTCCGTTATTTACGAGAGGCACGACTTTCTGGACTGGCCCGGGAAGCTAGTCGGTGGTTTAGCAATGATCGCACTGCTAATTCTCACTGTTGGTGGGGATCTGGATCCGACGGTCTGAGTTGGCATAGCAAAGTAACAGCTATACAGTCAGTCTACGAGATGTCGCATTTGAAATCTTTCCCTTTCTACATTAACAGGCGCAGACGAGAAATTTACGGTTTAGGTATAGATATCATATTAACTAACGGGTAGGCATAGTGTCATTAATTTCAAATACATTGCTACTATGACATATTCTGTCCAGACCATCCCTTAGTCAGCGGAATTCATAGTATTTCCCTCCGCTCACTCAACATTCATAATCCTCTCCCGAGCTTTAACCCTCATTTTGGGCTTTTGCCACAGGGTTTGCATCTGAGAGTCTGCATGCCAATCAACCGATTTATCAAGTAGCTCCAGGTCATATTTCCAAATGATTTTAGACATGATCAGTCGGAGCTCCAACAATCCGAGACTAGTCGACAAACTTAGTTTGATACGAAACGAAAGTAAGGTAGAAAATTCGGCTTACCTTTTACCCATGCATCCCCTGCTTCCAAGAGAGAACGGCTGTGTCGCGTCGAGGATGTCTCCTGCTTTCCCTCCGAGCCACCTTTCCGGTATAAATTGCGTGGGGTCCTGAAAGTTCGCTGGATCCATGCTAGCAGAATAGGGGCTTGTGTAAACGATAGTCTAGAACCGTTAGTTGAAGGAAGAAGGCATGATGAGTCTCTGGCAATTGAGGGCACATACCCCTCCTGGAAGAAAGTTACCGTCAACTGATTCCCCAGGCGACGGGACAACTCGTGGAAGGGCGAACGGTAGTGGGGGGTAAATTCTCATCGCTTCTAACATGACTGCCTTCAAGTACCGAAGCCGTTGAGTAGATTTCCCGGTAATCTCATCGTAACTGTCAAAATTTGATCGAATCTCTTCTTGTAATGTTTTCATGATTTTCGGATTGCGAAGTAAGTAGTACGTCATTGTCGCCAGTGCGGTGGCTGTAGTTTCACTTCCGGCTATAACAAAGTCAGAAGTATGAGCTGCCAGTTGTAAAACGGAAACGCCTTTCTCAACGCGGTCTTCGAGAAGTCGCGTTAAAAAATCTTTCCTTAAGGATTCACGTGCAATGCGCCTGATGTGTTTTTAGCTCAGGCTCTGAATGTTGGAGTGACAAGGGCTAGGCGTCTACTGACCGCTCGACAAGATCTATTGCCATCTGCTCATTTGATCCCGTGTCTGCGGTGAGTTTCTTGATTTGATAGTGTAAGAGAATTGTGAGTATTTTTCCAGCAGTGGGAAATCTCTTGAACACGTCTACTAAAGCGCCTTGTTTGAGAGCTCCGAGGATAATGGCAATCCAGGGGTGCGGCTCGGCTATACAGGTTCTGTGTTAATTCTATGATCATGAGTAACTATACGGAGAGACTTACGGCTCTCAATTGCCCCGAAGGACTCCCCAAATGCCAGGTCGCCAATGATATCGAATGTGAGCATCTCGTAGCCCTTGGTCAGGTCCCAGTCGTCTGGCTGACTCGGCAGCAGCTCTACAAATTTGTCGATACTCTGTGAAATGAGATCCTCCTGTTCGTTCAATGCACGATCGGAAAACGCCGACGAAAGGTAGTGTCGCATCTCTGCGTGAACTTGTGGCTGACGTTCGCTGACAATCGAGTGAACTCCTCGACCCGCAAAGCTTCCTCCATCGTAGAATTCGCTTTTAATGAACGTTTTCTGAGTCCCACGACTGGCGTAGATGTCTTTCCATGATCCCGCAGTGTTGAATGAAACTTCATTTGGAGCTACTCGCACCACGGGTCCTATCACGCGGTAAGAATCGGCTTTGGCATCTAGCGACTTCGCTTACTTAGCCCATTGGGTATCAAGACTCACCGTATTTAAGATGTAAATCGTGTATCTTAAAAGGCTGACGACCGCCTAGAAACCAGTAGCTATACGGAATCTGTCGAGAAAATGTCGTCAATAGAGTAGAAAAGAACCACGAGCTAGCTGCCTCACATTGCTAATGGCAGCGAGCTTCGGTCCAGGGAGATGAGCTAATGGATGATAGCGAAGGTTGTAGATGATGTTCACTACTTCATTCAATAAAGACTAATACTTGTTAGTCTTTGCATTAGCACTCAAGCGTCACTATGGAGAACTTACAGCAAGGACGAACAGCAGAGCCAAGTACGCCCATAGCCCTCCAGTCCAAATTACGGTTAAGGACATTTTGATGTATCGAGATTCACATTCACTGATAATCACGAGGAGTTTTAGATTTGGGGACTGGCGAGGGCGAGTATGCCTACAAGTATCCTACAATAAAGAAATGAGTCGCTAGGGATTGACGGTGTGATTCCACATATGCGCGGTCTGCAGAATCACATTGCCTGGCAATAGAAACTATCTACGTATATTCAGCCAGGTTCAGTAGAGATGTAGCTTCTGCTTTAATTTCTAGTTGGGTCACTCAGCTTACATGCGCATCGGAATGAAGATTACTGAGCATGGTCCGCCAAGAGACCTGCAGCACCTAGCTTGGTACAGCAGTAGTGCACCACCCGGAGGTTACTACTTGGAGGGACCAAATTTAATAACTATTGAGCGACATACGTATGAAGCCATTTCCGGTCAATGGGTCTAAGCGGTATTTGAATTTGATAGTTTACAGGTATGTTCCCCAACCCCGGCCAGAGGGCTTTCGTCGGTTGAAGTCGCCAGATAAGGCCGGTGGTGACTGGAAGAGGTAAGCGCCGGATCGCCACGACAGCTCTCCCTATCGACAGTCGGCGTGGGTTGCAACCAGATTTGGCTGAATAAGCCCGGAGAAGACACTGCAAGCATAGGAGACCTAAGTGATGGTAGTTAGAACTGTACGACTAGGATTCATGTGAGCTTGCTCAGATTTAAAGATCTAGAGCCATGTCCCATGATTTAATGACGGAATTCGTTTGCAATTGTAATAAAGTAGAGGAAACGCAGGACTGTAACAACAACTGACAACTCACATACCAAACAACACCCTGTAATCTTTAATCCTCCATAATGCCTTGCCTGAACGAAGCTGCTGGCGCCAACGCTAGTCCGAAGACTGAGCCTTTGGCTATTGTCGGCATGGCCTGTCGGTTTGCTGGCGGTGTCACAAGCCCAGAGAAACTATGGGATTTCGTTTCTAAGGGGAAGAGTGGTTGGTCCAAAATTCCAAAGCAGAGGTTTAATCAGGAGAGCTTCTATCACCCAAAGAGCGACATGACTGCTGCCGTAAGTGCAGCCTGATCTGTGTTGTTATATGTATCGTCGCTCTAACGACTTCTTGAGTCGCATATCAACGGCGGGTACTTTCTGGAAGAGGACCTCGGTCTTTTCGATACTTCCTTCTTTAATTTTACAGCAGACGTAGCTGCGGTGAGTAGGATCTCCATGCACCGCATAATGCCGACTTACTAATAAAAAGTAGGCTATGGACCCCCAAATTAGGATGCTCTTAGAGCTCACTTTTGAATCACTAGAAAGCGGTACGTACCTCTTCAGGATATTAGTGATCTAAGACTGATCTGAAATAGCTGGTATTCCATTACACGAGGTGACGGGTTCAAACACTTCCGTCTATGCAGGCTCGTTTACAAAAGATTACCATGACCGAATGATTACCGATCCTCAGCGCGTGCCCGCAGCATTCATCGCCGCGAACTACACAGCAATGATAGCAAATCGTATCTCGCATTTCTTTGATTTGAAGGGGCCAAGCACTGCTGTCGATACCGGCTGCTCGTCGTCTCTTATGGGACTTCATCTTGCATGCCAAAGTCTAAGGTCACGGGAATCAGATTGCGCTATCGTTGGAGGTTCCTGCATTAATCTTAATCCTGATATATTTGTTGCCCTTTCAACTCTGGGGTACGTACTTTCACCTATATGGAATTGCCTAGATATACTGACTCAAATAGTTCATGTGGTCCTGACGGCATATCCTATGCTTTCGACCACCGAGTTCAGGGGTACGGGCGTGGCGAGGGCGTGGCAATCTTAGTCGTAAAGAGACTCGAGGACGCTATCAAGGATCGAGACCCAATTCGCGCTGTTATTCGAGAGACAGCTGCTAATCAGGATGGAAAGACGCCCACAATCACGTCTCCCGATCTCGATGCTCAACGGAATTTGATCCGCGCCTGTTACGAAAGGGCTGGGATACCTATTCATGAGACAGCTCTCGTCGAAGCGCATGGTACAGGCACAAAAGCAGGAGACCCAATTGAAGCTACTGCCATAGGTGCTGCTCTCAGTAAAGGCCGCCCCGAAACCCAGCCTGTTTATTTGGGATCGGTCAAGACCAATTTGGGGCATACTGAGGCAGCATCGGGATTGGCGGCGATTATCAAGACAACCAAGTCTCTCGAGGTTGGACAAATCGCGCCTAGCATCAACTTCGAGAAACCTAACCCAGATATTGATTTCGAGGGGTTAAGGCTAAAGGTCAGTTGCCAACTCTACATCCATAAGCTTAGTATCTCACCCAGATTTTAGGTGCCGCAAAAGCTCATCGAATGGCCTTCGGCCGGCATTCGACGAGCATCCGTAAATAACTTTGGTTATGGTGGTACAAATACCCACGTAATATTAGAAGAAGGTGGGCATTATCTTTCGTCGAAGACTAATGGAGTGAATGGTGTACACGACGATCTGGCTCGAAAACTCTTCGTCTTAAGTGGGCGAGACGAAGCCACCACCAGAAGGTTGACTACCAACATGAATGAATTTCTCCAGCGATCAAAGGATCTTCGCTGGAATGACCTGGCATTTACTCTTGGCCAGCGAAGGTCAAGATTCAACTGGAACGTAGCTATTTCAGCCGCGTCGGCTGACGAGCTAACAAGCGCTCTCTCTGACAAGAGCTTGAAGCCAGTTCAAGCACAGGGTCGTGTCCCTCGGCTCGGTTTTGTTTTCAACGGACAGGGCGCTCAATGGTACGCTATGGGAAGAGAACTTATGGTCGCATACCCTGTGTTCCTCAGTACACTTGAAAGATGCGACGCCACCATAGCAGGGCTTGGGGCAAAATGGTCCATAATTGGTAAGAAGCATATCCAGCTACCAAGACGCTCAGGCACAGCTGACTTTAAGCAGAGGAGCTCAAGCGTGATCAGAAGAGCTCGAGGGTTAACGAGGTCCGATACAGCATGCCACTCACATGCGCACTCCAGCTATCGTTAGTCAAGCTTCTCAACCACTGGGGTATTACACCGGCAGCAGTAACCGGACATTCGACTGGAGAAGTTGCGGCAGCCTTCGCATCCGGTGCCATCAGCCTAGATGAAGCCATTGTCGTGACTTACTTTCGAGGAAAGATCAATGCAGAAGCCGTCGAACGCAAGACATCAGGCGGTGCCATGATGGCTGTCGGCCTAGGCCCTGATGAAGTCAATACATATATCCAGGAAGTGAAGCAGGGTCGAATCGTGATTGCGTGTTATAACAGTCCCAGCAGCGTGACTCTGTCAGGAGACGTCGATGCTGTCAATGAGCTGGAGAAAAGGTTCGGATCCGAGGGAATCTTTGCTAGGAAGCTCAAAGTCCAAGCAGCATTCCATTCGCACCATATGCTCCCTCTTCAAAAAGAGTACCTGGCAGAATTGAACAAGCACATGAGTAAGGGAGTGAGAACTTTTACACAAGGTGTTAAATTCTCATCTCCCGTCACTGGTAATGTACTCGACGACGCTGATCTGTTGGGCCCAGAGAATGTGAGCAGTTTCAATAGTCCTTTTAAAGTTTTGGGCTTAGTCTAGCCTATGTCCTCTTCTATGAGCCTCTGCTTGCTCAAAGTTCCTTTGAAAGATCGGATTCAAATATTGAGCGCTAACATTGCGGACTCTAGTGGATTGCCAACATGATACAGCCCGTGCAGTTTACAAATTCATTCCGAAATATGGTTGTTACGGAAACCGATGGGAAGCCACGTCAGGACATCGATATCGTGGTCGAGATCGGACCGCATTCAGCTTTAGCTGGACCTATCAGACAGTGTCTTACTGCGCCAGATCTGAAGAATCTCGGTATCACATATGCGTCATGTCTTGAGAGAGGAAAGGATGCCGTGCAGACAGCGCAGTCCCTTGGCGCGATACTTCTTCAGAAAGGCTGTGTGCCTAACATGGCCCGTATCAACTTTCCCACAGGTGACTCAAGCTGCCAAACTCTCTTCGACCTTCCCTCATATCCTTGGAACCATTCTGTAAGTTACTGGAACGAGCCAAGGATAAGTCGAGATCACAGGTTCCGCAAGCATCCCGCTCATGACCTCCTTGGCGTACGATTACCAGGCACTAGCGACTTATCTCCCATTTGGAAACTCAATTTGAAGGCCGAGAACGTGCCGTGGGTTCGCGACCATATGGTCCACTCCGAGGTCGTTTATCCTGCGGCCGGCTATATATGCATGGCCATAGAAGCGGTGCGCCAACTTAATGAATCGGATAACAATGTTATAGGTGGATATAGACTCCGAGACATTGATATCCTGAAGGCATTGATTATTCCGGAGACTAGCCAAGGTGTTGACGTCCAATTGTTCCTGGAGCCTGTGAAAGAAAACTCCCTCGTGCAGGATTGGCGTCAATTTCACATTTATTCTGCTACATCGTCCGAAGAGACCTGGGTAGAGAACGCACGCGGTCTGATCTCAGTAGAAAATTCTGAGGCGGATGGCTTCGCTTTTAATTCTACTGCTGCCTTGGATATTTCCAATAGCAATTACACCCGGACAATGAGCCCGAAGACACTCTTCGAATCTCTTCACAAGGTCGGCGTCGCACATGGACCTCTATTCCAGAACCTAGTTGGTATTCGCTTAGGCAGCGGCACGTCCGCGACCAAAATGGCGGTATCAGATGTGGCACCGTCGATGCCGTACGGATACCAGCAATCACATGTGATTCATCCGATCACGCTTGACTCTATCTTCCAGGCATTCTATCCAGTACTGTCACCAGAATCTCGCAAAGCAGTAGGGGCGTCGGTTCCTCGCTCCATCCGATCCCTATATGTGTCTTCACGAATCAGCAGCGAACCGGGGAGCGGCTTGGAGGCACATAGTCGTCTCATTCGCCACGATCTTCAGGGATTTAACGCTGCTGCTGCAATCATCCCAATTGACGGCAGTACAGAGACACCTGTGATCGAAATAGAAGATATGCACTTCCAAAGCTTAGGTCGCACAGTAGATGAGGCAACACCGCGTCGTGGCGATCTCTGTATTGTCAACGACTGGACGAAGAGTTTTTCGCTGAATGGCTTGGCACCGTTTAGGGAGTCTTTAAAGATGGAAGCTGATGCCGACGAGATAGAAGTCGGCAGAGATCTCACCCGAGTAACGTACAATTTGGTGCACGACGCACTTTCTCAGCTCACTGTTTCTGACATTGAGAATCTCGAATGGCATCATAAGCGATTCTATAACTGGATGCTCGTGCTGGAACAGCAAGCCGCGGCTAACCAGTTGGGCCCGAAGAGCGAACGATGGTCCAAGACTTCCGAGGGCGTTAAACACATGCTAATGGATAAGGCTGAGAAGGCCAGTGTTAACGGAGAACTTGCCATTCGAATTGGAAAGAATCTGCTTCCTATACTGCGCAAAGAAGTTGCTCCACTCGAACTGATGCTTGAGGGCCAACTATTGTATCGTTACTATCAGCAGCTTTTACATTTCACTAGATGTGCCACACAAGCAGCTCAAGTAGTACGCGCCATCGCCGACGAGAACCCAGAGATCCGAATTCTTGAGATCGGGGCGGGAACTGGAGGCGCTACGCGGCCCATTCTAGATGCCCTGTCTGCCGATGATACACATCGCTTTGAACATTATGACTTTACTGATATCTCAGCGGGGTTCTTTCAATCTGCCCGAGAGCGTCTGGAACGCTGGGGCGAGATGATATCATTCTCTACATTGGATATCGAGAAAGACCTTGAACAACAAGGTTTCAAGTTAGGATCGTATGACATTATCGTTGCAGCACAAGTACTACATGCTACCAAGAACATGACAAGCACGATGAGTAACGTTAGGAAGCTACTTAAAGATGGCGGGAAGTTAGTCTTAGTTGAAACAACTCGAGATAGCCCCGACGTTCAACTAGTTTTCGGGTCAGTTCCTGGCTGGTGGCTCAGCGAGGAGCCTGAACGGAAGCTTAGTCCCAACATGCCACTAGAGACTTGGGAAAAGCATTTGCGCGAAACAGGATTCACTGGAATAGATCTCAATGCGTGGGATTGTGAGGATCAGGAACATCAAGCTATGAGCTGTATCATATCCACAGCGAAGTCGGATAAAAAGCCAGAGTTTGACAGGAGAGTTTCGATCGTCTACGCTGATGACCCTCCTCCCAGCGAGTGGACTTTATCACTTATGGAAAAGATTGTGCGCGAGACTGGCTCCACGCCTACGCTTGCAGATCTTGCAACCCATGATCCGGCAGGCAAGATTTGCATCTTCCTTTCTGGGCTTCAGGGTACCGCCCAACAGTATGACGAGGGAAACTTCGCGTTAATCAAACGTCTTGTGACTAGCTCCAAAGGCATCCTCTGGGTCACCACCGGGTCAGCGATAGATTGTCAAGTGCCTGAAAACGCGATGCATCTTGGTTTATTGCGGACTTCCCGACTCGAAGACCAGAGTAAAAGATATGTATCGCTCGATCTTGACCCCAGCCGTGATTCATGGAGCCTTGAGAGCACCGACGCCATCATGCGTGTTTTCAGCGCTACAATGCACAACGACGTTGGCGCGGTAGACATGGAATACGCCGAGCGGCAAACCGTGCTACTGAACCCAAGACTGCACCCAGATTCAGCTGAAGACGAAGACTTGTTCAACGGTTTGGAAGAGAAGAAGCCAGAACTGCAACCTTTCGTTCAGCCTGGCCGAGAGCTACGCATGCACGTCGATGTACCGGGTCTACTTGACAGCATAGTATTCAAAGATAATGAAGAGGCACAGCTTCCTCTCGCCGATGGTTGGATTGAGATTGAACCCATGGCATTCGGTCTCAACTTCCGCGATGTCATGGCAGCCATGGGCATGCTGAAGGAACTAAAGCAGGAGATGGGCGTCGAGTGCGCTGGAGTCGTGACACGTATTGGAGGCAGTGTATCCTCACTACAAGTCGGCGACCGTGTCTGCGCCCTGACTGTACATGGTCATTTTGCAAACCGCGTTCGTGTCCCGTGGACATCTGCGACACGCATTCCCGAATCGATGTCATTTGAGACTGCAGCATCGATGGTTATCGCCTTCGTCACGGCTTATTACTCCCTCTTTTGGGCTGGCCACGCCGAAGAGGGCGACACTGTATTGATTCATTCTGCCGCTGGTGGTGTTGGACAGGCTTGCATCATCCTAGCACAGTGGAGAGGTCTCGAGATCTACGCAACAGTTGGCTCTCAAGAGAAGCGCGATTTCCTCAACAATACATACGGTATCCCTCCTGAGCGCATGTTCTCAAGTCGGGACCCTTCGTTTGCTAAGCATGTTTTGAAAGCTACAAACAACAAGGGCGTCGATATCATCGTCAATTCGCTGGCTGGCAAATTGCTAGACGCTAGCTGGAACTTGCTGGCTCCCCATGGGCGCTTTGTTGAAATTGGCAAGAGAGACCTCCACCAGAATAAGTCCCTAGAGATGGAACCGTTCCGAAAGGCTCTCTCCTTCATGCATGTCGACGTAGTGCAGCTTACCGATAATAAGCCCGCCACCGTCCAGAGAATTTTGCAGCAGATAGTGAGGTTGCTAGATCAAAATATCATCCAGAACATCTCGCCTATCAAAGCCTTCCCGTTAGCAGAAGTAGGCCGAGCGTTTCGCACAATGCAAGCTGGCGAGCATATTGGCAAATTAGTTTTGGTCCCTAGCGCGACTGACATGGTCAAGGTATGAATTTAGAACGGAAGTCAGATCGGTCGAATGCTAATCTTACTGTCAATAGGCGAACCAGCATCGTGAGCTAGCAGTTCTGCAGCCCGAGGCTACTTACATGATTGTTGGTGGCCTCACTGGCATTGGAGCCTCGGTCGCAAAGCTGTTGGTAGAACGGAATGCTAAGAACCTTTTGTTGGTTTCGAGAAACGCTACTTCGCGACCAGGGACCGCTGCAATGACGAAGGAGCTTGCAGCTACGGGTTGCAATGTGATAGCCAAGGACTGTGATGTTGGTAATATGGCTTCTCTGAAAGCCTTAGTAGATGAATGTCACAAGGCAGGCATGCCTGTTATCAAGGGTATCATCCACGGTGGCATGGTTCTCCAGGTATGGTACAAACTTGATGCTATTGGCACTGGATATACTAATATCGAAAACAGGACTCGATTCTAGAGCGTATGACATGGGCTCAGTGGGAGAGCGCCTTGAATCCAAAGCTTCTTGGCACGAGAAATATCGACGAACTCTTTGGCGACCAGCTCGACTTCTACGTCATGTTGTCGTCAGGCGTTGGTGTGATGGGTAACCCGTCACAAGCCAATTACGGTGCCGGTGGCTCATATCAGGATGCCGTTGCTCGCCATCGAGCGAGTAAAGGTTGGGCCGGGGTTGCCATTGATCTGGGTGTCGTCCAGTCGGTTGGATTCGTGGCGGAAACAGCCAGTGTGGAAGAACGGCTATCAAAAGCTGGCCATCGGCCCCTCAGCGAGGCCGAGGTGATGGGCCTGGTCGAGTACGGCATCAGGAAGCCTCGTCGCTCTCTCCGAACGTCTCATGCAGCTTCCGGTTTTATTCAAGCTATGGCCGCCGATCCTCGTTTTGCCCTTCTTAAGAACGCAGCAGTGCAAACGAATGCGGGAGGAGCCGGTAGCCGGGCTTCAGGGGTGGGCAAGGAGGTCAGACTGAGCGAGCAAATCGCGCAGGCCAAGTCAGCCGACGAAGCTACCGCAGCCGTTCAGCAGGCTGTCGTCACCAAGATTTCCGACATGTTCGTTATTCAGGAGAGCGAGATTGACCCTGGTCTTCCATTGAGCGAATATGGTGTGGACTCGTTGGTCGCTGTCGAGTTACGCAATTGGCTTGTGCCAAATGCTCGCATCGAGATGAGCATTTTCGACTTATTAGGAAGCCCGTCGTTGGTTGAGTTGGCGAAGAGCGTCGTGAAACGAAGCAAGGTGCTCTTTGCCGTTCAATAGTTAATTCGTACCAGGAGTTTGCTACCTTGGATCTTGTCTCGGAGGCTTAGGCTCTCGGATATAACCACGGGGGGTTCGGAGTTAAAGGAGGTTTAAATGTTACTATGTATGTATTTTTGTATGTTTACACAAATCGCACATGGCGGACACTGTATACTGCCTTATGAGAATCCTTTCTTGTACTTAATCACACAATAATAACCAGTCCTACCATTTTACTCAGTCTTCACAAGCGTGCAGTTTTCGCCGTCTATCTGTTAAAGTACCACGTCTCTAAGCTCCTTAGGCCTATGTATGTAATGGCTGTAAAAGAAAATGCCAACTCAAATCCAACATCGCCACCAAAACCAGCGCCACAAAGTTTTCCAATTGGACCCGTATACCAAGTCTGTGCTGTGCCGAGGACTGCACCGACCACGCCAAGAGCAAAGGCTAATATGGCTGCGTACCCAGGTGGCAAGCATTGCGGGATTGTATAGTTCTCAGGTCTGTAACCTTTAAATCCGCGACGGAATAGAAAGTGTTCAGTAAGGGAGACGCCCTCATATATAGCGAGCCAATAACCGATAAGCAGTAAAAAATTCTCAAGCGCTGCCTCAAAGTGTTCATACCCTGGTATTGCAATTGCGATGTAAACGGCTGTTCCGACAACCGTCCAGACAAAGCGAGGAACGCGCTCCGTACTGTGGGCCAAAACCTGAAGAGACAATGACACGGAGTAGATGTTGGGGCAGTTGTTGGCGATGATAGACAGCGCCAGCACAACTACGCAGAACTCCCCAAAGCGGCCGAGACGCGGCACAAGGACCTGTGCCAGCAATCCGCCGACACCAGACTCGGAGTAGGCATTGCTATAGGCAGGAACCGAGGGTATCCCCGTCGCAATTGCGGCTCCTAAGAGCTCAGTAAAAACAAGAGGGAACGACAGTCCTGCAAATGTCCAGAAGAAGACAGAAGCACGAGACCTATCTACGGGCTGATACACGGTGTAGTCAGCCGCATATGCTGTCCACCCGGTCGCAAAGCCGAAGACAGAGGCCGCAAACGATAACACAGCACCGGCTTCGGCCGGACCAGTGGCTAATGGAAGTCCAGCATTAAAATTGCCGGAGTGCGCAAATAGTCCAAGAACAACAAGAAATATAATGAAACTCGGAATCCATGACCAGCGTTCATACATATGAACTAATTTATAGCCAAAAGCGCAGATCAACAGCGTCGAAAAGGCGATCACCAGAATTCCTGCATAGCCTGGCACGTCGTGGTTGATTGCGTGCAATAATTGCGCACCAACAATGACGTTCACAGCTGACCACTACCGCAATTAGAGTCAGCAATTGCAATTTACAGCGTGTTGGAACAGTGAGAAGCTTTCAACGCATAAATCTTGACCACAAAGGTATTTTTGCATAATAAAAGTCGCCCAAAGAAAAAAGGGAGATTGGACATAAATTCGATAGTTACTTACACCTACGCATGCCAAGATATTAAAGCAGGCCACTAATGATAATAAAGTCAACGAACATTCAATCAACATAACGTACTCAGCATAAAAGAGCTTACCAAGCTTAACTCCATAGTATCCGAAGAAAAAGCGCGAGAGCACCATTTGCCGCAACCCGAACTTAGCGCCAAAGGTGGAAAAGAAGCAAACGGGTATGACTCCGAGGATGTTAACGAAGATGATGGTGAGCGCGCTATCGACATAGCCGAGGTTGAACACAGGGATAGCGAGGACGCCTATAGCGAAAGACGAGACGACCATATTGGCAGAAAGCCACTGCAGTTTGGGTAAATAAAGAGAGAATCATCTTAATAGGGGCTCTGAAGAAGGCGTACCAATGTGCCAATCTGGCTCATGCTAGAGTCCGTCCTCTCATCATTTGGGACCCTCTCAATCCCTCGTTGTTCAACGCCATACTTGCCTGCAAAAGCTTGAAGCTTAGCATAGAGCGAGTTGCCCTCCGTATGCATGTAGCTGGGCCCGGCATCGATATCGCTGACTTGTCCAACCTCTATGTCCGTGCCAGCGGAATCCCATCGTTTATCGTTATCTTCGCCGTGCTTTTCTTCAACGGACGGCATGTCTCGTGCTAAACGAAGGTGTCTTAGTGAGTGAGTAGATTATAGTTAGTCGCTAGTGGGCGGTGTCTTTAGGTGAGGACCGTCAGTGATGCTACGAGGTTGTGCTAAGATACCACGAGATTGATAGGAATTGATCTTTTTTAAGTAGCTCTGTTCGAGAATGTCAACTCACGAGCATAGGATATCGCCGAAGTCATTCCTGACAGAATTTGAAGCTTTAGAAGAGACGGAGTAGGCCGCCTACCTAAAATAAAGAGAGTGGGAAGAGCCGCGGGTAAGATCTACGAAGGTGATTGAAATAAAAATAAAAATAAAAATAAGGTACGGTCTAGCAACTATGGTTACCTATATGGCTGAAGTACCTGCAGATGGGCAAGTCCACGCACGAACCTGCAGGCAAGCTACCGCCCTCACGATACGCGCGTAGAAGTTATTGGCTCCGGGTCCTAGATAAGGAGGGACAATGACGGGGATGGCGATAGGGACCCATGCCGCGATGCATGGTGCGTCATGAAACATCCTTCAGCTATTATCTAGTGGGATTGGCTTCTTGTGTATCTAAGTAGATAACATAAGCATCTTCACACCGGAAACAGCAGCTGGATTACTTCACTGCTGATAGCTGAAAAATAAGCTACCATGAACGATTTCGAATAGGGAGCCAAAGCTATGCCAACTTATCGCCAAAAGGCATTGCTATGTGCAACGAATTAGGATCGTTGTCCTTTGATGAAGTCGATACGCAATGAGACAACAACAGGCCGCCAGGTCTAAGCTTTTGGAGACAAGTCGTAGTCTTCCTTGGTGATAAAATACCAAAAGATCGGTGATAGGGTTCGTCTGATCTGTGTTTATGTAGCCTGAAAACCAAGACATCTTGCGCGCACAGGGGAACAGCGCTATTGAGATATCTCGGGAATGACTTTGCCAACAAGGACAAAAATTCTACGCTGTTTGGCTTGCCTAGATTACTAACTATTACATTATCCAATACCGATAAGGCTAAGCTTTCGAAATAAGGCAAATGATAAGGAAGAAGTGGGATATGAAAAGATTAACAATAAAAATTAGTGTTATTCTGTAAACAAAGAAAGGGGAGAGGGGTTCGACGTTTGGATTGTAGCCATAACGAAGATATCCGGGACAACATCGCTCGACTCCGGAAAGGCGCAACTGATTCGGAATCGCCCGCCTGCGGTTTCTCACCTACATTGAGAGAAAATAATCTGGGGGATCCTATTCTAGATTAGGTTGGTGGCGCCCCGTCAGACTAAGCCTTGTCTTGAAGAGCCGCCTTGGCTGCCAGTCTTCAACCTTCCCAAATCCAGTCGCCCAAGTCTCAATAGAACTTTCGAATCTAAGGAGTCCAGCTTGGTATTACTAGCTAGAGCTGAAAAGGACTAACTATGTCTTGATGATAAGCTCCAATGATTTGATTTTGGAGGGATTCATTATGCCGAACATGCTTACTACTGTTTCAATACAGAAACCAAGACCAATTTCAGCAACGCGAGATTCTGCTCCAATATCAGAAAGGTAACCTGACCGCCGGTGGCCAGCCGTATGCCAACATGGCTTTGTGTCTCGTGAATATTCACGTGTACACAACATCGGGATCTCTGACCTCCGTCGCGGTATTCTGCATCGGCAACCCGCCGGGTACGGCACCCTTCATTTCTCACTTCCTACGAGGATAGTTAGTAAGATTCATCCGTTAATGAAGCTCATCAGTATGAAAGGCAGCGAGTGTTTGTCATTCTGGTCCGTCGGGAGCGCAGACAGTAGACACAGTAGACACGAGAGGACAAACAAAAATCAGTGTACATTCACCTTACCTGGGCATCTCCATTTCAGGATGTCGCGATCAAGGCATGATAAGATGCTTAGCAAAAGCAAATAGCAACACGAGATGGCTTTATAAGCACTTGATTCATCTCGGAGTCCGAGAAAGTGGTGACGCTAAAGTCATCGCACTTGGAAGAGACAAGACCAGTCTGTCGGTATTCTGGTACAGCTCCTACCGCAGGCGTGTAACACTGCCTGAATCACATCACCATTATGGCTTCGCTCCGTAAAGTAGCGCGCATATCATAGAGCGCTTGTGGCTTATATTTAGGCCACATACTGTCAGAAGTTACGCAGGGAGGCATGGTTTCGCAAGAGACACGTCTTTCAGACTTTAAAGTGCATCTAGCGTCATAAATTCTCTCGCCGTGTCCACGGTGAATAAGCAGATACTCTTCATGCTAATCTCACCCGGAAGGACCGGACCATTGTATTTCATGTCAGTATACTGATATAATACATAGAGATAGGGGAACAGCCTCAAATATGGGCATACCAAGTTGAAGATAGTCAAAAGGCGTGCGGCGTAATGGGCTATTAGTAGGTAAAACGATCAATAGCACGAGATTTGAAGTGACACTCAAATGTAAAATGAAAAATTACGGCATGAATTTTTGAGATAAAGTTTTTTCTAAATAAACATAATACGATTGGGAGTAAGGAGGGAGAAGAAAGAGCACTGAATTCCTCCTGAAGGTGTTGAACACCCGACCTGTAGTTCGATGCGCACCTGATTTTCTTAATTTTAAGGCCCCTAATGGGGATAGCTGCGCACAGGTGGGTGATCAAAGAAAAGATAGAAACAAGATCAAAAGGATGAGCCGTACATAAATGAAGCTAGAAATTGAAGCACTGCTAACGAGTCCGGGCGTATGCTCTACAGGGGTGAAGGGAAATACGTACGATGAGTATCTTCAATTCTCCGAAAACAACAAACAACATCCACTGGCCGAGTCGGTATACTAGCTACACGCCATCTATGCCATGTATGCATGTATCTTCTCGATTGCTTACACGCAACTTCCCTTTTACAGCATTTGTTCTCGATGCTTTGGCGAAAGCGAATAATAGGGTCTAACAAACACCAAAGAAAGACAGAAGAGAGTTAGAATCATCCCTGCAGGTGCGGGGTCCTCGCAGCGTCCACGTAAACCTAGTCCATCTAACTGGCTTCCGGACAATGTGTTTGTAAGGAGTTTGTAAGTCCATGTTGGGTGATGATGAAGGAGCCTTGACGTGAACGACTTTGCGTATCGGGTAAACGACGAACTTCCTAGGACTAGGTATCATGCCCAACGGGCTAAGTTAAGTTAATTGAGTTTAGCTACCTCTCTGACTACTCTGTATTCATCAACCTGACTGCTGTTCTAACTCACATTTAGCTAAACTCACACTTCTAATACTTGCCAGTCGTGCCTAGCCTTTATCCCAATTTCCAAGTGTACACCCTTGCTAGACTATACGGAATACGGCTTGGCAAGCTGACGGCTTATCCCGCGTTGGAAACGTCGCGACCTATTTATTAAATAGCTATCTACCAATCAATAATTTTCAATTCACCTGTTAGCAGGAGTTATTTGTATTGTAGATTCGTTTAGTTACCTCGAAGTCTTGCGAGCAACGACATATGACGGTGAATCTCTTTACGACAGTAACTGAAGCTCGTAAATATCCTTAACGGCCACACCTCACAAGGTGGTTGTCTCCCCTGTGAATGACTTGCAGATATTCACAACGCCAATCCTTGGGCACGCGGTCTCGAACCGCAATACCCCGGTCTCATCTCGATTTATTATGTAGAGAGCATAATCTTGGCAATATTTTAAAGACTGAGTTGCGGGCGGGCGGAACATATACCAATCATCCCAGTCATTCGTTTATTTCTCACCTCATGTCTTCTCATTGGGACTTCATCCAAGATATCCGCATCTACGGTTCTAGATTTCCGGTCGATAGCAGGTTTCCCCAAATCTCATGTTGCCGTGCTTTCTCTCGTCATTATTATCTATCTCCTGCAAAGTCCTATCTTCCCCCACCTTTTAACCTTGCGCGTAAATGCGGAGAGGCAACCCGATCGAACAGGGTGTGTGCTCAGATCATTGGCTACTGATGTAACCTTGATTCGCGGGGAAAGCAAAGCTTATTCACATCTTCACCATCATCACCTACTAGATTAAGTACTTTTATTGGGACTAATTTGCGCCAGAGGGCTGATATCTCGAGTAACGCCAGATCATGGTGAGGGGTAGGAATGTGACCGAGGCATGCAATGGGTAAGCAGGGTATTTATTCTCGTAGTGGTAGATCCCACTACGACTCTTACGCTTCCTTCGAGATTATTGCGATGTAACTATCGTGGACGTTGATATTGTAGTTCCAGCTCACTTGACTCTCCCTAGAACCAGCCTAGTAATCTACTTTACCACAACACACCATGTCGACCACCGACTCAGCTTCTGACGTGCCCAAGACACACAAGGCATGCGTGTACGACAAGCCTGGCTCGTGCTCCATCGCCATTCGCGATGTGCCCACCCCCGAGCCCGGGGTAGATGAAGTGCTTGTGAAATTGACACACTCAGGAGTCTGCCACTCCGACTATGGAATAAGTAGGCCATTGACTTCGATGACTCGAACTTCCAGCTAACCTACCCTATGATCAAAGTGATGAACAACGTAGGCATAATAGACCGGTATATGTAGCGTATGCGGATGGGCCAACTCATCAGCTAATTGAGATACACTGTGCTATAGTGGAAAACGCTCCCCTTGCCGACGCAACCGGGCCAGATAGGGGGACACGAAGGCCTCGGCCACGTAGTGAAGCTCGGCGAAGGTTCTGAGAGGACTGGCTTGAAAATTGGCGATCGCGTGGGTATCAAATGGGTGGCTTCTGCGGTGAGCAATTCTCGAAAGTCATTTTCTTCATATTTTGGTGGCGTTTCCAGTGCTGCAATTACACAGAGCATGTTCGAAAAGGAGATAATTGACTCCGAGTGGTATAGTGTTTAGCGTGCCGTAAGTGTTCCATTTTCAGGTCCTCTCATAAGTTCATATCATATCTCATATACACAGGTTTCACTTCCTTTAGGCCGCTGGTAGAAGCGAGATACCTAAGCTAATCCAAGTTATCTCTCCCTAGCACCATGCATCGAAGGTTTCGAGGGTCTTTGCTTCAACCAGAAAGTCAGCGGATACTACACCCCTGGAACATTTCAAGAATATGTCATTAGTGCCGCAAAGTAAGTAACTAGTATGTACATGTCACCCTCCTTACGACCCATCCTCAGAATACGATATATAAGTGGATAGAGATAACCAAAGCTAACTCGCCCAGCTACGTGACGCCCGTCCCGGTTTCCCTCCCAGGAGAGCTCGCGGCCCCCATGCTCTGCGCGGGTGTGACAACCTACTCAGCGCTACGAAAATGCGGCGCGAAGCCCGGCCAATGGATCGTCATCTCGGGCGCCGGTGGCGGTCTTGGTTCAGTGGCGACAAGTCTCGCGGCGCGGGGAATGGGATATCGCGTCATCGGCATCGACATGCCAAGTAAGAAAGAAAGCGTCCTAGACTGCGGCGCAGAGAAATTCATCGACCTCACGCAATTCGACGACGCAACCATCGGGAAGGAGGTGAAGAGGCTGACGGGCCTTGGTGCTGCGGCTGTGGTCGTCTGCACAAACAGCAATAGAGCATACGGGCAAGCTATATCCAGTACGCATACCTAATTATTATTATTTTTTTTTTTTAGTTTTTTTTTTTTTTATTTTTTTTTTCCTATTTAGCGGAACCTTTCGCTCCCCAAATCTTCAAAGATGGGCCAACCAAGTCTTTACTACTACCGTAAACGGTAACTTTCTAACAATAGGAATCTTCGTATATAGTGCTCCGTTTCGGCGGTAATCTGGTCTGCGTGGGCATGCCAGAGGGCGAACAGGAGCCCATCGCCAACGCGTTCCCATCATCCATGGTCATGCAACACCACAACATCGTCTCGTCGGCCGTCGGGAACCGCCGCGAGGCCATGGAAACTCTGGAGATGGCCACGCGCGGCATTGTCAAGTTCCCGGTGCGCACCATCGGCATGGGAGAGCTGCAGTCCGTGTTCGAGGATATGGCGGGGGGGAAAATCACAGGACGAGTCGTATTGAAGATATCTTCTACATAGTGTTACGTGAGTGCCATAGGGGTAAACGCCCAGCATACTCAGCCCGGGCGACGACGGGGTGTCAGACACCATCAAATCAGAGCTGAAGCCCACAAATAATAAAAAAGGGAGTAGAAATAACACATTATTCATCATGCAATTTGTATCCAGGATACTTATCCATGTTCCTAGGCCTCTGCCACTTAGTCATTAATTATTCACGCTTCCCTTGGCTCATACACTAACATACATGGATTTGCAATCTCAAGTCTTATGTCGCTGCCCGTGAACCGGTAATTTGAGCAGGATGAGCCTTTTCAGCCACCCAGTGTGGAAGTTAATGTTCTTTCGTCCTCTAGTTCGTTTCATATAGGAAGCGGCCTTGCCTGCAGGTCTAGGTTACTATTTATTTATAGGCAAGGAATGTCAGGACCTACAGCATCGGCAACAGCTAATCAAAAACTAGCAAAAGGCGTTTATTATACAACCTTACAAGCCTGGACAGTTATTAAATGTACACCATTCACGTATGAATATACCACAGGCTAAATTCATGTGACAAGAGGGGAAAGCGAAATCAATATCTACTCAGCTCATATCAGTCAATATAATGAGATAGATCAGATAGGAAGTCAACAAATTGCACATTTCATTCACCTAAGCGCCTGCTCTAATCGTAAAACAACAACAATAATAATAAATCCGCCAGGTATCATTCAAATTTATCTTCAATCCAGAAAGCAGTGAGATTACTAAGTCTCAGAATAAGTAGCCCGCATGGATTGGTATGTGCAGCGAAATAAAGATATTTGATCCTCAGCTCGCAACTCCCCTTCCCCTCTAGTCCCCATTATTTAATTTTCGATTACTGGACGAAGGACATCAAGCTGAAAAGCTGGCTGTCCGACTCGTCGTTGACCATGTTCTGGACCTGGTCAGACGTGAGGCTAGTGCCGAACTCGAAATCGTCTAGGACCTTGATAGAAACGGTGGAAGAATCGGCATCCATGACGACGGCGACCTTCATAGAGCTGTCGACAGGGCGGTCAATGTAGTGAGAGTCACCAACACCGTTGGCGAAGTGGAAGGTGGACTTGGCACGAGTGTCACCGGGGCTGAGGATTTCGACGACGTCCAGCTCACCGCAACCACCTTGCAGAGGGCTTTCGTTGTCACCCTTCCAGCAGCTGCAGGAGGCGTACTGAGCAGTTCGGGGGATAGCAGCATTGAGCATCCAGTAGGCAGGCATGTTCATGCCAGAGCCAGTTTTGCCACTGTCAGGCATGGAGAATTCGACAACAAAGACCTTGGAAGCGCCCTCGAATCCCTCTGTACTTTGGTTAGTGATTCAATTACTAATTTCCTAGCATAAAGAGCTTCAACGTACTGTAAGCAACAGAATCAGGACGAGTGGCACCGCAAGAAGCATCACATGCAGAATCGGAGAAAATGGCAATCTCCTGGGTATCGTCGAGCAGCGTGTCCTTCAGTACGGTAGGGGAGGCTGCGGCTGCGGAGCCGTCCTCATTCACGTACGCAAGACTGGAACCCCAGACACTGTAACATACTACATCAGTCATCGACATCAAGACGCATGGTTTGAAAGTCTACTCACGTGTCCCAAGTGCCAGAAACACCGGGGCTACCAACGTTGGCCAAGAAAACCAGGCCATCAGCTGTACCCTCAGCGGCGTTGTAATAGGCGGTTCGCACAAAGTCTCCGACAATGGTGCCAGTGCTGCTGCTGCTTCCGGTGCTAGAAGCCTTCTTTGAAGACTCGGTAGATGTACTGGCAGAGCCTGCTGCTGCGGTAGCGACGGTCGGATTCGAATCGACGGTAGCATCGGCGGTTGGGCCGGCGTAGTTGTTGAGCCATGATACAACTTGGCCGTCAATTGTAGCAACAACTACATCACCGATGGCTCGCTCCTGGTGTTGCTCCTGGTGCTTCTTGTGCAGATGTTGGTGGCCGTGGCGTTTCGCATGGGCAACTGACTTGGGCGCATCTCGCTTGCTGCTCTTCCCAGGGGTGTAGACAGCTACATTGTTCAAGTGGAGAGGTCCACGGAAGTGCAGCGAGAGCTATAGAGAAGATTTAGTAGGGCTCTAGGGCTAAATCTGGGGCCAGCGGACTTACACCCTCATCGAAGGGAGCGATGGGACCCGAGTAATCTTTGTCTTCATACGTGCAAACTCCGGTATTGTCCATCGTCGCGACAGCGCGGTACTTGCCAGGAATATCCAATCCACTATACTTGATCTGCTTCACGGCACCTGGGCAAAAGTAGTTACCGATGAGATCCTGAACAGCATCGGAGCAGAATGCTCCAGCAGAGACCACCGAAGCGGCACTGCCAAAAAGGACGGCAGATGTGTATTTCATCTTGAACGATTCGTCGTATACGGCTCGAGTCGGAGCAGGGTATCACACTCTACGATGTCGAACGAAGGCGTTGAGGTCGCAAGGGGAGGCTGACCGCTAGACTGTACTTGTACTTGTAAACCCACGATGAGGCAAATGCAATAGCACGCAATAAAATGAATGTGGCAATACAGTTGGCAGTCCCAACAATGAGTGCGACCAAATGTCAAGCGACTTTAATGAGCGGCGTGGTGACAATTCACCAGAACAATGAGAGAAATGCGAATTGCTTCCGGCAGGGAAGAAATCGACAAAGCGTCTGGAGGCGCAGGGTCAGGGTTAATGAAGCCAGAAGGGGAAGAGCTAGGCTAGAGGAAAGGGGAAAAGGGCACTACAATTAACTACGCTACGCTAGACAAAATTAAAGAATACGGTAGCTTCTCGTAGCCGAGAGACAGGGAGGGAGTGAAAAAAGGGGGCGGTTGAAGATGTACGCCCCCATCCCGCCGTCGAAGCTCGTCATCCTGTTGGTCCAGAAGGCAGGGATAGGCATCAAATGAGCCACACCTCACAGGACGCCAAGATTTTGATGTTCATTGCTCGAGCCGGAATTCAGGCGGCACTAGCCAGGTGAGCATCTTGTACCTGCGTCGGCCACTGACGAACAAGGCCAATGAGGAGCGTCGACAGTGATTTGCAGGACCTGACCCTACGCCAGGTTACATTCAGGATGCGCTAGGACATCCAGGGGGTAGCGCGATACTACCATAGCTCCGTTGTGCTCTTAGTGTTGAAAATCTGAGTAATAAATAAGCCGTGGATGTACTTGAAGAGCGTAGGGAGGTGGAAAGATACCTACTCTGCAGCACCGGATTGGAATTCAGGGCGTTACACGGTCAACATTAGGTGGTGCAAAGAAGCTGAGCTAGGCTGTATTAGTATAGTAAGTACACTGCCGATGCAATGGCAAGAGAACACGACAGCAACGACGACGACGACGTTGAACTCAGCTTCGTTTGTACGCATGTACACCCCCCACCTCATAAAACCAAGCCCAGGCAGTACCCGACCCGTCTCACAACGCTGGCGTAGGCAAGAGAAATCAAGATTCGGATCATGGCCAAGACTTCTGTAATGGGCGTAGAAAGGGATTCGATCGGCAAGCGGATCAGCGAATTCAAGATTCAGGAGCAGAAATCTCCTCGAACAGTCCTTGACTGCCTCGACTGCCTCGATCGGCCCGCATACTCTAACACTACAGCCGGTAGATTAGTACGTATAATAGCTGTGTAGCATCATCTTCTTCGTTCTACACGTGTACACTAAAGTTGGTGTCCATTTCCCAATTTCCAGTTTGAGGCACAGAAACCTACCTCAGCATCTGCCGAAGATAGTGGAGATCGAGTGTATTCTGGACCATCACACTATAAGTAATAAGCATCTGGTGTGATGGATCTCTGATAGCTGATTGGTCCATGCCCGCTCATTGACAATTAAAAACTCACTGCTGTTATCCACTGTAGCGCCCGCTAAAACCAACCACAAATTGTGATTCCTACTACCTCTGTACGTAACGGTATTACCTTTAAGTAAGTAATTGTTCCCTATCATAAATAACATTGCTCCCTTAGGTATATATAACTAGGTAACACTTGGTTTCAAGCATTTCAAAAGGCAATAAACCATTGGCTTTTGCTACACTAGATATGAAACCTTGGCCCAGTTTGCTCAAAGTTGTGCAAAGTACTACTTACCACTGCAAGAAACGATGCTTCAGACTTGTACCAATTGTGTTCTAGCCTTTATTATCGAAATGAATGAATCAAAGTTCTGAGCTTATTCTTAAAGTTTTTCACATATAATAAGCTTAAACTTCACGTGTATCTACTATCACTGGTGCATACATTCCTCAAACCAAGGACTCGGGACGTTTCAATAACCTTCAACGAGATGCACGGGCCAGCGGTTCTTGTCACACAGTTGTGTCGTCGCCTACAATGGCATTTTAAAGATAGATAATCTACCATATCCGGGTCAGCTTGTTGGGATGAACGTCGATCGACAACACATCATATGACAAGACTGGTTCAAATAACCTAATCGCAACCACGTGGTGAGCCCATCATGTCTTCACTACTACATAACCTGCTAGGTATAATTCATGGTAAGGATTTCAAGTTGGTATCAACCTATTTGCTAAGACATTGTTATGGCAAAAGGCCACCCAATCGCATCAGCAGGTTACTATTTCTAGTATATACTTACCGGGTGCAACTAGTGTACACTACAGGTAACAACCGCATACACAGCCACGTTTCAACTTTCAAGAATACGAGCCCAAAAGCAGTGTAGATATCGAAGAGATCCACTATATCCCCTGCCTGCTCCCTTTAAACCATCCCTTGTTTACACGGGTAGGTACACTAACCTTAGGTGCTGTTTAGCGCACGTGAACCCCAGTCTTGGCACTGTTACAGCCTTATCCTGGCGCCAACTGTGAGGTCTCGATCTCATTCATTATCCAAAATGGTGTATAAAACGTAATCAAAATCGCTTGTTAGCGCGCTATTACAGCTATCTACGCACTCATGTGACGCGTCGGCTAATGATCTTGAGTCGAACCATTCGCAACTGAATATATAGTACGCATATATTAAAAGACATCCATTTCTACCACGGTCGTACACTACGTTTTGCTTGCCGAAATTACGGCCGACTCACTAACTTCATCGCAGTGCGCTCTACAAGAAAAAGTCGAACCACAGATAAGAGGTAATTTATCTCAAATGACGCGTTCAGCTCATGTAGTAGGCATCTTGGTTGCTGTATGGCCCTGATACAGGTATTGCATCATAATGTGTTTGTGGTGAGACTACGCATACCTACCTTCTAAATGATCAATTCTTGTGCGGACCCGTTGCCATAGCATCTTTCAAGCGTGCGTCATTTGTGTTGACTAGAGAGACAAGCTCAGCGATGCCAGGGTCCGATACTAAAGATATTTAATTCTTAAAACTATCAAGGACTCAAACAACTCGCCACTCCCCAGAATACATACGCGTATTGTGCCACTCACAATAAAATTAGTACGGCGCTTGGCGGTATACTGCGGGCTACCACAACCCGTCTCTCCCTTCAACTCAATCAACATGGCCAGCTTGGTTCAATTAGTTCAGCTCGGCCTCGCTGTTCGTGATCTCGTCTTCCCTAGACTGAATGGAGGGAATATAGAGGGAAATAAGAATTGGGCCGGATTGGCGTCATTGAAGGAGATGGGGTTATCGAAGCACCCATCAAGCAACAATCTCGCCCCCTCATCCTATCTAACCTAGGCAGTTCTAATGCCGTTGGTATTGCCAAATGGCTGTGCGTCACCGATCGACACATACCAGGAACCAAGCCGCAGGCCGCCTAGGCTCCCAATATCTTGGAAAGGGATGCTCTTGTCGTGGTCCAGCCAATTATCAATTATTTCCATGTAGATAACTCGTTAAGCTGTGCGTAGAAAGGACGATGCTGAAGAGGTAATCTAAGATGTGCAATGCAGTACAATGATGCAGCATCTAGAAGACTTCAATGTAAACAATGAGAATATCGAACAAGAAATGCGACAACAACAGTTATATGGCATCGAGGGCTTTCTATTCTCAATGCTCGGTCACTTGAGATACTATTTTCTGTGCCCGTTTTTGAATACACGAGCTAGACCCAAAGGCCGAAGAAATCAGTACATCAATCAGAACTGACCGACACTCATATCCCATTATCACTAACCAGCAAATGTCAAGTATTTGACACTTTCCCCTAGCTACATGTTCTTCTATGTCCTAGCTAACAAGGTCGCCAATAGTGCTGTAATAGTGTTATTTGGTGGTATTGCTGTTGCGGAGGTAACGGAGCGTATTTAGTATAGCATCCATCATGAGGCGGCGATATGAACCACCAAGCACAAACGTCATTATCTATTAAATAACGTGACATGGCGTAGCACTAGGTTTAAAATGATATTGAACTTTGTTTCAGCTGTCAAACTAAATGATATCCCACGTAAGCCTAATATGACATTATTGATCAACAAGAGATTGCCGGTTTGCCCTCCCTACCCTCAACCCACGCTTCACCATGCTTACAAACCTTCATCTTATTGATGCTTGCCCTCTAGGCACGTGGCATCTTGCAGAATCCCGCCCCGATGCGCATATTGATACGTAGGAGGGAGAATTTGCTGCGTTCGGCACGAATCACGACGCCTGGACCTCTTGTTCCCCTCGACAAGCAATGCAAATGAATGATCAAGTTCTGCATACGCATATGGCTCCGTGTAAACCTGTGTCACTTTTTGAGGTCATTATTGGCGTCGATCTCGTCGTTTCATTACAGATGGACCGCGCATTTCGAGTGACTCTAGGGAAAATTGGGTAGTTTTTGATTGCTCATCCTAACCTAGAACATGCGAGTCTAACCTTCCGACATCACCAGTCTGTAGGGCGAGATAAACACCACGACATAGGCTCAATCAGCTATTCCCAGTAAAAGGTACACCTGACACTCTTACATGTCAATAGACTAGATCTGCACTTCCCTGCCTAGATAGACTCAACCCAAAAACTTAAATTTACAGTTTAAGGGTTGAAGGCTAATCGACATAACATCAGACCGCCCGGATATAACCCAAGCAAAGTCGCGATCCCAGAAGTTTGAGCAGTAAACTAGTCACTCCGAGGCGAGAGTAGTACTCCGAATAGCCAAAAAGCATGGCGGAGTACACGAAAAGTTACCAAGACACAGCTTCACCAACGAAATCATACACGGATCGCGGATAAGACGGACTGCGGAATTAAAAGGCGAGGACATGACCGCAGAATGCGGGTGTGAGCCCGGGGATTGATTGGGCAGACATTCTCCCCAGGAGTTCATCTTGATCGAGGACGAGGGTGAAGAGGGTAGGCTGCTGTGGATTGGTAGTATCACGTCAGACCACAAGATGGGACACGTCAGAGGGGAGAAGTGACTTCTCCTGGTTGGCCAGGATCATGCGTAAGATCGCTCACGAAGATTAAGCCATTCCCTTAGGTCAGCATGCTGAGGCATGATAGGGACGTTATATAATCTCGCGAAATATGTCCGTTTGACGTGGGGGGATAATCCGACGATAGATTTCGGCTTAGAGTTCATCTAAGCCCAACAAGTGAGCCAAATGGGTGATTGCTGGCGTAATCACTTTCCCTTCTCCTACTGCAGATTATCATCTGTTGTATTGTAGCATACTGCTGTCTAGGGCAAGGATAATAATCAAATAAACCTACTATCATTACACATGAGTGGTGATATATACGCGCATCTGCCGTGCCTCTAGGCTAAGCATAGTCAATATACTTCAGCCTCCAACTATAAGTCACCTCGCTTTCTTCCGCCAGACAGCTGTCCGTCGAGAAACAGAGAGTAGTGGAGCTTCTTTTATCCCAACCGCTCCTCTCAAAGTGTGTAGCTCTCCCCGCATTAAAAGGCGAGAGCGGCCCAGCCACCAATGAGACAAAGTCCACCGAGAGGTGTGACGGGGCCCAAAAATCGGAATCGAGCAGGATCAAGCACCAGCGCGTATATACTGCCGCTAAACACTGAAAGAAGGTCCGCATTAGACTCGGTACCCATACTAAGTTATCAACGACTAAGTCACGGTGAAGGAAAACGTACTAGTCATGCCCGCCGTCAGCAAGCCGGCCGCAAGTTTGTTCTCTGGCGCGGCACGCGCCGCAACGAGGAGGGCGACCGAGTGTATCAGCTATGAATAAACGTATTAGTAGATGTTTAACTTAGTAGTATTAATGTTTATCCTCAGCTCTTGTAGTAAATAAATCGCTCCGTTTTCTCTTTTTATTCTCCTAGGGAAACAATCATTGATTTTGAAATATGGCCTTCATGATATGAAAGTTACTGTATGTAGGATTATGCCAGACTAGTGTCAAGAAAGCATGAGAGAGGAGTCATGAACTAGCTACATTGTACACATAGGTAAATTCTTAAGCAAGGCATGTCAGTATACACGATGATGTAAATGGCGATACGTACCTGATAATGTGCGGCGGTGGTAAAGCTGGCAATCTTAGCGGGATCCGTGACAACCTTCTTCAGTCCGTGAGCGCCGAACGCGCCGAGGCCGACGGCTGTGGCGCCGTAGATGCAACCTAGTGTCCAGTACATGTTCTTCTTTTTGGCCAATGCTACCGAATTGGATGCTAACGTGGGGAGGAGCGGGCTGGATTCCTCGGACATCCTTTAGATTGTTGGGCCGCAGTTTGGTGTATAGAGAGAGTGTTATCTATTCAAGATATGATAGGTATAAGCTAGGATGATGGTGAGAGTGCGACAGCCGAGGTAGGTAGGTACTCATGTACCTAGGTAGCAGCACTGAGTTCAAGCCCGTTGATGTGGCGGTGCATCGCTTGCTTACTCACCGCTCACTCTCCTTCACCTCCTGCTTGTATTAGGTTCCTTGCTCACTCCTCTAACAAAACGCTTAGGAGATAAAGACAACACTAATAGGTTGATCATATAAATATACTTTACAAAGATGTATGATTTTTTTTAAAAGGTATAACAACTTATAAACATTCATGATACAACAGACTGCTCAGTAAAACCCAAATCGTGGTATAGGTAGTTTAAGGGTTCAAAGGTGAGCAGTGAAACTATCCCGTTGTATTAATTTGGGTTGCTTTATACAACTATAGTGTGTCGTGAGACGTTATGTTTCTAACTCTAAAATATCCCCCTGCATTTCGCAAACGGGGCTTCATGAACTACGCGATCAAATCATGAGCCTCAACGGATCTATAACCGCTGGTGCCACTACTATTCATCCCCCTCATCAATTACTTCATTCTCCCAATAACCACGGGTGGCAAAGTAATCAGCGTCACCATAACTCGAATCTTCATCAATATTGGGGTACAACTTTCTGAGGCAAAGCTCAATCTCAATCTTTTCCCCTTCGTATTCCATGCTGGCTCTTAGGTGTCCAAATATGGTCGGGTAGAGATGCTGGCCTTCGAATTGCCTGAGGACGCGTTCTAGGAACAAGCTGGCATCGGCCCATTTGAAGCTGTGCATTAGGTGAAAAAATATTAGCTCGCCCCCTGTCATGTTGAGTTTCTAGAGGATGATATACTGACTGAAATCTAATTGGGTATTCGACTCCAATGAGCAATGCGACTGGTCGTATAACTATTGCTATATAATATGGGCCATCAGATCCCGTTAGCGCTGGGATGGTGATCTTCTCATCGGGTGGCTTTGCGTTGATGAGAGCCTTTGCGAACTGGATATTGTTCACCGAAATCTCATTGCGGCCACACGGCTTCAACTCGATATTCTCGATGGAAAGCGTTTCAGTCATGACTGTCACTTTGCCAAGAAACAAAATCGTTGAATGATCGATATCTCCTAGGTTAAACCGATATGGTTGCGATGTTGAAAGACTGGTCTCAGCGGGTTGGTTCTGGGAATCGACGACTAGAGGTGTGTCGCTGAGAGAGAGATAACTGTTTAGGACAGAGGAATAACTTTTGCGTCTCGAACAATAGGCCTTTATAGTTGTCACCCCGAATCCACCTAGCAAACGCCTTAATAAGGCCATAAAGGCTTCTCTCGCAAGGTTTATCTACCGTGAACATAATGCTACAGACCAACCTTCTGTTTAAAGTTATCTCATGTTCTATGATAATCTTCACGAAGAGCTGATGATGGTTTGCTAATCTTTACACATCCTTCACATACGTGTGCCACAAGCTAAAGCTCAAGAGTATTAATATGAGTTACGCGATGTTAAACCGTATAACATTTTAACATTAACCAAACTACTAGTGATAGGATATAAATAGCAAAGCAGGCTTTGTAGACGACTTTGCTTACCCCCTTTCCATCTGAAAAGAAGAAAAGAGATAGTTTTAGTAGCTTGTCAAGATGGGCAGTTAGACATACCTGGCACATCCGTCCAAGACACAGCAAATAAACGCAATATCTTATATCTACTTAGACCCCATTACTATATACCCGCTGACCAAATGCATCCTCCCCGCTCAACAAGCGTAGTGGAACACGAGCTACCTCCTTTGATGGCGTAGTATTGAGTCCAATACAAATGTTGTAGTAAGGTTGGGGGTTATTGATCTCATAATACCCTTTAACGTATGTCATAAATTTTGGTTAACAAATGAACTACACAGTAATCTAGTGACTAGGTGGAAAACTAACTACCATAAATAAATTCTGGACCAGAATCATGATAAATTACTTGGAGATTTTTTAATTAGGTGGGATTTTGCTTTCCCTCTAGGTAGCGCACATGACAAGCCCAACGATCACATAAAGCTACTGCAGTGGTAAAATGTCCCCTAACGCCCAACCATGCAACCCAGGTCCGGCTCTAAGGAATTATAAGATACCTCGGCCCAAATGCATCTCAGTGAAGTGGATGTCAGGCCTGAGTTTCGACTTTACATAGGACCGGTGCTTTCTATTACGAAATGAAATACTGCTGCCTCGTAGGGGTATCCTTTCCCCTTGTGGTAGAAGGAATTCTTTTTTTCTTTGAGATTGTAGAATGATTCAACAAACATGAAAACTTCATGAGTCGCTTATTCCTCTTCATTATGCTCGATGAGGGTTATGATCGGTTTGTCGCCAAGTAGAGATGTACCTTTAAGGTTGATGATGTCAATCATGAAGAGATAGCCCATAATATGTGCCTGGGAAAGCTCGACGAGTTTCCCCGCCGCTGCGGCAGTGCCTCCTGAGACTGGAATTAGTACATGGCCTTCAAACAAAAGCCATCAACACAACTCGATCAAGCATTTCCTCCCAGGTTAGGGTTTCACAACAGCCATTGTAACTAACAAATAACATAGATGCAGTAGCTTCGCTCGGCATAGAGAGCTTGCGAGAAGTCTCATCACGAGCGGTCTAATCAACGTGCTGCTCCCTTGACTACATCGGGACTGCCCCTGAAAGTTCAAGTATAAGAGAAGAAGATTGGCTGGTTATCAGCGAGTCGGCACAGTAACTTTGGGGCCAAGATATGACGATACTGCCAGAGCCACTGGCGGGTAAAAGCGCACAACGCACGTGACAGAAATTTCAAGGTCGCCAAATCACAAGACAAGCGTGCTGGTAAAGGCATAAAACATACAAAATTGGCAACGTTGTACGATGGCGCGAAAATAGCAGAAAAGAAGGAATAAATAAGCAAAAACTTTTTTTCTTCGAGAGGAGATAATTTGTCAGCTTACCGGTAGCAATGATGTCGTCCACAATCAAGCATTGCTGTCCAGGCTTAATAGCACTAGTCTGGACTTGGAACTCGTCCTTGCCATATTCTTTCGTGTATTCAACAGTCCTGCAGGCACCGGGCATCTTGCCCTTCTTACGGACCGGCACAAAAGGGCGGTTGAGACGCAAGGCGAGCGGAGGTCCGAAGAGAAACCCGCGGGCTTCCAGACCCACGATGACATCAGGAACCTGACTGCCGAACCGTTCTCGGATTAAGAGAACGAGAACATCAAGCAGAGAGGCGAAGGCAACGGGGTTCTGAAATATAGGAAGGATGTCGATGAACTTGATACCGGGGATCGGGAAGTCGGGTTCGTATCGTAGGTTGTCAATGACGAGCTTCTTGGCCACAGCGAGGTTCTTTTGGTCTTCAGGAGTGAGGATGCTTATCGGTTGACTGGCGAGTTCGGCGGCACCGGAGGCGGAGGAGGCGGGCTGTCTTCGCGAGGCATCGAGAACGGTGGAGGGGGTGATTCCTGGCTGGGACGGGTTGGTGGCCGAAGACTCAACTTGGTTGCCGTCTGAGGGAACTGGAGCGCTCATGCTGAGGAGGAAGAGGAGGAGGGGTTTGCGCGGGAGCGAGGGACGGCGCGGGCAATATCAGTGCCGCACGGCGGGTGGCAGGGCAGAAAATTTTCGGGGGGGTGTGGCACAAGCAAGAGATGCGCGCCAGGGGGGAGGAGTGAGAAGAGGAACGATAGAGACAAGCCAAGTCGAGTAAGACAGCTTAGCTAGGCAGGCAGATCTGGGTATGTCGACCAGGTCGCGTCTAGGGTGGCCACAGCCGAGCGAGCGAACGCACGCACGTACAAGCACAGGGTAGGTAGGTAGGTAGGTAGGTAGGTGTATAGTGTATAGGTAGATGGAGGTAGGTAGGGGGGAGGTAGCTACATAGGTAGCAGAAGGACGTGGTGGGAGTGTGTAGGCCCTTAGTGGTTAGGTTAGCGGGAGAAAGGGGAGGAAGTGGTTGGTGGACGGGAGTGGTGTCTAGTGATGAAGACAAACAGACAGACAGACGGATCAGACAGATCAGACACACAGCCAGATAGACGGTGAGAGGCGTCTGGGGCAGGAGAAGGAGGAGGAGGAAGAGGAGTAGTGGCCGGTTCAGTGGCCGGTCTGTCCGCCTGGCCGGTTGGGTATGTTTCGTATGGCGTATGGCGTGTGTACGGCCGTGTCTGACTGTTGAAACTGGCCAGGGTTTGTTTGGGACCAAGTGCAAATAATGCAGCTTCAGCTTGGTTGCTTACAGTAGTCGGCTCAGTTGGCGAGCCTTGGGGGCCCCAGAGACAAGCGCACAAGGCGAGACGGCGATAGAGACAGGACGGCGCAGGACAGAAGCGGAAAAGCAACGGGCGCAATCGAGTGGCTAGCACGGGCTAATGACAACTAGAAACGACTCAACGGCCAATTGAGAGCATGCAACGCGCCTCGGTCGATAAGAAAACGAACGAAAACCAGAG
This sequence comes from Xylaria sp. FL1042, assembly GCA_022495085.1. Lineage (NCBI taxonomy): Eukaryota > Fungi > Ascomycota > Sordariomycetes > Xylariales > Xylariaceae > Xylaria > Xylaria sp. FL1042. Next base: position 522,256 of record MU380136.1, read on the forward strand.
CGGGCGAGTGAGAGTGAGACGAGAAGTGGGTGTCGATGTCGGCGAGATACAATAGAGAGTCTGCTAGGTGGGGCACGAGTGCGCGGGCGACATTTGGGAAAGTGGGATGAGTGAGTCGACGACGGCCGTAGCATATCGAATTTTCTTTCCCCTCTTCCCTATCGGTCCTCAATTTGGCGGGGCTGCTCTGTCTCAATTTTTTTTTTTTTTCTTTAGCGTGATGCTTTTTTTAATAGCTCGCCTCTCTGACAGATACCACACAGGGTTTTCACGCGTCTCACCATGCCTGACACCCTCTGCTGCTAACCCGAATGGGTAAGTAGCTCCTTTAGCCCCATATACCAAATCAGGAAGTTAACATCCTGGTCCACGCCCACGACTCTATAAACATCTAATTCCTACACGCACTATTATAGATACGTGGTATTTCGTCGTGTAAGGGACATCCAGGTATAGTAGTATATAAGTACGGCCTAACGGCGTAGTAAATGATCCATACTAGGTAATAACCTACCTACTTGGTAGATGGTGAAACCAGGAATTTAGTCATAGAGCCAAGCCGGGTCCATCAACGTAAGGTACTGTATGTATACTAGTTGTTATATTGGTTCATAAAGATTTTATGCACCATCAATCAAGTATCTATCCAGTATGCCCAGTATGCCTAGCTTGCCTAGTATACTAAAGTAGGTTGGAATGTAAGCTGCATGCGTGCTTTGGCATGTATGGACGGGAGATATCTCACAATTCCTGCCTTCTGAGGCCACCTAGATGAACAATAATGACAGCAACTTACACCACCATGACTGAAAAGCTCGGCGTGATTCCGTGAGATACGAAGAGCAATATGGCAGTTATTGCTCCCACTCCACTTCGTCCCTCCTTTCGCATTAAACCGCACGACCGCTCCCACCTAGCACATATTAACATCGTCTCATAAGCCCTTCGGGGTGTATGTCGGTCGTCGGCATGCCTATGTGTGCTGGAGTGTGTATGGCTACAATCAGGACTGACGGTGACTCCTCGTGGGCGCAATTGGTGGATGTTGCGAGGTGATACCTCTACACTAGCACCGTCTCATCAGAGACCAACCCCACCATGTCGCGATGCCACCATACCGAACGAGACCTAGGAGCCCTGCAAGCCGCCACGCTGTTGTGCTCGGCCGCATGGGCTGCGCTGTTCAGAACAGAGCCAGTCGTCCCACTGGCCCATGGTAGGACTTTCGCCGCCAGGGTCTCTTTGTTCGAAATGGTCCGGAAAGGCGGTAAGAGAAGTCGTCAGCGTCTTATATCGTTTCGTCGCGTACTCCCCAGATGTGGCTGCAAGAAAACCGAGAATGGGGGATGCATGCGGGTCAATGCAGTGCAAGGCATTGTAGTTTAACTGGGTGCCTGTAGGTTGCTATGCAGATGCGATGTTTGGAGCTGACCTGGTCCGGCCATGTCTGGTCCGGTTGGTATGATACTGAGAGCCGGCTGTTAGGCTGTCTGATGTTTCATCAGTCAATACCCACGAACCCCATCCACGTTACATAAGACATTGTACAATGGAAACGCCACGGATATTAGCTCGTGAGTTATTAGAACTTGAAGAATTTAACCCAGCATGGGCTCAAGTGGGTAGGTTCCAAAAATACATACTGCGTTGGTGTTAAAAGGGCTACATATAGCAAGTAGTAATACTTACTATCGACGACGAGGCCGAACAAGTAGCACGATAGTTAAAGAAGAAGAAAACATTGTTTAAAACCTATTCAATGCGCCTAGAGGCCTCGCGAACGCTCCGTGCCTATCAGTCTGTGACCGACATTTGGTATCCAAGAGGATGTTAGTACTTGGTCGCAATGATCCGTCATCTTTTATAGACTGAGAATTTTGAAAAACTAACTAGCGAATAACAGTTGCTGGCTATAGGCTCTAGCGTCGCCAAGCCGAAATTCAAAGGAATATGCTAATGGATTCCCAATAAATTTGGCCAATGGAAAATTAAATACAAATATGTAGTAAGATATGTTGGCCATGGAAGATGCTCTAGAAGGATTTTGACAGATTAGTATATCATATCTCAGTATACCTCTCTCGGGTCAAAGGCGATAAATCGGGTTCTGGTTGTCTTCATGTACTATATATGTGTAGCCTTGAGCCTTCGCTAAAAGAATGTAGCCTGGATAAACAGATAGGTATCTACCTAAACCTTAATTACCTACATCTATGATGTACCTACAGTACTTCTATGTAGTCGCGTCCCATCGTACCTACATACCAATCTCAGGTATGTCCACAGGTAGTACATGTACATGTACTCAGTATACTACCTGTACAGTAGTAGGTAAGGTACGTACATGCATGATAGGAATGGATGGTTATACCGTGCGTCTTTCGCCTCTCACCCCACATCCTACCTTAACTACTACACTATAACGACCATGTCGACCAATTCTTGGTTCCCCTAGGTAGCTTACACGCGCGATCCCAACGTGGCACGTCTGTCAACTCAGATTCTGGATTCCCTTACGTCTTGCAACCAACGCTGCAGAGACTCCCTCCACGGCCTGGGGAGACTGCTGGGGCATAGCTCTCTAACCTGGTTCCGACGGCGTCTCGATGCTACTGCCACTACCCGAAGCCGGACCGGGGTAGACGTTGACCAACAGCTGTGCTGCTCGACGACATGTCCCTACTTGACTTGTGTATTGGTGATCGCTAAGCTGCTGGGAACCAGTGGCAGTGCTCTCCTCCAGGTGCCTGCTCCACAGCTCGACAGCCAAACGAGACGCAACGTTTTAGGCAGAGTAGCTGAGGGGAAGGTCAGGGGCTTCATCGCCCGCCAGCTATCTGGTAACAACACCCCAGTCACATTTCCTCTGCTACCAAGTATCCTAGGTTAGGTTCTCTTGACTCACACACGCAGCCTGCGATCGTTCTTCGGTCCTGCTGCATCCCCGATCAGCCAATGCAATCCAGCTGGCCGTCTCCCTACGCATTGTAACCACACCATGCCGCTGTTATTACTCATATCGTGGCCTGTTTCCGGCTCTGATCGGTTCTGAATCGGTCGTGTCTTTCTACACCGATGTAGGTGCTTGTTCTTGGTAAGTCCCTCCTTACATAAGCCATGTTAGCATCCAGTGGATTCTGCTAGACCAGCTATGGTACTTTGGCTATGTACCTACCGTATTATAGCTTGGTCATCACTAATTATACGCCCTCATCTCGATAGCACACGAGTCGCTTACCGTTGCGATAGACGTCTGTTCGTCGGCCCGCTTAGTCTCGCTGGGCACGGCTGTCGCCAGCATGGTGAACTACCGACATCTGACCAACCCTTGAAGCTCAACAGCCTCAACTGTCAAGGCTCGATTGCTCGGCCATCTAATTCGGCTGTAAATAATTATGCTGCATACCTCATTGGACCAATGGATATGACTCGACTATTGTATCATTTGTCCCACGAAAGTTGAACAAGGCCAGCGCCATTCACTATCATTTGCGTCAAAGAGCACTGTCTACCTAGAAGGACCACCGCGCCTCATATAAACACACGCTACTTATTGTCAAAAGGGGGATATATCTCGGCTGAAGTCGGTACAGGGACCCTCAATAATTTCTCAACCAAATGCGAATCACCTCATCTACAATATCAACTCAAGTCTGCCCAACTTATATCCACCAAGAAGACTCATCGAAGCTTCACACTTTTGTGGGCCCCCGTCTTCTCAATTCAGACCCCTGCAGATTACGTGACATTCACCGAAATCTTGCACTCGATCAGAGGCTTTGCTATCTTCCCAAGAGCGTTTCAGAGAGTACCCGTGCAGACTCCACTTTCGTCCACCTGAAGCAGTAACCGAAGTTGACCCTTCAGGTGCAGGTCTTTAAGTTGCAAATGACCAGTTAACTTGCAAAAAAATCTATATACTTCAAAATAAGTAAAGCTGCCACTAAAATAAAAATATTTCTTTTAGCTACATAAGCTGGTTAACATAGTATATTATTAACTTAGCCTATATAATACCCAACCTATTTTACTACCCGCTATACCTGCCAGCTATATAAACTAGCTATATAGACTGGCTATATACTTAAGTAGACTGACCTACTAATAAGTAACTAGGTTAAAATAGTAGCAGATAGGCTAGTAGTACGCAGTAATAAAATCCAACAATTAAAGCTATAATTAAAAGTTTAAATATTAGCTATAATTGTACTAAAAAAAGGCCTTAGCATTGCTTTCCCAAATATAATATATTAAAAGCAGTATACCTCTATTTTAGTATAGTTTATATGGGGCAACATGTACTAAAATTTTTGCAAGTTAACTGGTCATTTGCAACTTAAAGACCTGCACCTGAAGGGTCAACTTCGGTTACTGCTTCAGGTGGACGAAAGTGGAGTCTGCACGGGTAGCTTATCTAGCGCAGCAGCTCTTTCCCAAGATATCATTTTGCGGGGATACTCGTTCAAAACAGACAATAGCGCCTTATTGCTGGACGATTCTGCGCGAAGCCGTCTCTACGCGTTCTGTTCTCACTGTAGAACTTGCAGGGAACTCGCCTTGGTTAAAGTTGTCACGCATTGAAGCTAGCGAAGACAAAGTCATGCTACTAGCCAGTCTTGTTTTCTAGATGGCGTATATAACCTGTCGATCTTCGCAGCAGACATCTACTGCACTTGTATCAATGCTTCAGCCTTGAAACTATAACGGCTTTTTGGCCGGCGTCTATTAGACATATTCCCGAGAGTGCCGCCGACAGTATGTCTTCTTCAAGTTCATCCCTCACGGTCATGATTCACGAAAAATTGTTTTGTAAGTTATAGACCAGGCCTAGTATACACTGTGGACTGAAACACATTTATACCGTACCGACTCGGGGAAGGTAGGGCAACATACCAATTGGTCGCTTTGGATACGCCAGCGCGGGGCAGGGCAATGCACTTGCGCAGCCGGATCTGGAGCATTGCAGAAGCTGCTGAATTCCATGTTGCCAACAAATGGGTGTAGTGATACTACAATGACACAATGCCAACTATGCGAGTCAAGAGGGCTACAAGTTATTCCTTCTTTACAAGCCTCATCCCTTCCTATTTCTTTCATGATGGCGAACTTTTGGCTAGGTAGATATGCAGTATTTTATGCATGCTGCGTCGAAACCTCCACAGGCACTCCACCCCAATGCAGAGCTAGAACAGGTTTTACAAAGGGCATCAAAGTCTGTTCGGATGGCTTCTATTTGATATACCATTCAGCCTCCACCGTGTTTCTCTCGGCCGCCCCATTGTTACTCTCGTTAGGCCACAATCTAAGAATATGCACACAGGTTAGTTTCCCTTGCTCACTTTAGTTCTGCATTCGGGATGCACATGCCAGGTTGCCGGCTGCACCTACAGACGACATTCCCGCCCCCAAATATACCAACTTGCAGTCGGGTGTTTCCGAAAGAATTATATTATGATTAGGGATACCATATCTAACTAGGTAGGCAATTCTAAAAGGGGTATCATCGGCTGTACATTGGGCATCTCTGCAGCACGTCACCAAAACAAAGCAACAATGCCAGAGATGGAAAAAAACAAAACAAAAAAAAGACAATTTTCTAAAAACTTGGATATCGTTCGAGCATCCGCTTTATCTCCCCCGGGGATGTAGGCAACACAAGCTGAGGCTTTGCACTATCGCCAGATACACCGAGAGCGTATCAGGGGCCATTGTAACGAAGGATCACCTATCTGATTGGCTGTTGTGAATCGAACGAGATGGCAAGATCGTTCAACTGCGATAGGCTAATGTGCTCGCATGCGGTAAACAAAATGGTGTGACTATCAGCCGTCATCTACATTACTCAGCCGGCACCTATACCCTTCACTTGAAGTGTAATCGAATGATTGAGAACAGCATGTTCTGCAACACATGGAGCATGACAGCAACGCTCGTGGGGAGCAGCTCGGGCCAAACCGCCAAATCCATCCGGCCCTCGATGTTGGCGTTGACACCAAAGATCCAGCGGATAAGGCCTCTGAGCACGATGCCCGCGACTAGCTCGCAAGCCCAGGTGATGGCGGTAGCGACCAGCGTGAACTTGAAGTTATAAGGCTCGTCGGGATCATCAAATGCAAAGTACGGATACACGTCGGTATTAGGTCCAAAATGCAAGACCAAAATACTTCCCAAGAAGGTCAGCATACTTACGTTCTCGGCGAGGAACCGAATGAAGACGTTGCGCGTGCAAATCTTCTGGTACGAGCCGTAAGACTGGCCTGTGAGTCCTAACATTGTGAGCGCTCGATGATATGTTTCCGTCATGGTCAACGGCGTTAGGATGATGAGAAAGCTCGAGGAGAGAGCCTGCAGCCAGATGAACTGCTGGGGGGAGCGCAGACGGGCGTACAACGCTCGTACATAAGTTTGGTAGGTCAGCATGAAATATCTATCGAGAGGCATGTCAGTAATGTTTTCGTCTCTGTGTGTTCATGACCGGGTAAGCCATGGACATCACGACAAAGATGGTCTTACAGCTTGAATATCCAGCTCAAGGGATAACTGCCGACTCGCTCTCCTTCGTTACCGCCAAGGATCCAGCCGGTAAGTAGATCCAGCAGATGGACGGTGATAACCCAGCTGTAGACGTACACGATGGTCTCCCAACTGTTGTGCGGGAGGGTGCGTAAGTAGATCTCGGCATATGCCTCTCCTATAAGGTATGCGAGCAAGCTTATGGTTAGCGCGAGGCAAAACCACACAAAACGCACGAAGCTCGCAGGCAGCCATCGGCGCCGCTGCATAAGCACGTTAGTCTGCGGCAGTGAATGTTCAGCCGCGATCTGCAAGGCAGCGGCGTCAGGATCAAAACCTCCCGGGCCGCGTCCCCACCGTTGACCTCGGCGACTGCGGGTGTGGTCCCGCATCGAACCCCCGGTCTCGCCGGTCCACCAAGAGCTCGTGAATATCCGCTGCGTCTCGGAGAGTGAGTGCCGAAGCCCGAGGTGCCGTTCATGCGTCATCAGGATGCAGAAGGCAATAGCGACGGGCATCGCCATGATTATGAATGTCCAACTGATCCATGCGGTGTTGTGGATCGTCAGGAACCGGGTCTCCGGGATAAGGTAAATGGGGATAGGCCCTGCGATGGAGAGGATCGCGATCAGGGAGATGGTGAGTGGAAAACCCAACGTCGAAGGCCACCAGTTTAGCGAGTATATATTGAAAACTTTGGTGATCCATATTAAGGCGGTAAGGTTGTAGAACCCGTAGTAGACGAAGAGAAAGAACCAAAAGTTCACTTGCACACGTGCTTCACCGTGGCCAGGGGTGCGGTGGTTGGAGGATGGTGGAGGACGAGGTGTCGAGTCTCCGGGAATGGCGGCAAAGAAGCCGTCAATAAATGTGTGTGGCCTAGAATGTGAGGCATCCAGCGGATATTGTGGGAATGGAATCGCACACCATGCCACTGCCTAATTGAGAAATTGAGAGTTACACTGTTAGCAAGCAGGACATAGTTGTACAATGTAGACTATTCATAGGCTTGGTTTTCATCTCCCAACTTGAGAGATTTGAATGTCGTTGCCATGTCCTTTTCCGTATCAATGAACGACAACACTCACCAAAACAGCAGGCATGAGAACCAAGAGCCCCCAGCGACTCCACCAGGTCTCGACAACGCGGCGAACGGCGCCCTGCCTCGGCGCGACCCAAAGGTCCTCGGCATTCCGCCTCGTCTTCCTGACGGTCCTGCGCCATATCCTCGCCATCCGGTAAGTTTTTTGCCCGCCATGTCCACCGATATCGTTATCATCATCGTCGTCCTCCTCCTCCTCAGTATCCTCATCGGAACCCCAATCCCCGTCGCCGTCTCCGTCGTCGAGCCCAGCGGCGATCAGGGCGCCGTATCCGACGTGCACGCTGCCCCTCGCGGCAGCCGAGAGCACACTCAGGGGGCCCGACCGCGAGTTCGAGGACTGCCATCGCGAGGAGAAGATGCTGGAAGACGAGGGCGTGGTCCGCGGGGGCACGGCGCGGAAGCGGCCTAGGAGCGGCGATGCGCTGTCGGCGCCGTGGAGACGCGATGCGGATGGGCTGGTCTCCATTCCCGGGATGAAGGGGAAGAAGTCGGGCATGGTCTACGGCTGGGGGGTCGGGTCGCTTCTTGTCCGGTCGTGTTGTCTTGTCTCCTCTGTCCCCTGCCGCGTTTCAGTTCGGCGGTCTGATCTAGTCTGGTTTGGTGGGGTGTTTTCGAATTTCCCGGCTTTGCCGGTCCAGACCTGGACCTGGAACCCCTCGCTTCCTTTCTTTATTCGATATGTTGTCGTTTGAAGATGGCTCGTGTTTTTGAATGTGGCGGAAGATTAGAAGGGAGAGAAAGTAGAAATTTCTTTCTTCCTTCTTTCTTTCTGACAAGTTCGTTCGTGGCGTAGAGTAGTGTCGTGTATTCCCATTCAGCGAAGCGACCGTTGTTGCGTTAAAGCACTACATGTCGTAATGATCGTTCTCCTCTCGAAAGCCACGTCTCGTATACTGGATGAAAAGAATGAATAAATCAATCAACTATGCTACTATCGTATCTGAGAACTAGGAGAGGACAGATCTCAAAGCAAAGAACGCAGAAAAGCAAAAAAACAACGTCATGGGAAAGTTAGAGAGAGAGAGCGAAAGAGGTCTGAGAGTGAAGGTCACGAGGAGTAGAAAGCGATTATCTACTGCTATCGTTATCTCGGTACCTGCCTACTGCTGCAGTCAACCACCTACCTTAGGTAATGTAACTTCAGTTACCGCTAAATCATGCATGCAGAAGATTGCGCCAGAGACAGGAAATAACACGGTCAGACTTGTCTACAGACCCCATCTTGAGGGGATAATAATGCAGAAAAAAGCATTTAAATGGCATTTTGACATAACGAGTGAGAAGGTGTGCTTTGTGAACATTGAAGCTCATCATTGCAATCTGATAAATGTACCTAAGTACACTACGTAGTAGTAGCTAATTTAAGTTTTGGTATCTTAACCCCGGGCAGATGACAGATGTATTGCAGGGATTCGGATTCGGGGTCTACCTCTTATCTAGGGGACCTAGGTAATCTCCTTGGGACAGGAACTATGACAATCAGATATGCATTTATACGATACTTTTCATGCGGATAAAGGCAGGTGCTTATATCATGAATACCTACCTAGGTAGGTACCTATCAAGTCGGGAAATACGAAAATCATAATGCGGAATTAAAGCCTCGCTATCCATGTTGGAGTAGTTTTCAAGTCTCTCGAACAGTGCGTTTGTGCAACGGATACATACGTATAACGTTCTATTACTGCTTTCGTCCCACGTAGTATCGTGATACCGTGGCTCATTGTCATCACTCCCGTTTCACCTATCCAAGTTCCACGGGCAATAACACTCATGTGAATAACACGCGTACACATCACTTTCAAAGTTTAATTAGAACAATCGATGTGTGACCTGCTAGCCCAAGTAGTCTAGATATTCGGAAGTCCGCTGGCAGGGCGAAGGAGAGTGTAGCGAGAAGGCAGTTATAGAATAGCTGCGTCATTGGGAATAACGAGGTCTATTTCCTAATTCCAGTCCTATTGTGATCCAACATATATAGACGACAAGGATATACCACACAAAACGAGTAATTTGCCCGTACTTGATAGCAGAAAGATGTATGTACATATTTGTTATACAAGAGCCTGCGCGCATACGGGCGGCCACCTATGCTAAGCCCGGTGAAATACAACAGCCCTTCGTGTTCGTATTTTCACATCATAGGTATGAAGCCGTATTGCATGGATTTTGGACGTGAGATAAATGAAGCTATCCCGACTTCTGAGACATTAGCTAAACGCCGAAAAGATGGGCTTGGGGCCGATGGGAATGCTGTACATATAGATTGACCTCCAAAAGGGTATGAGAGTCTCCTAGATGGCCGAAGGTCCATGCGATTATATAATATTATTTTTATATTGAGTCATTTCTCCAAGCCCTGCATTCAGTCCTTATGATAGTATTTCATGGCCGATATGTCTTCTACCCAGACTGGCGGTTACTCAACAATACACACTCTACCTGTGGATTGAGAAACGAATATTGATCAAATCCCATGGCGGAGGATCCGAAAAAGGGGCTACTGCTCATGGCGTCAGTAACCAATGCGTTCCACTCGTCCGCGTCTGAACTACTGCAGTGTGTCTTCAGCTGATCTGTTGCAGGCAAGTACTCGTCTGCGACGGCTTGAATGTCCTCTGCTATTTTCCTGGATAGCGGCCATATTTCCCCGTGTATCGTAAGGATTCGTATAAGAGCATTGATCTTCTCTCGAAAAATCGGTGAGTCGAGCCCTAGGAATACGCACGCGTCCAAGTATACGATAGCGACCCTTAATAGACCGGGAACCATCTATAGAACAATATGTTAGTAATTTCCCCGATAGCAAGAAGCCTAGACATGGGTCAGGAGGATAAGAAAAAGAGTAGGAAGCATTGGACACAACGAGAGATTTCATCACTCGACGATCTGAAATGAGGGAAGATAATTCTCTTCAGTAGTTGTTGGCTTACCAAGGGGCGGAGACTCTTAACGGGAAAAGGATATCGAAATAGATCACAGACACTGTTGGCTGCTTGAATATCGACAGGATGTGGGTTCCAGCCGAACTGCTTTACAGCCTGTCCCCTGCGGTCAGGTCCGCGACCAGGACCTAACGGAAAGTATTCGCGTATATTGAGGCCTATTCTCAGTGCGGATTGTCTAAGTCGAATTCGATTTCTATTGGTCGAAGTCAGTTTTTGATATTCAACCCTTGTCGTTATATTGCCTTAGTCTTACATATGTGCCCAGGCAACAGCAGCAAAAAGTACTTGATCAGGCCGTCCATTAGGATCGACTTTAGCGGAGAAAAGCGTCCAGTTAGCCACAATCACTTCGCAGCGGCAATAGTAGGTACAACACCATCTGTCTTGTGGCTTCGCAATACTATAGCTGAATGATATGAATGGGTAAACTCACTGACGTCCATTTTCCACCGTGGAACACGGCGTAGAAAGTCACAGATCTTCGAATCTGCCTGATTGATCCTTTCTATATTCCCCTCGTCTTCGTCACTGACCTCATTACACAAAAATGATATATCGGCCTGTATGCGGCACATCTCGATGTGAAATGCTATAGACGGGAATTCTGAACGCCCGAGATCAATTTCTCTTTCGTACTGTAAAAGAGAGATAGGTGGCGGAATGTCCTATAATATTACCAAACTTGTCAGCTACGACGTTTCTACACATTAGAGCTATCTCGAATTAAGCATGATCTCCGAAACCCAAGACAAACAGTAGCAAATAGGATACCTACCCCTGATTGATATTCCCATTCTTCCGAAAAGGGTATGTCCACATCTGATTCAACGGCGTAGGTTTCGACTACCGGCTCAGTCTCGTTGGCACGCCGTATCATACCCTGGAATTTTATGTACCACCAAGTTCGTCGATAGCTTTCTGCCCATACAGGATCTGATGTACGGTCTGCGAAGGCTTTGTGGTGCATACCAAGCTCTACCGCCATTTTCCAACACCGTTTCCCGAAGCTGATGTGGTGCGCGAATTTGCTTTCGCCATAAGCAATGGCAGATAATAAATGCAGACCTTGTACAGACTGGACTGTGAAGGGCAATGGGCCACAAGCTGCGGAATAAGTTAACTCCCGAAGGTCGTCGGACCGGGCGTCGTTGTTATATAGCGCGCCACAGAAGTCGATGACAGACAGCAAGAAGTGATAGGTGTTGGGATCCGACTCGACATATTTGAAAAAATACTTCTTTGGCGGAAGGATAGGGTGCCCAAGGTGGAAAAAATCGAAGAAGGCGCAGGCTAGTGATTCATGTCCGTTCGTGTGGGTTGGCCTTGGTGCCGACCAGCCATTTGGCAAGACGTTTGAAGTGTCGAAAGACGATATCTTAGACACACACTTAGGTACTGTATTGATATGATGTGATGAGGATATCGGTGGTTTGTCTGATATTAAACTGCGCTTTTTCGGGTCACGGATGCCTCGCCTTGATTTCGTATAATAACATGGTTTTTCTTCTAACAAACATCGACCGCAGGCCGGTTGCTTTGCATCACACTTTACACTATGATGAATCATTCAGCAACTGTGGCAAGGCAGTAGAATTGAGATGCGGCGGGGTAGCTGCTTCGCGATCATAAAGTCCGAAAAATAATGTACACGGTAGAGGCTTTTGGAACTTGGATGAAATACACATACTGTTTGCTACGGCACTGAACGCATGCTAATGAGGCACGAATGCATGCCTTCGACCGGCTGCCTGTTGGTTTCGAACCAGAGGCGTCAGGCGAGAGCTCGGCAAGGTTTTGGTATCCGACATCGCCTTGATCTTTCCTACTGTCGGGATCCATAGTGGACAAGCTCAAGGTCTGATTCAACCTTGGAGGATGAAGCGATGATAGAGTGTAGCGATCCTATTGGAGTTAGGCGTATGGTGCTGGAGTTCCATCAGGAATTTGGTTGCATTTAGCTTGGTGTTGAGGTGTGGTAGATCATGGGATTTTATCCGTCATAGAACTGAAGCAATCATATATCAGCTGAGGACTCCATCCCCCTCGTGCTGGTAAGGATTATCCCCATGTACAGTGTACATGGGGCGCTAGAAGCTTTGGATGTCGAAGCGAAGCTTTCGACGGCCATTAAGCCTACGAGAACCCGGTCTGCCAAGGAGATTGCCAAGAGTGCCAGAACGCTACGCAATGAAATTGGTTCAAGGCTCAAGTGATATCAAATGATGCTTGCTATTGTAGTATACTAGGAGTATAGTTGAGAGAAGACGGGTCAGACGATGACCGGGGGTCCAAGGACATACGGAGAGTTTTCTACAGTACGTAGTATGGGATAGAGACGGGGATAGAGACTGCGAGGGGGAGACCAGGGGGTTCTGCCCAGTTGTAGGCAAGGGTATCTGTCGGGTCTAAGCCTGTGGTGTTGAGTTGCTGACATCTCATACCCATTTCCCTCCATTCATTCAATCTTACGGCATAACGGCGGATTTAGGTCCCAGAGCCAAGAGGAACCAATGGCCGGCCAGCTGACGAAATTTGATCTGGCGCTTAGCGACCTGCCCGCCTGCACAGATATCAGCCAATATTTGAGTTTATGAGAATGCGAATTGTGTAGTATAGGTATGAGATGTTTGTTTGTTTAGGTAGGTACTTAGTTATGCTGGTTCTCGTTATCTGGCCTCCCCTCTCTGTAATGAGTTGCTGACTTGTGGAGACGGTCTGACTTGGGAACAGATTCGCAACCCAGCAAGAATCAGGGGGGGTCTGTCTGTCTTTCAGCATTTAGTTCAACTTGTCTAGATAGGCTAGTGGAGTACACAACGTTTAACGTTGTATAATAACTCTGTTGATAGCTTGTTGAAACCCTATTGCATCATATCAGCCCTACGCAAGGATTAATGGCGGATTATTAGGTCAGCTCGCTCGCTGCCATTGGCCGCAATGCGGAATAATATTTGAACGGACGACCCCGACGAACCATGGCCTGGCAACTAAACTCCAATGGGGACAAGACGGCAGCAACGCAGCCCCCCCCCCCCCTGGCCTGTACATTTGCCCATCTGTCGGTGTAAAAGCAATTTGCTTGCGCGTGTAATTATTGTTCTAGGCCAGGCGTTGGTGTTGTGGTTGGCGTGTTCGCCGCGAAGATGACATACATGAAGCGATGCATTACACTATGTTCAGGCTAGGTGTTTTGGTGTGTCTAAGATCACTACCTACTGCGTACGCATACGCATATATGTAGGTAGGTACTATCTTTAGCCCAGACCGGGTACCTAGGTACCTACCTACCGGGGTCCTGCCTGGTCCCTTTGGTATGTGGCTTCAATTGTGGCTGATGTGGTAAGACGCACCTGCAGGCCTTGGCACGCTAGTTGGTGAGCAGCCGAGTGGGTATCCTTACCTAAGGAGATAGGTGGAGGTGGACCGGCATACGGGGCTAAGGTCTACTAATCGTAACCTCGGCGATTGAGTTTAGTCGGCATTGCCGCTGTTTCCCCAATGCCATTACCACTTCCAGATTGACACATGCGTGAGCGCATCAGCTACTCAACCAACTTTGGAAGTGTGCATACACACTATATACACCTTTCCTTTCATACAACGTTACGGTCACCATTCGAACTCTACTCTTTCCTTTTGCCATCTCACCGCCTCTGTTACTTGTGGCTTCCTCGTGATAGCTCTATTGCATTACCTGCATCACCTACATCACCTACACCATCTACATCAGATAGTAAGGTATCCTAAGGTAAGATCCTTGCTTTCAGGAATCGACCTAGCCGACAGCCGCAGCTCGTCCGTGCTTATACCATAGCTCCCCCACGATCTGTCCAGCCCAACGATGGCAACGTAGCGCGCGGCATCCCTCGAGAATATCACACGAGCATTGATTCCCGACCATCGGCCCGTATGAGCTCCACCGGCTTTGCTCAGGCCCAGCAGCGCCTGGCTGCGCGGCGACAAGCTCGTGAACGCGAAGCCCAAGCTCAGCTCGCTGCCCACCGTGCGGCCTCGCGCGCTTGGTCCCAGGTTACTCGTCTGCCCTTCCCGTTCGATCGCTTAGGCGCTACGTCACTGTCTACATGGGAACTGGTTTCGTCTCGCGAAGGCACCAAGCCCGCCTTCCGCGTCGGCCAGGTCGACGCCGAGCTGCTTGATGAAGACTTAGTTCAGCAGCTACGCGATCAGGTCGGCGAGGCCCTCAAATACCTAGGAACAAATCTTAAGGACGATTGGGCTGCCGAAATTCTCCTAGCTCTCCGCGCCATACTGTTTAAGCTCACTGTTTGGGATCACGATGCTACCTATGGCGCCGCCTTGCAGAATCTGAAATACACCGACGCTCGTCGCAACGGCACTGTTTTGGTGCCCCCGAGTAAATGGCAGAAGAGTCTGTATGGCTTGGTGACGGTGGCAGGGAAATACGGCTGGACAAAGTGGGAGAACTGGCTCCTAAATCAAGATAATGGCTACGACGAGCCTTCGCCTTGGGTGAAACGATTGTCCAATCTAACGACACGCATCACGACTATGCATTCGATGGCCGCGTTCGTCTCTTTCCTAGTATTCCTACTCCACGGAAGATACCGCACGATCCTCGACAGGGTATTAAGAATGCGCTTGGCGCCTCCTACAAGCCAAGTCAGCCGTGAAGTCTCTTTCGAGTATTTAAATCGGCAACTAGTTTGGCATGCATTCACCGAATTTCTCCTATTTGTTTTGCCGTTGGTGGGTATTAATCGATGGCGACGATGGCTTAGCCGTACGTGGAGGAAAACGAAGGAGCTCATCCACGCTGGGCCTGAGGAAGACGCAGGGGACAAGAAGGGAGAGTTCGCCTTCTTACCTGAACGTACATGTGCCATATGCTACCAAGACCAGAACAGCGCCATTTCGGAGACGGAAGTCTTAGCAGCGGCTGCGTCGAGTGGTGTGGTAGGATCGGCACAGACTGATATCACAAATCCATACGAGACGATTCCTTGTGGATGTATCTATTGCTTTGTCTGCATAGCGACACGTTTGGAACGCGAGGAGGGCGAAGGCTGGACTTGCCTACGCTGTGGTGAATTGGTAAAGGAATGCAAACCCTGGAATGGTGATGTTCTAGAAGAACAGCCTAAATCGCCTTTGTCCAATTCGAAGCACGTGGGTTTTGTCGATGACGAGAATGTTGGCACGGATCCAGCCAAAGAGGGTGAAGTTGAAGCCCAGCATGCAGAACCCGACATTGACACACATGGTAGTGCCGAAGATACCGATTCTGAAATTTACGAAGAGGAAGAAGCTGGGGTGAATGATGATTTTGAAGATTAACTACAAGCCTATCGTCAATACTGAGGCCTACGCCGGTGTTTTAGATGAAAAGCATGTTTTGGGATCACACAGGCCAAGCTAAAAGCGCGTCACGCATAAATGCTTTCTCGTGGATTCTTTACATTTTAACGAACCCTCAGAGTCATAGTTGCTCGATTGCCGACAGATTAAACATGGATCTTGTGTCGTACGAGGGTCATAGCGACACCCAGCCCATTATCTAGGCTTACCACTTTTCCACGTTTTGTGAGGAAATGTGGCTATCTACGCCCATAGGATGAGTTATTATTTAACTCTAGACCGACTTCCGCTGTCAATTTACGTCGCTAAGCGTACAGCTGCCAAATTCGACGAAGCAGTCCAGGACGAAATGCCCATCTCCCACGCGAATCATCCAGTCACTCAAACACATAATCGGGGAAGCCAGATAAGATGGTTATTGAGCAAGGAACGCGGCGCAGAATTCATGCAGGTTAAGAATGCCTCTGCCCCAGGATCTAGCGTTCTAAATCCAGACCATGGGTTGGGCCTTTCTACTAAGGGCTAGGAACTTGACCGACCTGTCTGTTAAAGGCCGGAAACTTTATAAGACAGAAGCACTCTTTGATGGCGCAGTCATCTGCACATGGCAATGATGGGCGCTCTCTCTAAATGCAGAGAAATACATTCTTCCCCATCATAACGGGTCTTTGCTCTCCGTTCACTAGCTTACCTATGTATTTATCTTCTTGTACATTATCCAGATGTGGTCTAGCTCGAGTAATGTGTATATACCCCTTGACCTGTGTTATTACCTACTACTTTCACTAAGTTCCATTGTCACTTATTCTTGAATTCTGGGCTAATTCTAAAGAACGCGGATTATTATTGTAGACATACAGCAATGTATCAGCCTAGCAAATTTCGTCAAGCCTCTAACACACCCATATATGTAATAATAGATAGATAGACAGTCATCCATACCTTCCTCAGGTCAATGACCTATCTACTTCGCCTTAACCGACTTTTCATCTCTCCAAGGAACAAGTGTTGCGCGTATTTATGTCGTACCATTCACTTCGTCAATTCCTCTTACCTAGGGCCTACTGAGCTCACGATATGTCTACGAAAAAAAAAAAAAAAAAAAAAAAAAAAAGGGTGGATAGACAACAAGAATATCCATGCTAAGAGCAGTTACCAGCGTGAAAGAGGTCTCGTCCTCGCAACGATATGTTTAGAAGTTAGCTAGTTAGAGGCGTTTCGCACCACAAGCTCTAAGCATTTTCTCGACCAGCAAGCTTTTCTTTTACCCTTCTTCTCCAAGAGTTGTCTTGAATACACTTTCGACTGTAGTCTCTGTACTTCCGCCAGTGCGTATAAATCCGTATGGAGTCTTAATCCCAAGCACCCGATTCCACACATGCTACGCCCATCATTGCCTAGGTAATGTACCACGATTACTTATTATTCTTTTTCTTTTTCTTTTTTGTGATCAATAGCCCAAATTTTGTATTTGCCCCAAACCAAGCGATATTAGGACTATATGGTTCCTATATTATTTAAGTAACCTCTGGATCAGGTGTTCCCCTGGTGTGATATCATTCTTCCTTTCGTTTTGGTTTCTTGATCTTCACTATTTCCTTTTATTTACTGCGATTTACACAATAGGCGAGGCCAAAGACCTGTTCTCCAGTCCCTGAAAGCCAGCAAGCACGTCCTTGTCTACATTACCCAACCACTCTTCGAATGTCTGCTCACCAACAACCCGCGCAAGGCCTTCTAGTCTCTCTTTAACAAATGTATAAGAGATAACAGTTCTAATAGGGTCCGTGATGTGAAGTTCGCGCTCTACGATGTCTTTATGAGTGTCCCACTCGGTAGGAGGCGGTTTCTCGGTGCTATATAACCCATCATAGCCGGGGGTATCATCATCCCAAATCTGGCAGATAACACTGGTCCACATAGAGAGATAGTCTTGTAGCTTCTCTAGAACAAGACCGGCTATAGGCTGAGGAAGCTCAAGTAGACGGGTAATACCGAGGAGATTGAGCTTGAGCCGATCCGGTTCCGCCATGCTGTCGAAAGAAGAAAACCATTCAGCGCTAAGCCAGTGCCAAATGCTCTCAATGGGCCCCAGTGCGCTAAGCATCGAGACGAATGTGGAAGGATCTATAGCAGCCATTCGAGAGAGGATAGTTAAGTAGCTTGCTTGGTGATAAGGGCGAAGGCGGCTCTGTTTCTTCTTGGGTCCAGTGATTTGGTGTGCGTCATATGCATCGCGAATTCCTTCGAGCAGATGTTTCAAAAACCCAGTTTCCACCACATCATGCATCAACAATTGGAAACCTTGGCCGCCGCCGAGCTGATGAGAAAGGCGGAAGGTCACTTGGATATAATCCGTAGTCAGAATCGTCTGGTTGCGATTCTTCGATTCTAGCGATGTTAAGAGTGACTTCAAAAGGGGCTGACGATAGCGGTCCTCGAGAAGTGACTGGGGAGCCAAGGTAATATAACAACCGACGATTTGGATACATACTTCAGCATGATTATTCTGGCTCGAAAGTTGTTCAATTCCCGCACCAGCGAGATTTATGAGGCTAGAAGATAAGGGGGGCTGGCTATTCTGCAAAAGATTAAGCCATAAATTCAGTGCTTCATCGAGAAGATAGAAAGAGGTGTCGCTTTCCTCTTGGGTAGATTCGCTGATCAGAGGTATTACTAGGTGCTGATACCGTTGAAATTCGGTTTTCATGGCAACAACGAGACTCTGCAAGATCTCCAAAACCGCCTGTTTCATCATGAAGCCGAGATTGCCTGCCGAGCTCCAGATATTCGGCAGTACGTCCATAACAAGGTCACTGAATGGGGTAATGCTTGTGTCCATCCGCGCAATAAGACTCCGTAGAGTGTCGACTATAGCTAATTTCGTCTCTTCGACCTCTACGGTCTGCACCAAGTTCGTGAGTTCTTTTAGTACGTGTGGTGCTTGAGTGATGAAGCTTCCTTGGTCGAACTCAAATTCATTGACGACATGTTTAAACTGTCTTGCAGCTGTGATCCGGACAACAATATCATTATGAGGATCCTGGGAATTAAGGAAATGCTTAAAGATCTCGTACACTAATGGACGCGTCTCATTTGATATCTTTACTGGCACCCATTGACTCAAGAGAATGGCAATACGTCGGCGGAGGATCTGGCACATGTGAGTCGCCTGTACTGCATCGGTCACAATTACTGATTTCAGTAACGTATCAAAATCAAAGTTGCTCTCTACCAAAGGGGCTGCCAGGCCCATGGTGGTATAAACAGCCTCCTTAGTGGTAATTGTGGCTTGTGGATCTTGGACTGTGATGAAATAGGCTAGCAAAGGTTCGAGTAAGAGGTTTTTATAGTGCGTAAGAAGGTCCAAGAAGAGTTTCTCAGCACAGGGCCGTACTTCATAGTCGTATGCATTCCCTTGGTTCTCTTCTCGTCGCTCCCATTCTTGTGGGTCATCTTCCCAGGCCTCGAGGTCAGCTTTTCTAAACACTAAAAGATGAGTGATGATAGTGTGCGCCATCTGCTTCACGAACTCGTCTGAGAAAAGCTGTGATTTGATAAACCCGATGGCCTCCTGTTGCTCTTGAGCATCTTCTTTCGAGCGATACTTGATCGTTTGAACCGGGCGGTGCGTCATTCTAACACAGTTTCTCATGAGAAGCAGACCCTTCAAAGCGAGTTCTTCCATAAGAGGCCCCTCAGCCTTCGACTGGTTCTCACTCGAGGAGCTGCCTTGATTAATTCCCTCTGACTGGTCAAAAACTAGCGCAAATTTGGAAACAAGGTTCCAATACGCGTGGGCAAGCTCAGAAGAGGAAGGTAGGGCGGCGAAACTGGCTGAACGGGTAGTTGACATGTCGAGGTGTAGCTTTGTGAACTGCAGGAGGTGCTTCCCTATAGCCGGGTATTTCTCATTGACCAGGTTGAGCAATTGCCCGAACTGCGACTGTGTAAAAGCCCAGATTTGCCGGACAACTTCGTCTTTATAGGGGTTTTCATATCCTGCTGTCAGAAGGCGGCGGAGGGTCTTGAACGTGGTCAAGCTATTTCCCATAGCGGCCACGGCGCTTCTCTCATCGCCTTGGCCACTAGTCACGAAAGCCAACCATAGCCTGGTCTTAGCATCGTAGATCTCTGCTAAAACCTGCACGAGCTTCGGGGTGATATCCTGTAAGGCCTTCTGGGACTTCAACAACCGTGCACTACCCAGTTCCTTCACAATGTGCAACAGGATCAGAAGAGCACCGGCAAGAGACGGGTCGTCAGCGCGCGACGCCTCGAGATGAGTGATGAGGCTACGTAAAGCGTCAGGCCACTCCCCGGGAAAGTCGATGCGTACAATCTTGGCGACGACTAAGGCGTTATGTAACGCGAGCTGTGGATCGCGTTCTTCTATAGAGCCGCGGAACAGATTAGAGCGGATAAGATGTTTTTCGGCGGGCTGGATCGCGTTCTTGGCAGTATGGGCACGCCAGCAGTTGTCGATGCCGTTCTTCAGCTGGATGATAGCAAGGAATCGGATTTCTCGAGGCAAGGTATTGTCGAGGAACACCGTCTATAGGAGCAAGCAATGAGCGAGTCAGCTGGGGTTCATAACATAGCTTGGGGAGACGCGACAAGCTTCCCATGGCTCTGGAAGAATCTCATCATACCTGTAAAGTAGAATAATATTCAGCATGGCCCTGCCAGGACGCCAGCTGCTGGTCGGCGGCCTGTCGTTGGTGGTGATTCTGCGAGGAGCTCGCCGACTGGAGAGTGCGGCAGAGCTCAACACGGCTAAGAGGACTCGCCGCTCCGGGGACCTCTATAGTGAAGCTCATGTTGTGATACGATAAAGGCTATATCGGTGGCGATTTGAGAGGGTGGACGGCGAGGTGGTGCATGATCGCTTTGTGAGATGGCCTTTGGTGATGCTTTGGGAAAGCTGTTGTTGGCGGGGTTGGTTGGTTGGTTAGGCGAGTACCCAGCTGTATGTGCCTCTAAAATATCTAGGTAGTAGCATCAGCACCTAACCCCACTCGCTGGGATAGATCTAAAAAGGATCTTCAACGTACTCTTTCGAGGACCACAAGCTACGTATAAGGACATTTTGAAACGAAAGTCCCGACGGTCTTCACAGAGATCTACAAAGATACCTTACGTATAGGTAATTGATACTCCAGAAGAGTCACCTTCAATTCTTCGCTACCAACCTAAACCCACAATGTAAGAAACTAGAGAATAGTGTACGCACGCCAATTACCAATGAGACTACATTTAAAAGGGCACAACGGGAAAAACTTGAAGATGAGATAGGACAAAGTTAGGCAAACATGTATCTATTAGCTATTATAGACGGCTGAAGTCAAGCTGCGTATACCCTATGTGATATGACACAGATTGGAACATTACAGCGAGTGAGACTGTCCCGACATGAAGACGGAGACCATAGTCGAGACAACTTCCCCAAGTTGGGCAAGCGTTGGTTTTTCGAGATTTTCTTGCTCGACAGACCGGTAACCGACCATCGATAAATGAAGCGTTGCTTTCAGGGTATACTGGGTATCAGTAGAGGTAGGAAATGGTATTTCGAAAGAAAACGTGTCTCAGTACTCCGTCAGGCGAAGCATAGAAATCAAAGCGAGTAAAACAAATCATGATCCACCCCTGCACATCGTAGCTCCATGCTTTACCGGTGGTATTCGTTCGGAAGATGGATTGTCGAACCATTGTAAGAAGATGAGGGTATCAGCTTAGAACCAATCTTGGCAGGGTATCTTGAAATGCAGATTCCGTTCCCAACCAACCCGACAAGATGGTGTATCTCTGTAATGAAAATCATTAGGTACCATGACAGCTAGGTCCATGGTCACAAATTGCGCATGCGCCCCACACGATTCGCAGTCTATGCGGCAGCGGTGACGGGGGCAGGAGCAGCGGCAGCTGGCTTCTCGACAGGAGTCTCCTCAACAGCAGGGACGGCGGCGGGCTCCTCAACCTTGGTCTCCTCAGTCTTGGCATCGGCAGCAGCTTCTACCGCAGGTTCAGCAGCAGCCTCGGAGCTTTCGGCCGGTTTATCCTCGGCAGGAGTCTCCTCAGGGGACTTCTCAGCGGCCTTCTCGGCGGGCTTGCTCTTCTTGACGGTCTGTCGTAGCTTAGAAAAGAATGGAGTAGACTTCTTCTCGCCTTCTTCATCTGAAGTAGCCTTCTCCTTCTTGCCAAACGCAAATGGGAGCGATGATTTCCGCTTGTCGCTCTTCACCTCCTTCTTTGTCTCACCATTGGTGGTTGGTGTGGTCTCAGCGGCCTCAGTCGAAGCGACAGCAGGTGAAGCAACTTCAGCGGTAAGAGGTTCAGTGGTCTCAACAGCTGGAATCACGGGGGCAGTCTCGGCGACAGGGGCCTCGGTAGCAGCAGGAGCGTCCTCCTTAGCGGGAGTAGTAGGAGCAGAGTCAGACTCAGTCTTCTTCTTACCGAATGAGAGGCCGCCGAAGAGGCTAGCACGCTTCGAAGGAGCAGGCTTGGCAGGTTCCTTGGTCTCTTCAACAGCAGGAGCAGCTTCACTAGTTCCCTCTGCTGGTGTGGCCTCTGCTTCTGTGGCCTCAATTATTTGCTCAATAGGAGTAGTCTCAGTTGGGGCGGCAGCCTCGGTCTCAGCGGGCTTATCTTCAGCCGGGGCCTCCTTCTTAGCTTCCTCCTTCTTGCCTAGAAGGCCGAAGATAGAGGCCCGCTTGCGACTGGCTGAGCGGCGTTTGGGCTCCTCCTTCTTCTCTTCCTTCTTCTCCTCCTTGGGCTCCTCCTTGTCTTCTTCCTTAGCCTCTTTAGCTTCCTCGGTGGCCTCTGCGGTCGTCTCTTCTTTGGAGGCCTCAGGAGCTGCAGCGGCCGGTTTCTCCTCCTTCTTAACCGCCGGAGCAGGCTTAAGAGCTTCGAGGGTCTGCTTGTAAGTCTCAGATTCCGTAACAGTGGCCGCGAGTTCCTTGGCCTCTGCAATCTTCAACTTGATCTGCTCAACCCAGTTGTCACGCTCAGCCGAAGTGGGTGCTTTGAATGTATGCTTGTGGCCCTTGGCAGTGAAGTGGAACTTGTTAGAACCTTCAACGGCAGGCTCTGACGCTTCGGACTGCTCCGTATTAGCTTCTCTTCGGAATCTCTCTTGTATCCACTCAACGCACCAGTTGAATTACACCAGTAGGAGTAGTCTTATCAGACTCCTTGCCGTAGAACAATAGACCCTTTCCAGTCTCTGTGGCCCACGACACTACGTGATGTCCGACCTCGCTGACCTTCTCGTTCTTCAAGTAAGTCGCCAACTTCTCCTTCTCCAGAGCATCAGTCCCAAACCAGAAATGCTGTTTGGCGTATAGCAAGTTCCTATAGTTGCAACGTCAGCTAAGTGAGAAGATCAAACGGTTACAAGCAAGACGGCCTACTTAGGGAAGTTCGCCGGCGCGCCCTTGTGCTCAAGAGTACCAGCCTCGATCGGCTTGACTTCCTCCTTCGTCTCCTCGGTAGCAGTAGCAGCAGCAGGCGTCTCTTCGGCAGTTGCCTCAGCGGATGTCTCAGCGACAGGTGCCTCTTCGGCCGGCTTATCCTCAGCGGGCTTGGTCTCGGCGACAGGCTCTACTACGGGCTCTGCGACAGCAGGTGTCGTCTCAGGGACGGCTACGGGCTTCTGTTCCTCGGCCATTTTGGTGTTTTGGGTATCGAAAAGAGAAAAGAACTTGGGTATCACAATTGGGTATCAAAAAAAAGAGGAAAAAATAAAAGCAATTAGCAGTACACTACCAAAGCTCAAAGTATTTGACTGTCTGACGGATCTAGCGTCCTTTGGCAGGTGACTGTGATTAATTAAAGCTGGTCTGGTGTCGGGACAAGACGATGATGGTATGACTCGCTATGTCTGCGTGGACGGAAGTGGAAAAGAAGGAAGAGGAGAAAGAGGGTGGCAGCTCCCACCGGGTCGTATTTATTATCTGTCTCGTGATTAAGAACAGGGAGGGAGGACAAGGGAGGTCGACCCCTACAGTACATAGACTACAGTACGCTACAATGTAAATGCGGTACCTTCTGTAGGCAGAGCACCGGGCTTCAGGCAATGATCGAGGCGTCCAAACCATTTGTCCCAGCCAGTGAGTGCTGTAAAAGCACGCCAAGCCCTTCGCAAATAAGGGTTTTAGGTACATGGTATGCGACGGTAGCACAATGTACAAGGTAGCTCATACGAGAGCGCGCCGGGAAGTTTAGTGCTACAGGGATCGTGCTCTAGCAGCAATATGCGCTACCTAGTGCCTGTGGGGGCATTGGCGGGTCTCCAAACGCCCTGACCCCTGCCCTCAAAAATTCAAGCAAGCCTAACCGCATCAGATCACTACCTGTCGCCAGCTATCGCCTATCGCAGCGTGAGTCCACTGCCCGATATGGAAGTTTCGTTTAGAGAGAGCAAGAAAAAGGAGAGGGAAGCGGGACAGGGGCACAAGAAAGCGGCATCAAAACTTCAATTCATGCATATTGTCCTTCTCCAACTTTCCCCCTTTTTCACCCATTATCGTTAGTTCAACGTCAAGAGGTCCATGCAGAGTAGCCCTGTCCTAAAAGTCCGACTACCGAAATACCCACCTTTCTTCCAAGTCTGTTGCCCCAGCATCTGTCTACCTAGCGTAGTACGTAGTACTGTACCTGCACTACTACTATACACCACAGTACATAGCGTAGGTCGGGTATGTACTAAGACCAATCTGACCTTTTGAAAGATCTTTTTCTTCCTTACCCTTCGCTTCGGTGCATCTTTGTTTGTTATTGTTTTTTTACTCTTTAGTATATTAATTAACGGAATATTGGCCCCAGTCTTGTTTCTTTGCTGTCCACTCGAGCGAGCCGCATCTCTCTTAATTTGTATATTGTGATTAAACTATTGGGTACGGAGTATGCTACTCACCTTGAAAGGGATATCCGTACATCAAACATATCCCCTAGATGAATGTGCCGACCAGTTTAGGGAAATCTATGTAACACAAATGGGAATTGAGTCATTTCCAGTAGATACTATGGTGTGTATTAGTAGCAATGGCACAAAATGAAAGGAGGTAATAATTATGTCCTTATAGAGGACTACATGCTATGGGTAGTATACATATGTTGACTAGTGCACAATGTAGGCACACTACTTCTGAATGGCGCCTTCCTGGATCTTAGCCGCCATTCATCTTCTTTGCCACTAACCTCAAGCGGTTATAGTCCAAATAGCTTCAAGTCCTCCTAACAAATAGTATTTCTTCGTCCGCCTATCCGCCCAGATCATACAGCCTCAGATATGTTTACTTACATTGTTATTACCTAGCACACCACAATGGGGCACCGTAGCTGTATGTAGGGCAATATACACAGCACACAGTATCGTATACTCTTCTTCACCGACTTGCTGTGTGCTATACTCGCACGAAACTATGGCACGGACTAACTACACTACACTAGCATACTGTATTGATAGTGAACCCTCCTCTGTTCAGATTTTTCTGCGCCAAGAAGCCAGTCACTATTCTATCGAGGGTTTCGTTTTCTGTCTCCCCGTCAATTTACCACCTCATCAACGGGTTCACTTCCCCCCTTAATACATCTAGTATTCACCTTGAAACCTCCCACAGGTATCTGAGTACAGAATCGTGGGATATACGTAGTAAAGGGCACTGTACGCGATATGTCTACTCCTGTCTAATTCCACAGGGAAACTGGTTGGCTTCTGGCGAGGGGTAAAGTGAGCTAGTCAAGGTGACGATCACCAGCGCCTAACGTATCAAATGTTAAATGTTTCGCCTTTATGAGAGCTCTGCTAGTGTACACTAGTAGGCTCTGAGGGCACTACACACCCGAGCATACTACACTATACTAGATGATAGGCCGTAGTACACTACACTACGCGTAGAAGAATCAACGGACAGCGACCAGGAACACCGAGTCACATAGTGTAGACAACCATATGCGTACTATTGGGGAGTGTCAGGGGTTATCATGGGTTGCCGCAACGATGGTGTAAACACCACTTGGTCAAGTACCTAGATATCTACCTACTACGTAGGACTCAACTCTACTATTGCTGAGCATTGTGGCCTTCCAGTATACATTACACAGGCAGTCATGTCCTCGTCTCAGTTATACACCATGCAATGCAGCTGCGAAATTCCCCGGAGTCGACATCAGTCTAGAGTAGGTACATCAACTTGCGTCAGCGTTGGCATGAACGAGCTAAATAATATGTACCAAGGAAAGTCGATCTGTTTGGTATCATTGGTGGTGATTTCGGGTGAATTATGAACAAATTATGGACTCTCCACAGTACGATACCAATATACTAACTACTCCGTACACTTACTTTAGTATAGTAGCTACCACCGCATTCTTACATAATGCACAGTGTATCCGACTCGTGCCGATGATTTGCCAGAGAAGGGAAAAAGAGAGAAGAGAGAAAAACAAGATAAGAAAACAAAATAATGAGACCGTTGTCCTTCGTATTGGCTGTCAAAACTTATCCTCTACCCGCCAAACCCATATATGTACGTAGTAGTGTAAGCGTACCCTGGAGAAAGCATTATTGACATGCATGTGCTAGTCCATCTAGCCGGATCTGTCTAAGAAATAAAATGAGGGTTGCATGCAAGGTGGGCCTTTCCTCCCACCTAGAATCCACCCGGCTGCTCAACCGTCGATCGCCAGCGAAATTAGGGGAGGACCCTCGAAATTGCCTACCACAATAAGGGTGGATGTGGACAATGGGACAGGCTGCTACAGTACGGCATCAAATTTTTTCGAAATCACGAGTGTGATGAAGGTGCAGTAGTTGTGCGATGATCTATTATACTTACTAGGTAGTGTCCTGAGTATACCAGCACACTACACTACACTGCACGCACCAGACCGCTACAGATCTCTCGCCATAAGTACTTATTTATGATAAACATTTGCCTCTCGCCGTCCGGCTCTCTCTGTTTGTCTAAGTATCTATCTCTCCCTCCCTCCAGCAAATCGGTCACTAACTTCAACCAAGTGACACGGACTCAACACCATCTTGAGGAAGTGGATCTATCGTTATCAAGCTTGCGTAGCCAGCTTCTGGGCTGGTTGGCGGCGGCTAGGCACAACTTCAGCCCTGAGAGTCCACCCGTCGAGTAGGGGGAGTGGGATGTTGTTGTTGGCGGCAGAGGCTCTCGTCCACTCAATATAAAAAACTTTTCCTGTCGCCGAGTTTAATGTTGCTTAACTCCAAGACATCTGACGAAGCTCCGTCAGCCGCGCCAACCTAAAATAAGGCCCGTCTTGAACTTGCATTATGCCGTAGGAAGCTTACACCGTTTGGACAGGGTTATCCATGGCCTCCTGTAGGTGGTCAGGCACACTGAGCGAACCTAAAGCAGAGAGCAGTACGTATATCGCAGTGTAGGTACACTACACTATTTACCTATCGTCTGTAGAAGAAGCTGTGTTATTTGGCCTTTCAGAGCTGCCATCTCGACGGGATTACATGATTACATGATTACATCCACTGTCGGCTTTATTACACAGTCACCACAGCAGCACTAACGGGTAAATTGCGACTGTGAATATCAGCAGCAAACTGCCGAAGTAGCTGCCCCTCTAACAACGATCGTTTACAGAAGGGCACTTAGTGTCCAGTGCGGAACTTAGAGGACCTGTCTTCACCGTACATAGTAGGCTAAAGCCAATACGAATGAATAACAAAGCCCGAGGCCAAAGATTTGTCGTCCCCTATCGTTCGATTCTTGTTTCAGCGACCACCCAAACGCATGACCAAGATGCTATCAAAATTGCCAGGTTTAGACGGGGTCGTCCAATAATCGTATAATACAAACAGGCACTAAACCATTACCAGCAACATCCCTGTTGTGCTCTCTTCGCCACCGGGTCCTTAGCACACCTCCATCGATAAATTTACCTAGGCACGTAGTTCGGCGTCGTGGCGGCTAGAGAGCATGAAGCCAGTACGCGCTATGTCAAGCAGCATATCTGCACTAGACTAGTAGCTAAACCTAGATGCGCCCATAACCTCATGCTACCTAGGTATACATAGGTTAGGTAGGTAGCTAGCATACTGAGGTCTCTCAGCAGTCCTTCAGAAAGTATGCCTAATTGCTTTGCGCCTTACACTTCGCCTACACCTTGCCTACATATATCGTCTTAATAGGTGTCGTTGAATAATATACCTTGGCAACTAGCCCTATCTTTAGTATCAAGAAAGCCGACGAAAAGAACCCTCGAGGTTGCCTTGCGTGAATTCGCCTTGCACTTTGTAAGTATACCTACACTATCTACCTGTTGTGCTTTGCGCCCAGCCTTATCCGAACTCCTTTTGACCGAATCGAAATTATACGTGCAAGTAGCCAGCTAGTCTTGGCTACTTGTAGTTCTGATACCTATCAGGTAAATAGCAGGTAAGGTGGCGCTGTTGGGCTCAACGGTGTATTTGTTTCATTTAAATACTTTTCAGTAATGTAGCACAGACAGCACCGATGCCGGGGAAGCTGGGGTAGCTGGCCTAAACGTACTCAGTAGTGTCACCTGTCATCAAGAGCTTGCTGGGCAGAAACCATTCATTCACCTTACGTAGGGACTATCCAATTATTATTTACTATCTTTCCGACGCCGAGTTCCCAATTCCATTTCTTATACAGAAAATCGGGTTCTCGCAGGGCTCGAATTGCTCTTAATTCTTGATTCGTCGCCACTTAGGATATCAGTAACTATCCACTGCATATCCTGGAAATATGTATAAGTCAGCAATCGACCACTACTACACACTTTCCTTAGTATACATTAATACATACCGGCGGCATTCTAGGTATGACAAGAGTGTGCAGAAATCTGCCTCTCGTCCCATTCCCAGTGCATATTGGATTACACTAGACAAAGTACTACTACGTAAGTGTGTCACACGGCTTCTTCTCCATGCACACACCAGTCAGCCGGCTCGAAGGATCCAACTCGCTCGTCCAGAGGGAGCTATACCAGGTGGGTTAGCTTGCAGGCCATTCATTGTGTTGGTGTGACATCTACCAAGCATGTCTCACAAGATCTCCGCAGCATGTTCTTCTATTCTGGCATTTCACGTGCGTCACATGCGCAGCGGAATCCCCAAAGAAAGAAAAACCGTTATCAGTCCACTATCCGTATCCAGCCAGCGAGCTGTACTGTACATCTGTATATACATACTTCACCTCCAGTTCGACTGACTCATAACGACCTTCCCCGGAGTGCACACACCTACGTAGTAATCTAGATCGTCATGAATCCCTTCCTTTTCGTCCTTAGCCTTTGAGCGTATAGTGTATAGTATTGTTGTCGCCAAGGGTTACCTTAACTCCTCTCTCTCTCTCCTCCTCGGTCATTCTTGCATGTGGAAACTTCGAGATGTCAAATGCCCCTCCGTCGCTAATCAGTTTCTGGCATTCGGGGTAACCATCCTGCATTGGCATTTGTCCATATGCCACTTCTTAGTATCAGGACGATTCCCACTGCTTGCCTAGGCTCTAAAAGTGGAATTCGATATACCGTGGCTGTACTTATTGACAGCTGCAGGGGAACTATCGGTGCAAATGAACGAGACGACGTCAACCTACAGAAACCACACCTCCAGTATCCAGTCTTCTGTCCATCTGCCTGCCTACTTAGTAGACTCCCGAGTAAGGTGCCTAACATGACTATGAATGATAATGTGCAGCTCGAGCACGCGACCAAAATCCCACCATTCTCGCATGCCACACCAGGACGCCACTATTCTCGTCCCACCAATCTCGATATCGGACGTTGCAGCGAAGCGTAGCTACTATGTACGTAGTAGAGTGCGTCTCTGCAACGCAGTATGATCCTTTTGCAGTTGGATAGCCGAAAAAACCGAAGCCCCGCGCCAGCCCGCGCCCTGCAGATCATTGTCTGGACTTGCGAGAGACTTGCCATTCGCTACCCCTCTCTCCCCCTTCTCCCCCCTTCGCTCCATCTACACCAACGGTTTTGGGTGGGTGCTCGCGCATAATCAGGAATGACACATGAGCGGGTCGATATGGGCAGAAGCACCCAACTGTTTACCCAAGAAGCCAGTATGCGCTTCATCACAGATAGGCACTTGCGACGCTGTGGCACCGATACCGAAACCTGCCGCGTTTATGCCTATCTATAAGTAGAAAGGTGGTGGCGTCATGGGTCATGCGCTGCAATAATTATACCTGGGTAGCAGGTAGGCATTCATCTCGAGGGGTCCAGAAGCGATGGGGGGGCCAGCAGGCACCATCACCATCACCATCATCACTATCACCATACTGAGTACTCCATCGTGGTCATGAATTCCCACATACTGTAGCGTGTATATACACTGTTCCGTACGTATTGGCATCATAAGATAAGTAGACGCCATTAACGCGAAAAGGCGGTAAGTCGCATCTCAGAGCAGAGCTGCATAGTATTCATGACTATTAGCCGGGATTTGCGTGGTTGTGTCGGTCCCGGTCTGTCTGTCCTGGCACGCACACATACCGCTTCAGCACGCTTTCGTTGGATCGGACGGCTCCGCGGCGGTTCCACGCAAAAAACCGTTCGACGAGTTTGGCAAAAAGCCGTCTACCCGTACTGTAGCACTGCTTATACTGTACCTAGGTAGTATATGTATGTATATTACCCCCCAACGTCGTTACGCTGCCTACAGCGCACAGCAGAATTAACCCCCTTCCCCCCTCCCAATACCGACCGGACTCGGACCCATCTGCCTTTGGGCGCTGATCGGCTCCTTACAGAGACATATATTAAAATACTGCACGAAACGAAAGTTCGCATATGCTCCAGCATCGACCTTCCATCCTTGGACGAGCACAAGCTAGACAAGCTAAGCTAGCTAGCCAAAGAAGTTACGTAATCACCAGCTCCAGTTTTGACCTCTTATTACCTAGCTACTAGCAGTATAATTTTCAACCTTAACCTTACTATGTAGGCTTGAGCAGATCAGGAAAAGTCGAATCTCGATGTGCGGATGACTGTATCTTGACGCCATGTGTCGTGATCTTGCAACATTGTGAAAGACATGGCAAATAAGTTCTGCCTATGGGTTTTGTGTACCTACAAGTTGTAATCCACGGTGCAGGTGAAATCGTAGTTAAGCTATGACGTGATATTCATTTATGTAGCAGTAAAGTGGATAAGGACGAATCGGCGTACCATGAGGATCACTTACCTTACCCCTTATACAACTTTGCAATATAAACATCGGACTTTTTGATTGGAGGTTTTTTTTTTCGTTTTTATTCAAAGCTCTAAATTCAACGAATGTTTGCATATAAGCAGTGATAACCCACGGAATGCTATTTCAGACACACACTCGCCATTAACTCTACTCAGCACTTCACTAACCTACCTAGATAATACATTTCATTTCATTACATCTCTTCAACCTTGACCTGTAGCTGCGCTCACAGCAAAGGCGACCCTACCGACACATCTCTGTGATTGGATGGTTTCTTCTCAGATACTCACCTAGTCCTCACTCCTGTCTTAATTGCTTTCTAACCTTTCGCTTAGTCCATGCTATAGTATCACCCCGTGTGTCAAACTTGGGGGTAAAGCTCAGAGCCTCCGAGGAGTGTCTCTACTACATCATATAGCACGGTCGTGGGAAATCGAAGGCCGTGTCGTGGCCCATATCTTTCGGCGTATCTATGGTATCTAGTTTTGTCGGCATCATGCTCGTAGTCAAAACTACTTACCCAGTTGTGGTACGAGGAGGATTAGCACTCTCCTCAGAGCGCATTCTTAACTACCCAACAACCGTCTCGAAGCATCTCACAGCATGCGGCTTATGGTTCATTGTAACGCGAGTCAAATTCCATTATGCATATTTCATATTGTGTGGTCTTCTACTAAATCTGTGTTAACCTTGTTAGTCCTTTTTGAACGTACCTTCCCAGTTACAATATCCCGAAATCCATGGTGCACTGACACAACCTTAAGGGCTGCATTCCTACCAAAACTGCCGTGCTCACTGTGATGGTGATTCATTCCGGTCTCTCCGGAGCGATTGAACTGACACCGTATAAAGCAATGTGATCATATCCGTATAACAATCGTGTCAGGAACCAGGGTCGCTGGGTGGTAAAAAGGGTCCATGGGGGTGGCCATAGTTTAGTATTTTCTACAGAACAGCCCAGTTTCTTCCAGATCTATCAGAAGGACCCCTAAAATAAATTATTTTGAGTCTTACTCCATAGCTACAACCTACCAATGATCTACTAGCGACCAGACCTCGCACACGAGACTACGTACTCTAACAAATCGTCTATCATGCTACCTCCATAGCTAACCCTAGTTAGGTGCTTACCTTTCCGCTTGGTAAAAGCATAAGACCTGAAAACGTATAACTAATGGGCGACCTAATGCATGATAGTCTTTGACAGTGGGCTAGCAAGAAGGTCAATCTGCCGGTTAAGGCCCATCGTCCCTAATACTCAGCCCATCCAGTAAGATATAAGGGATATTTCTATTCCGAACTCAATTCACCTATCCCTTCTTCATCTGGAAGAAAGCAAGCCAGCCAACCGCTATCACTTGTGATGAGATCACTGCTCATTCAGCCAGGTGTACCTCAGCAAACTACGAAAACGGATGGATTGTCCCTCTCTTCGTTTTCATGGGTTCTTCCCTAGTGGCTCTTAAACAACAACCTCTTCCACAGCCAAGTCTTCATATACCCTCGAGGTGAGTCAAGCTAGAGTACAACCAGTAGTGAAGTACGCTCCGTTCTTTCCTAGGAAGTCGATGTTGGCTCGTGCTTCGTCAATTGTGATTACAATCATAGTCACCCTTCTATGGTTAGCCTGCGCAAACATCACAGTACAGCAATATTTTTCTCACTCATTGTCTACCCATTGTGTGGTTCCGCCGACTCTTGATTTAAGCTTTGAACCCTACTCGAACACAATATTGTAAGGTGGTGGCTTAATAAGCTTAGCCGTCTTTCCGAAGTGCTCACATCCTCACTGCCAAATCTGCTACTATAGAATAATCGACACTCGACTCTTTATAGGTATGAATGGAAAGAACGATAGCAAACCCGTGGCCAGGCTCGACGAATACCTCGGTTGATGAATGAAAGGCCTGTAACCCACGGGCCATTGACCCAACGCTCCGCCTACTTGAGCGGACTAACAAGTATTACTCCCATTCATTTTGTCTACTTTACATGATACGAGTTATTGACTGCCTTAGCTGCTATTCATGAGGAATTTATTTGATAACTCCCATAAATCCTGACGACTTCACGTATCGAAGTATCGTATTTCTATCCATCAACATCCCTGCATATTCGCGCGCCAGCCATTAATCCTAAGGCTTTTGTGAAGCCTCCTATCGAACCTAGTTGCTTCATCGCTCCCTTACGCCGGTTCCAAAACCTTAACTACAGACAAGGCTGAACCATATTC
The DNA here is from genome assembly GCA_022495085.1 of Xylaria sp. FL1042. Lineage (NCBI taxonomy): Eukaryota > Fungi > Ascomycota > Sordariomycetes > Xylariales > Xylariaceae > Xylaria > Xylaria sp. FL1042. The sequence continues at coordinate 555,609 of MU380136.1, forward strand.
TAGATCAGACGACAACCCAATTGACCTTGATCCGATATTACGTTTTATTCTCATAAGCCTAGAATTGTTTTTGTTGTTGTTTACATTTAGTCACCCTCCTCTTCAGTCCTATGCTCGTTCTTCTCTTTCCTCTCTACAACACCCGACATCTTGACTCCAAGTGGCATCTTCGACTTACACCACGCCTTTCCAGTCTCAAAGCTACTGCATCTAAGCGCAACCACTCAGTTAATCAAACAGGGTAACAATTATTCTATTATTAGGAGGCCGCATACGTGCTTGACCATAGTGGTTCCGCTGCGCGGTGTCTCTCTTCCTTTCCTGATCACGCTTCAGTATAATCTATCGAGTCTCTTGCTCGTACTCAGGTCATACCTCATGATAGACGTCACCTAGAAGTGGTCTAACCATCTAGTCAAGTTCACCAAAATGCCTAAGGGTTACGAATTCGAAGGCGATGTTGATGACACCACCACCCCCTGCCGCTTGGGTGGTGGCTCTTGCCGCATGGAATCTATCTTGGGGGATTCGCGCGACGTTAAAAAGGGGCACCCCTTGTCTTCTCAGGGCTCAAAAGCGCCCAAAACCTGCAAATTCAAGAACACAATAAACGATACTGCTATCCCTTGTCGCTTGGGTGGCTCCCACCGCCCAAAGGCTGCCTTGGAGGCTTCTCCCGATCTTAAAAAGGAGCGCCCCTTGTTCTCGAAGCACTTGGAACCCCCTCATGGATTTGGACCTCTACCCACGATTCGAGACCAGCCTCGCGGGCCGTTACCACGCCATGGTGTCCACAACTTCATCTCCGCCCGGGAGAAGGTGGTAGGCAAGCCCAGCACTCACCGGAAGAATTCTGTCATCAACAACGCAATCGACCACCCCGAATTCAACGCATACTATAATTTCGACGGTCGCAAGGCCGACGAGCTCACCACATTCGAAAAGAATGTTCTCGAGATGGCCGTGCACTATCCAAACATCCAGAACGGAATCATGAAGGTAAGAGCAATCACTTATGCCATTAAGTTCATTACATATGCGTATGCTTCTGACACTTGCTTATTAGGCTCCCTTATATTTCCGTACCGGCTCTTTTACCCAACCGCGGGCAGAGCAGCCCGATTTAGTCAGTCAGGTTTTTGGCACGCCTGAACTATTTGACAAGATCGTTGGTCACCTTATTGCTCGGTATGAGGATCTTGCCAACTTGTGCGCAACATCCCAGTTCATTGCGGACAAGGTACAGTCCTTTTGGGTAAGTAAACCGGTTTTCTTTTTCTAAGTTATTCTCGACTAGACTTGACTTGTTTTCTCCTATCAAAAGTGTGGTGTCTGATGGTCTTCCCCTCGCATATATGCAAAGGCTTGGGACTAGGATAATGTAGTTGATAATAGTGGCTGTTATCTATACTATCCATCCTATATAGTTCTCCGGATACTAATCATTATCTAGATGCATCTAGATGCTACCAACAACAGGTTTCTGGGTTGGGATAGAGACACCTTGGTAGATATCCGCAAGAAAGAAGCAGAGGAAGAAGTGAATGGCTCGAGAAAGGCCCAGGAGGTCCAGAAACATTTTTTCTCGCCAAGTGTCATCATTTCCCCAGTTCGTTCTCGACATCTAGGTCCCTCACGGGAGGTCATCGTAAACAAGGCTGGGTACCCTATGACCTCAAGTGTCAAGGGGTATCAAGAAACGGATTTCGCGAGCAGTATGATGGCGCATTACAAGCTTCGTAAGTTCTTTTTTTTTTTTTTTTTTTTTTTTTTTTTTTTTTTTTTTTTTGTTTAAATACAATAGCGGAAAAGTTGGTAAAACGTGTGGTAGTGG